>CM053027.1:573348843-573366461 GCA_028564925.1 Lithobates sylvaticus
GATACCGACGTCTCGTTCTAAGGTAAGTATTTCATAATGATCTATTATGCGGTGCATACTAGCTCATTTATGCCTTTTGCCTTACAGGTGTAGAAAAGAAAAACCTCTTTTCTTCTAATTTTAATGAGTGGCCACGAGTCTTGTTAAACTCCCTTCTGCGAAAAAGTTTTATCCCTATTGTGGGGTCACCAGTATGGTATTTGTATATTGAAATCATATCCCCTCTCAAGCGTCTCTTCTCCAGAGAGAATAAGTTCAGTGCTCGCAACCTTTCCTCATAACTAATATCCTCCAGACCCCTTTATTAGCTTTGTTGCCCTTCTTTGTACTCGCTCCATTTCCAGTACATCCTTCTTGAGGACTGGTGCCCAGAACTGGACAGCATACTCTAAGTGCGGCCAGACCAGAGTCTTGTAGAGTGGGAGAATTATCGTCAAAGTATTGTCTTATTAAAGCAGACTCCCCCCCTTCCCTAACTTTCACATCAGCATTCATCTCTGCATGCTCATGTGTAATTAATTGCCTACAATTGGTGGTGACATAGCCCTGGCTGCACAGATGCCCCCTGGTAACAGATGCTGGTGGACTTGTAGCAGTATCAAGGACATGCGCGAGATGAAGCAGTATCAAGGACATTTTCAAAATACGGGACCCAGGCAGCACAGAGACAGGACAAAAATAGGTAAGTATGAAGAAAAAGTCACAAGGACATCGGTAAGTAGGATTGTTTATGTCCTCCCTTAATCAGGTATACAGGTTTATAGTGGGACTCTATATAGCAAGAATACAGACAGAAATAAAAACTTGGTTCTAATCCTTCTCCACTCTGCTAAAAAAATAATAATAATTCAGTATATGTGTGTGTGTATTTATATATATATAGATAGGTATATATATATTTATTTATTTATTTATATTAGGGCTGTTACTGATTCAAATTTTCGAGTTCGATTAATCAATTTTTTTTTAATCGACTAATTTTGATTAATTATAACGCACATACAGATCCAACTAGTTTTAGCTGATCTCCTTGCGTTGCAACTCTGCATTAGTCAGTGGTAAATGTGGTATACACTATATTCAATCACCCGACACTAGTTAGTTTCCACAATCCATGACTTAACTTCACAGTTCACACAAATACGTTTTTAAATTCAAACTGTAGCACTGACACAGTAGCGTGACAATCCCTCCAGCTCTGGTCTAACTAATCACTCTCACCTTATGGCATGGACCCCTGAGCAAACAGGTGGTTATGCAAGCGGGTATCAAAAGGGTTAAACACGGACCATAAACTTCTCTCACGTCTCCTTAGATCTCAGCAAGGACACCAGGTCATGGGTAGAAAGAAAAAGATCTAAGTGCTCACCACTTAAGTATAAGATTTAATTTGTGTGTTCAAACACAAACTACTCACATAAAAGATGATAAAAACACAGCATGTAAAAGCCGACAATCGTGTTAGTTCCATAGGGCAGCAGCGAGTGACGTCATGCGTAGCTCCTCCCCTGTACACATTACGGTCAATCAGAAATTCAACGTCACCGGACTCCTCCTCCCTTCCCTTCGTTAGGGGACGGAGGCACGTGGGGAAGAGGGGGAGGAGTCCAGTGAAAAAAAAAAAAAAAAGAGGATAAAAAGTCCAGAAAAAAAAGAACATCAAATGAAAAAAAAAAAAAAATCTCCAAAGAAAAAAAAAAAAATCGGAACTAAAAAAAGAAGAAAAAACCCAAGAAAAAAAAAAAAAAATAAAAAAAAAAAAAAAAAAAAAGAAGACCTGGAAGCCAGCGGAGAGGTGAGTACCGATCAAAAGAATTTTAATCGATCAAAAAAATTAATCGATTAATCAAGGAATTAATCTTTAATTTCCACAGCCCTAAATTATATATATATAATATATATATATATATATATATATATTTTTTTTTTTTAATAAAATGAAAAAAGGCCTGTTTGACAAATTTCCCAGCCAAAAAGATATCTCTTTCTACAATATTTTAGCTGTCACCTGATTATCTGAGTCAGAATCTAACCAGTGAAAGACTTCACTGGCAAAAACATTGGTGCACTGCAGTGCCATTCAGCTGTGCATTGCAATGCATGGTAACACACTACATAAAGTGGGTTAGACTGCCTATTCAAATTAATGGGCTGCCTTAGTGCAACGCATGTTAACCCACATGCTATACCATACATATATGTGTGAACCCAGCTTTAGTGAAGACTCTTGCTCCAGCTGTAAGTTCCTACATTCAGATGGAGAGCTGAAGGTAGCATCAATGGACTACGAGTGTGGTGATCCACCATTTCATTGTCCTGCATTGACAGATGGAGACTTGTAATTCATTCATTCACAGATTTATATGAATGATGAGGCTGCGTGGGTGAAGCCCCGTGCAGCCATGAAAAATTCAAAATTGACAGCTATCGCAAGGGAGAAGAACCCCAATGCAATGTCAGAAGAGAGGCCAGTTTGAGGGGTGGGGGGCAAAGTTAGGGAAGGTGGGTACACTTGCAACCATGTTACACCTTACAACCTAAATATGGGACTAACATGTATCATGGTCTAAAAAGATATTATCCTTTAAATGTAGCTCTCCAGACCTCACTTTGTAAGATTTCATTTACAGCACCACCTTCTGGCATGGATGAGATCTTTAAATCTCTTCTTATTCTTCTACCAATAGACTGCAGTCTAGGGATAAGTGAGTAATTTAATAAAAACTGATTTTGATGCAGAATTACAGATTTTCATCAAAATTTTGTTGACTTGAATTGTGCCATTGGGAAAGTGGCTTTGTTTTCTACCAAGGGTGATAAAGAAAGTCACGCCACTAACAGCTGCCACTCTATTTCTTTCTAGGTGCACTCAATTTAAAAACACCAACTGTTTATGACCAGGATAGTTAATGACCAGAAAAGGAGAAAGCAGTAGTAGTTGGAACAATCATCAATTTGCGACTTAACTACGTAAATTCCCTCTACATAGGATTACCTAATTACCAGATTGCACGCCTACAAGTCGTCCAAAACACAGCAGCAAGACTAGTCACGGGAAAGAAACCCTTGGAATCCATCTCCCCATCCCTAAGGACCGTCCATTGGCTAACGGTAAAGGATAGGATCACATTCAAGACCCTCTGCAAGGAAACGCTTCTCAATACCTTTGTGAGAAAATAAAACAATACATACCTAATCGCAGCCTCCGATCAACAAACCAAAACTGCCTTCTTTATCCCTAAAGCCCGCTACAAATCTAAGGGAGAACGAAGATTCGCAGTCCAAGGACCACGGCTATGGAACGCTCTACCCACGAACATCCGCATGGAAGAAAACCATTGGGTCTTCAGGAAAAAACTCAAGACCCACCTCTTTTAAGAAGCAGGACAACACAGGACAGACCAAGCGCCTTGAGGCGATTTAGTTCGCATTTGCAGCGCTATACAAATCATTCATTCATTCATTAAAAGGAGCTTCCATATCTTTTAGAAGCCATTTAAAACCCACATTCATTTTTACCTTCCCCACAGACTCCAATGTTTGCCAAAATATCAAATTCTGTTTAAATATCCAGATGTTTTTGCAAAAACTATTTTGCAAAAAAATTGTCAAAACAAGAACTCAATTTTGCTCATTCCTACTGTCCCTGCAGGGTCCACTACATACAGAAATGCATTTTTTTCAATGAAATAAGCTGAGCCATGTATACCTTAAGAAACTTGTGGAATACAATTAGAAAATAAAAAAAAGATAGACAACAGCACTATATATGTACAATTTCTGCTTTTAAATTTTTGATTTGCCTTGTTTGTCTACTTCTAGAGCAGCCTTTGTCAACCAGGGTTCTGTGGAACCCTAGGGTTCCCCCAGAGGTTGCTAGAGGTTTCTCGAGAAATTAGCAATTTCTGCCTCATAGATAAATAATCAATGACAGCATTGATTTTTTTTTTTTTTTGGCTGTCTGAAAGGGAAGATTCATCCCAATGACCACAAATGTAGGGAGCATCCTTACCAGTTACCATACCACTAATGTACTATGAGCTGTAGATATAATTATTATTAGCAGTGGTTCCCTGAGACTTAAAAGTTAGGCTGGTCTTACATTATACAATTTTCTTAATGAATTTCCTTTAGATTTACCTGCCTGATTGCATACAAATTAAAAGTGTTTAGAGTGTTTAGGTTTGACCTGATATCAATGGCGGCTGGTGGTTATTTTCTTTGGGGGGCTGCAAACAGTAACATCACCCCCCCCCCCCCCCGTCGGTCGCCCGAACCAGGTTTGGTGCACTGACTCACCCAATGTAATCAGCACTTCGGGCTCTCTTTCAGCGGCGGCTCTCCTTAGTTTCCTCACTCCTGGCTCTGGCTTCCATTTCCTCCCAACTTCCCCTGCTCTCCACGGGCGATCAATTGGGAGTCTTCTCTTTTCGGCCAAACAGAAAACGGGCCTCAGACCTGCTTCTGATTGGCCGGATTGAGGATCAGTGTTACAACAGCAAATATTCATTCGCTGTTGTAACACCTGGATGGGCTCGTAGCACCATGCTCTGTGTCACGAGTCCACTTTTTTTGACGCCCATTAGAGCCTATGGCTCTAATCGGGTGCTTCAAAAATACACCCCTGCCGCTGTAACTCAGGTGCCCGGCATCAGGAAAGGGGCCGGACGCCTGAATAGAGGGTGGTAGCGGCGGCCATGGATAGATGCATGCTATGCATACATCTATCCATTAGTCATATAGGAGGTGGCTGGAGAGAGAGGGTGGCGCCCGGACGTCCCTAATGGATGGGCTGCCACTGTCTCATATTATATGGTTTTGGTTAATCTGAAGGAAAATTTAATAAAACAATGGTATAATGTATGGCCAGCACACAACAGGACGAGACCATTGCCCATTTGTAGGCTCTGAGGAAAGGGGTGCTCCCCTGAAACGCGTCAGCCATTCGCTAGAGGAAGCATCAGATCTTCCCGGTACCTAAGAGTTGAGGTCGGAGGTTCATAGCAGTGGGCGTGTCTATCTATCTATGCATTTGCCTTTATCGTGTACTCGCTTGTGAGTAGAAAATTTGCTGTTTTATCTATTTTAATAAAGCCTTTTAGTGGTAATGCACAAAAGTCGGTGCGCCCTTCTGTTTTTCTTGTTTCCATAATGTATGGCCAGCCTTAGTTCAGGGGGTTTCCTCCATGTTAAAAAGGTTCAGATAGGCTGCTCTAGACACTTGTGGGTGAATCCAGCAGTAGAGTGAGAGGGTGAGGCTACTAAGAGCAGTCATATGATTCTTTGCAGCTCAGATCACATGCAGCAGGCTCTTCTTTTGTTGGGACTGTACAGTCCAGTTCTGCATACAAAGCAAACTTTATTCTCCATACATAGATTGTTGGCCACCAGTATAATTTGTATAAATTATAGAGCACTGAACCATATGTATACATATTCCAGTTTTGCCCAATAACCAAGGGGATAATTGGAGTCATGTAAAAGCATAAGTAAACACATCCATAAAACAGTTTCACTTGCGGCACGTGCCGGAAATATAACACTCTTCCATTGGTTGTGCTCTCAACCAAACTGTCAAAACATTTAATGGTTGGTTCATAACTAATCACATGTGCAGCATCATGGTAGTTGTGGATTAAACTGAGGCAAAGATGGCAGCTTTCTTTGGCTGAAAACGATAGGGGGGGTTTACTTACACTTTAAAATCTGTACTAGAACAACTAGACAACTTTGTTCACATCAGTCAATCACACAAGGAACAATGTAAATGGCAACAAATTATAGGGACCAATCACTAGGAATATGGCATTGCTCTGACTACTATTATGTGACAAAAAGGTGTAATCTGAATGGTTTACGAAGGATATTTCCCATATAATGTCAACAATGCTTTCTGTACATTCAAATATAATAAGCCCATTGGTCAGGGTGGATAATTTAAAACAACATTTGAAGGAAACACACATCCATCTTGAAGGAAGAAGAGCAGAGCTAGCTACTTACTTTGGCCGCCCCAATTTGCTCCTTGCGAAACTTTTCAAGTGGTGATATCAGAACATCATTAGCATTCTGGATCTGAAAATAAAAAGCGTGGCAATTAAAAATATTTACTGGAACTCTAAAAGGGATCTACAGGCAAATATTAAAACTCACTTCAGTCCACTTGTTAGTTCATTCAAAAATCATTAAAGTGTATGGGAACCTAAACATCTCTTATTTTCCACCTTTTATTATTATTAATATACCATTTAAAGTGTTTCATTATACCCATCCATACATTACCTGTTAATCCTGCAACAAATCCAGTAAACGTGTAACTTCCTGTTCACTCTGCCTCTGCTACACTGAAATCCCAACCCTGCCCAGTGCTCTTCTGTGGACTTCCAAATACCTCCTGTGTTATGTAGTTAAGGAGAGGTCAAGGTTTTCTATAGTCCAAATCAGAAGCATGTAGCCCAGGGGTGATAACACAGATTTTCCAGAGATACAGTACAGTAAGTGATCATTGTCACTCTAGGACAGGAAACATGATAACCAGGTAAAAATAAAGATGAAGAAATGCTTGAAACCATGATCTAAAACAGGGGTGTCAAACTCAATTTCATTGTGGGCCCCATCAGCATTATGGTTGCCCTCAAAGGGCCAGTTGTAGCTGGGGTGCGTTACGTTGAGTGAAGGGTTCAGGAGTGCATTACGTGCAGAGTTCAGGATTACACTACATACAGAGAGCAGTGTTCAAGAGTGCGTTATGTACAGGGGTGCACTTTATACAGAGTGCAGTTCCAGGGGTGTCCTATACACAGAGTGCAGAGTTCGGGGGGTGCTTTGTACAGATTGCAGGGTTTAGGGGTACACTACGTACAGAGTGCAGGGTTTAGGGGTACACTACGTACAGAGTGCAGGGTTTAGGGGTGCAGTACGTACAGAGTTCTGAGTTTAGGGGTGCACTACGTACACAGTGCAGGGTTTAGGGGTGCACTACATACACAGTGCAGGGTTTAGGGATGCACTACATAGACAAGTGCAGGGTTTAGGGCTGCACTACGTAGAGCGCAGGGTTCAGAAGTGCATTAAGTACAGAGTTCAGAATTCATGGGTGTGCTGGGTACAGAGTGCAGGGTTTAGGGGTGCACTACGTACAGATTGCAGATTTCAGAAGTACGTTACGTACAGTGTGCAGAGTTCAGAGGTGTGCTGTGTACAGAGTGCAGGGTTTAGGGATGCACTACGCAAAGTGTGCAACCCCAATCTAAACCCCCCCCCAAAGCTTCTTCGCATCTCTCTCTCCTACCTGGCCCAACTCTAGTACCTCCATGTGAAGGTGGCTCTACTACCCGTGTATTCGGCTCTAATACCTCCCTGTGTAGGCGGCTTTGCCTTACCTTGCACAAAGATCATTCTCTCTCTCAGATTGTGGAGATCTGTCCCTGCCTTGTGCGTGTGCAGGGATCTGTTAGATTCGGGAGCTGTTGAGAGCAAAGCTGTCCCTTGTAAATACAAAAGGCTTCTGTGTTTACAAGTGACAGCGGGGAGTAGGAGCAGAGGGTGAGAGCTGGAGGTGGCGGAATGGAGTTCTGCCACTTTTCAGCTGCAGAACAGTGTGTGAGGCCTGGTGGGCTGGATTTGGCCCATGGGCCTTATGTTTGACATATGAGATCTACAATATTACACACAAAATTTTAGCTGACTGAAAGAAAGCAAGACACTAATTCAGCTGCAGAACCGAGGCCTCTGAACAGGATCACAAGAGTGGCTTAACAGCATTGCAAATATCCCAGTAGATGCATATATATATATATATATATATATATATATATATTCAATCCAGACGTTTGATGTTCCACTTCAAATTATGCATATTCACTATCTAACCATACTGATGAAATTGTGATTGCGATTCAACGATTGATTTCATTTGCTTACTTTTCTGCACTTATTTTTTTTATGTAAATTATAAGTTACTATTTTTGCCTATGAATTCTCTTTTGGAACTAGGGATGCAGCAGGGGTGTGTCCTTTGCCTACATACTCTGTACTATAAGGTATTCCTTTTTCTCGTCTCAAAAAATGGAGAGGTATAATGACATTTACTGTAAATTAATATGTCGGTCTGAGCGCTAAAGCACAAAATAAGTTACATAATGAATCCAATTTGCAGGAAAACAACTTCTCTTTGCTGTGGTATTCCCTTCAGATTGCTCTCTGTATAAAAGGCTCAATATATTTTAACTTATTTTACGCCATGTCAAACCCTCTGCGCCTTGGACTGGCTGTATCACAAATCTCACTCGGCACATAAGTGGCGCTCATAATTTCTATACAAAGTATTGATTGAAAATATGGATTTTTCTCCCCCTTACATGATAAATATACAGCTGAGATGACAGATTTGTGGCAGGGCCTCATAGTGAAATAAAAACTGTACACTTTCTGGTGAAAAGCACATGACCAAAAATTGTCAATGTTACGTGCCGCATTCCTCTGAAAAAGGCATTTCCTGCCTTTGCTGACTATTCCACACATAAAAGGCCCGAAGCGCTAAATGTAGTATTTATGATCTTAGGGCATTGACCTTTGTTTCAACATAAACTAAAATAGATACAGCTGACCTCCATGGGAAATCTGGGGGAAATTTGTCAGAGAGGACAAAGACTGCAAATAAGGAATAGGAATGTTCACTGCCAACTGTACCCAAATTCCAGGGAAAGACCAGGAATGGAAAAAATTGTTTCAATAATAAATATAATTTATGGTTAATAGGGTTTTTTTTTTTTAATGCTTGCTTCTCCCTGTTTATGTTACTGTGTTATGATGGCCATAAATAACTAAAACTTTGGCCAATTCCTGCTGAATCAGAAAAACTTCAAGCCATTGGTGGCCCTGCAAGCACGACCCACAAAAGTTGATTTAGGAATCTACTAAGCCAGATTGAAAATTATCGGTTGAATATTGAATACATCTGTACCACTGTATTGGGCAGGGGCAAGTGAAGCAACTGCTGAGATTCCTTCATTCGCATCGTTTAGCACAGATGGGGAAGTTCTGTATCTTTCTTCGATCTTCCTGCCTAAGGCGACACTAACCTCTGAATTAAAAATTCAAGTATGTGTTCTTAAAGCGGAATTCCACCCCCCTCCCCTCCAAAAATTAAAAGTCAGCAGCTATTTGTAGCTGCTGACTTTTACTATTAGGGCACTTACCTATCCAGGCACCCAGCGATGTCCTCACCCGAGCCGATTCTTGAATCGGAACTCAGGTGCTGTGGCCAACATACTGGCTAAGGGAAACCGGCAATGAGGCCTTGCGGTTTCACAGCCGGTTTTCTACTTTACGCTCTGTGAATGGGCCGGCTGCTGGGGGGAAGGAGGAGGGGGTTGAACTTCTGGCTGACTTCATCGTGGCAAACTCAGCCAGAAGTGGGAGTGGGTACCTGTCAAAACCAGGCAGACAAGCGGAGCTTCCCTTTTTGGGTGGAGCTCCCCTTCAAGTCAGAAAAGTATTATTTGCTCTCTATCGCTCTCAGCCTCCTCAATCTCCAAATTCCCTTTTTTTTGCCTGTTAGAGGGTGGCTACATTCGTTCTCCATGATCCCACTGTATGTAGGACCATAGCCACTCTCTCTTGCTTGCTTTTGAGATGGACTATGGGTTTTGTAGTGTGCCTACAGCAGTACACATGACCACACCTAATGTCACTAATGTCACTGCTCCTTCAAAACAGTGAGAGGGAAAAGGATAGATTCAAGAGCTCACAGAGGATATGACAAGGAGGCAAAAAAAAACACATTAAAATGTAACTCTCTTCAGGGAAGCCTATCCAGCCTTTACCTAAAAACTGAACTTTCTCCATCAACTCATCCCTCAGCTATTACCTTTTAGATCACTTGTCCCTTCCTTTTTGATTGTATGAGCAGGGCGCTCCTAACCTTCCAGTATTGAACTGTATTGTAACTGTACTGTCTCCCTTCTTGAATCAATCTTGAATAATAACAATATTCTCCCAATCAGTTTCAAAGCAAAGGAGGGCCGGACTGGCCTACCGGGATAGCGGGAGGTTTTCTGGTAGGCCGTCTGCCCTGGGGCCACTTTGATCTGTGGCTGCGACCGCCCGATGTTCTGTAGAAATTGCCAACCCTTCAAAATCTCCGACCGACTCTACTGCGCATGCGCACACGGCTCTACTGCACATGCATGCACAGAGCTGTGCACCACAGTGGCTTTGATAGCAAGAGGCGGAGACACAGGCAGGAGGTAGGTGTCCCTATTTGCAGCTAAATTGAGTTGTAGCGTGCACCCCGTGTGCAGAGCTGTTTACCGCAGCACCTTTGATATCTGTAAGTAAGAGGCGGAGACACAGGCAGGAGGTAGCTACACTGAGTAGTTGGAGATTTTCATGAGTTGTCCGCAACCTCTGACATCTCCTGCATCATGTCTACACAGCCTCTGACCACCTCCTGTACCATGTCCGCACAGCCTATGACCACCTCCTGTACCATGTTCGCACCATTTGTTTTCTGTAGTGGAAACTCATAAAGAAGGCACTCTCATAATTGGTGGTGATTCAAATCAAATAATATACCCATTTCTAGACAAATCCCCAACCCAGGCAATTGCCCACCTTCTCTCCTACCAATAACTACTTAATCAATATTCCCTTCTTGACACATGGAGAGAACAAAACCCTGCAAGACAACAATATACCCACTATTCCCATAAACAATTTTCCTGCATAGACCAGAAGGGCACTGATTTGCAGCACTGATAGGTGAAACTGATTTGCGGCAATGATGGGTGGCACTTATGGGCACTGATATGTGGCACTTACTGATGGACACTGATATGCCGCACTGATGGTTGGCACTGATAGGTGGCACTGGTATGGTACTCTAAAAGTCTATAAAACACTGTAGGATATTAGGAAGGTAACAGTAATCAGTCAGGAAAGCATGAAAGCATGTAGCAGCGGGGTATGTTAAACAAAGTTATATTAAAAGCAAAAACGGTGTCACACAGACATCCAGGAATGGAGGGGTTAACATCATCCAGGTGGCTTATTCATAGGACATGGCGCTCTGCTCCCCTTTCTCCGCCCACTCCGCCCACTGACTTCCGGGAGACTCTGCATGTGAAAGGTATCGGCTGAAGCATCGGGAGCATTTGCCCGAGTACAAGTACTCGGGTAAATACTCAGTATTGGCACCGATACCGATACTAGTATCAGTATCGGTGCAACCCTAGTCATGACAACTTTCATCACTAATCCCGAGACCTAACCGCCGGACATGGTACATAAACAATAGTTTGCTGGCAAATCCCTCATATCGACAGACAAAGCTATTGAAAAAGCTATAAAAGATTATATTGCAAATAACGAAACTAATAAAACAAGCCCCTGAATCGTTGGGAAGCTCTTAAACCATGTGTCAGAGGGGTTTGTATAAGTCAAGCATCTCACTTTTATAAGCAGAAGTGACGGCTTCACAAACGTTTGGAAGATACATTCTATGAAGCATCGGAAAACTTCCAAACCGAGCTTAACCGACGACAAAACTACAATATGGCACAGCACGTTTGGAACTTGATCTCTTCTTCATGGACTTGGTGGAAAAGATTCTCTGTAAATCTAAACATACTTTCTATATGAAAGCAAATAAACTAGGCTTTTTAGCTCTTGCATTACGGAAAACAACCTATACCCCGAAACCCATTTAATTAAAACTAACCACAGATATATAAAGTAAAACGATAGTGATGCACTGTACATAAATGATAAAGTGCAAATATGCTCTGCATAGGAAACAATAAAAACGCTGGAGGAGGCAAAACATAAAATAAGGTTCAAATATCACACATTATTCATTAGATAAAAATAGTAGTAAAATATTGTAATAAGATATCCAAAAAAATATATTGATAATAGTAATAAGTCCTTTTCATAGGTGAGTAAAATAAATGTGTCCGTGAGGAGTTCCTTTTGAAAAATATATATACGGTGCAGCATATAAGGTGACTGTAAATCGATAAACAGAAATAAAGTGCTGGTGATCACTTTCTGCAATATAGTGCTGGTAATAGGTGGCTACCCCTGATGAAGTCACGTGACTGTAACGAACACGCGTCGGGAATACTAGATACGTGGGCGAGCTCACTGCTCGTTTTTTGTTGACGTTTGCTACACATTAATGTGAGTACCTGTCTTTTCACTCTGCTGCTGTTAATAAATATTTAAAAAAAAACGACACTATCGAGCATCCCTCTTGTTCCTTATATCCGCCCATGCAGTGGCGTTGTTAGCCAGGTGCGGGGGTGCGCGCCGCACCCGGGTGACACCCGCCAAAGGGGTGACACCCGTGGGTAGCGGCACCGCTAACACCGCCAGCCGCCGTGTCTCACCGTCGCCGCGGCTGTGTCCCTCAGCGGAGCAGAGCGGAACGAAGCCGCCTCCCCCTCCTTTGCTTACATCCACAAAGGAGGAGGAGCTCGAGGGACACACACCGCTGTCTGTATCTGAGGTCTGTGATGGGGGTGTCTGTATTGAGGGATGGGTCTGCACTGGGGGGTGTCTGCACCCAGGGGGGGGGGTGTCTGTACTTTGGGGTGTCAGCACTGGGGGGGTCTGTACTCTGGGGGTCTGCACTGAGGGGGGATATCTGCACTGGGGGGTCTGTACTGTCTGTCTTTTGGGGTGTCTGCACTGGGGGGGGGGTGTCTGCACTGGGGGGTCTGTACTGTCTGTCTTTGGGGGTGTCTGCACTGGGGGGTGTCTGCACTGGGGGGTCTGTACTGGGGGTCTGCACTGAGGGGGATGTCTGCACTGGGGGGTCTGTACTGTCTGTCTTTTGGGGGGTCTGTACGGGGGGTCTGCACTGAGGGGTCTGTACTGGGGGGTCTGCACTGAGGGGGGATATCTGTACTGCTGGGGGGGCCTGCCCTGGGGGGATCTGCACTGGGGGGGGTCTGCACTGAGGGGGGATATCTGTACTGCTGGGGGGGGCCTGCCCTGGGGGGATCTGCACTGGGGGGGTCTGCAATGAGGGGGATATCTGTACTGCTGGGGGGGCCTGCCCTGGGGGGGTCTGCACTGGGGGGGGTCTGCACTGAGGGGGGATATCTGTACTGCTGGGGGGGCCTGCCCTGGGGGGGATCTGCACTGGGGGGGTCTGCACTGAGGGGGGATGTCTGTACTGAGGGGGGGTGTCTGTACTGCTGGGGGGTCTGCACTGAGGGGGGTTTCTGTAATGCTGGGGGGGGTCTGCACTAAGAGGGGTATCTGTACTGCTGGTGGGGGGTCTGCACTGAGGGGGGTGTCTGTAATGCAGGGGGGGGTCTGCACTGGGAGGGGTATCTGTACTGCTGGGGGGGTGACTGCACTAAGGGGGGGTGTCTGTACTGATGGAGGGGTCTGCACTGAAGGGGTGTCTGTACTGAGGGAGGAGGTTTATATTGATGGAGGGTGGTCTGTACTTAGTGTGGGGGTCTGTACTTAGTGTGGGGGTCTGTACTGAGGGAGGGGGATCTATACTGCGGGAGGGGGGTCTGTAGTTAGTGGAGGGGGTCTGTACTGAGGGGGGACTAAAGTTGGTGGGGGGGGGTGACACCATTTTTTTTCGCACCGGGTGACACCAACCCTAGTGACGCCACTGCGCCCATGCCCTATTGGTGAGGTTCACCCGCTCCAGACACTACCAGGGAAGCTAAAAGGGGACGCTGATTTGTAACAAGGACGCATACACCAGCAGAACCGTAGATGCCAATTTAGGACGATTACCAGGGATTTACATCAACCAAAGACATACATTTACATGCTGTTACCTTACAGCAGTAAGGTACCATATCACCAGCACTACATTGCAGAAAGTGATCACCAGCACCAGCACTTTATTTCTGTTTATCGATTTACAGTTATCTTATATGCTGCACCGTATATATATTTTTCAAAAGGAACTTCTCACAGACACATTTTACTCACCTATGAAAAGGACTTATTACTAAGGATGAGCCCGGTGTTCGATTCGAACCCATGTTCGAATCGAGCACCGGGTGTTCGCTCGCTCGGCGAGCCCAGAACTATTGGGGCCGCTCGCATCAAATTCGTGTGATGCGAGCGGCCCCGCAATGCATTGCGGCCCGCGCAGTGCAATGCTGGCTGATGATTGGCCAAGCATGCACTGTGACCCCGCATGCTTGGCCAATCACAGCGCCGGCAGCGAGGAGAGCCATAATTGGCTACAGGCAGGATGCCTGTAGCCAATTATAGCTCAGGGGCTTTAGTACACGCCCCACGGTATAAGAGGCCGCCGCGCCGGCGGCCTCGCATATTATGTTTCAGTCAGTGTCAGCGTGTCAGTGTGCTGCTGACTGCTGACAACAATATGTGCTCTATTTCTGGGGATATGTGTGTGCATGCTGTTAGAACAGCATTGCAGTATCACATCTGGGGGGTGTCTATAGGTGGCCTGTGAAGGGGGGCAGGTTTCCTGTGCTTAGAACTTTCCCTGCAAAAAAGTGTCATTTTTGCAGGAAAAAAGCTATTTAAAATCACTCGCGGCTAATGAATTGATGGCTCCTGTAACACAGAGAACTGTCATTCATTAATAAAAAACAAAAAAAAAAAGCGTAGGGGTCCCCCCAAATTCAATAA
The DNA here is from genome assembly GCA_028564925.1 of Lithobates sylvaticus. Taxonomy (NCBI): domain Eukaryota; kingdom Metazoa; phylum Chordata; class Amphibia; order Anura; family Ranidae; genus Lithobates; species Lithobates sylvaticus. The sequence continues at coordinate 573,363,484 of CM053027.1, forward strand.
CCAGGCCCTTCAGGTCTGGGATGGATATTAAGGGGAACCCCAGCCAAAAAAAAAAAAAAAATGGCGTAGGGTCCCCCCTCAAAATCCATACCAGACCCTTGAGGTCTGGTATGGATTTTAAGGGGAACCCTAGCCAAAAAAAATGGCGTGGGGTCCCCCTCAAAATCCATACCAGACCCTTATCCGAGCACGCAACCTGGCAGGCCGCAGGAAAAGAGGGGGGGACGAGAGCGCCCCCCCCCTCTCGCCTGAACCGTACCAGGCCACATGCCCTCAACATTGGGAGGATGCTTTGGGGGTCTAAGACCCCTAAAGCACCTTGTCCCCATGTGGATGAGGACAAGGGCCTCTTCCCCACAACCGTGGCCCGGTGGTTGTGGGGGTCTGCGGGCGGGGGGCTTATCGGAATCTGGAAGCCCCCTTTAACAAGGGGACCCCCAGATCCCGGCCCCCCCCCCTGTGTGAAATGGTAAGGGGGTACAAAAGTACCCCTACCATTTCACCAAAAAAGTGGCAAAAATGGTAAAAATGACAGGAGACAGTCTTTGACAATTCCTTTATTAAAATCTTCTTTCTTCTTTCTTCATCCTTCGGTTTCTTCATCTTCTCCTTCCTTCATCTTCTTCCATCTTCTTCTTCCATTTTCTTCTTCCTCCGATCCGCTTCTTCTTGCGCTGGTCTTCTCGTCCTTCTCGTCCGCATCTTCTTCCGTCGGCGTCGGTGTCGGTGTCTCTGTCTCTTCTTGGGCCGCTCCGCGCAATGGGAGGCTCCCGCTGTGTGAGGCTCCGCTCCGTCTGACAGGTCTTTTATAATGGAGGGCACCTGGTGACCCCGCCCCCTCTGACGCACAGGGACGTCATGGGGAATTCCATGATGGCTTTCCCCATGACGTCAGAGGGGGGCGGGGTCACCAGGTGCCCTCCGTTTTAAAAGACCTGTCAGATGGAGCGGAGCCTCACACAGCGGGAGCCTCCCATTGCGCGGAGCGGCCCAAGAAGACACCGACACCGACACCGACGCCGACGGAAGAAGATGCCGGACGAGAAGGACGAGAAGACCAGCGCAAGAAGAAGCGGATCGGAGGAAGAAGAAAATGGAAGAAGAAGATGGAAGAAGATGAAGGAAGGAGAAGATGAAGAAACCGAAGGATGAAGAAAGAAGAAAGAAAGATTTTAATAAAGGAATTGTCAAAGACTGTCTCCTGTCATTTTTACCATTTTTGCCACTTTTTTGGTGAAATGGTAGGGGTACTTTTGTACCCCCTTACCATTTCACACAGGGGGGGGGGGCCGGGATCTGGGGGTCCCCTTGTTAAAGGGGGCTTCCAGATTCCGATAAGCCCCCCGCCCGCAGACCCCCACAACCACCGGGCACGGTTGTGGGGAAGAGGCCCTTGTCCTCATCAACATGGGGACAAGGTGCTTTAGGGGTCTTAGACCCCCAAAGCATCCTCCCAATGTTGAGGGCATGTGGCCTGGTACGGTTCAGGCGAGAGGGGGGGCCGCTCTCGTCCCCCCCTCTTTTCCTGCGGCCTGCCAGGTTGCGTGCTCGGATAAGGGTCTGGTATGGATTTTGAGGGGGACCCCACGCCATTTTTTTTGGCTAGGGTTCCCCTTAAAATCCATACCAGACCTCAAGGGTCTGGTATGGATTTTGAGGGGGACCCTACGCCATTTTTTATTTTTTTTTTTTTTGGCTGGGGTTTCCCTTAATATCCATCCCAGACCTGAAGGGCCTGGTTATTGAATTTGGGGGGACCCCTACGCTTTTTTTTTTTTTTTCATTTTTTTTTATTTTTTATCAATGACTTTTTTTTATGAATGAGTTTCAATGAATCACTGTTCTCTGTGTTACGGGAGCCGTGAATTAACATTAGCCGCGAGTGATTTTAAATAGCTTTTTTACTTTCAAAAATGACACTTTGCGCAGAGACAGTTCTAAACACGGGAAACATGCGCCCCTTCACAGGCATACTATAGACACCCCCCAGGTACGAAATTTAAAGGAATATTACACTTTTATTGTTTCAATTTAAGCATTATTAAAATCACTGCTCCTGAAAAAACGGCCGTTTTTAAAAAAAAAAATTTGCATTGATACATGTCCCCTGGGGCAGGACACAGGTCCCCAAACACTTTTTATGACATTAACATGCATATTAGCCTTTAAAATGAGCACTTTTAATTTCGAACGTTCGCATCCATTATAACTAATAGGGTTCTAAAGCTCGCACGGACTTTAGGTCCGTTCGCGGGTTCTGGTGCGAGCCGAACGGGGGGGGTGTTCGGCTCATCCCTACATTAAAGAAGGATTTACCCATAAGTTAAGACCCAATCTCGCTTAAATACACCTTCTGTTCACAATTCCCCTCCCTCTCTCCCTTTCCTCAACAGAAAACAAACGCCTAGACCATCGCCTATCACGGGGGAAATGGGGAGGAAATACAGACGTGCAATAAATTTTGCTGAAACCACCTTTATAACGAGCCAAGGAAAACGGATGTTATTTTTCAGCCACCTACTTATAAATGATTTGCTACGCTACGTCCCCTCTTAGTGGTAGGAAAAGCCTGTCCAATTCCCCTTCTCCACGGGTCACATTTTATTCTGCCTCACCGAATTCCGCGCTTAGCCAGCCATTTCTAGATGATTCCGAAAAACGGTACACAGATGACACATCTTGGTCTAAGGACTACAAGACCGATAACTATACTCAACATAGAGAATCAAACTATTTGGCGAAATATTCTCGTCTACCTGACCTTCAACCCTATTATAGGGTACCTTTAATCGTTCCAGCCAAGGATCAATAACTGGGCCTTATCCCCTCTGGGAGACAAAGTACGAGACAGCAATATACATCAAGTCTGGGCACTTTTGGCTCCGTAAAGCCACGAGGCCCGCAGCGCTCACTATCTGTTGTCCTTTCATTAGGACATATAATAAAATTGCAATGGACAATATTATCTAAGCGCCTAT
>CM053027.1:573366951-573729451 GCA_028564925.1 Lithobates sylvaticus
TTCCAGACCCTTCAGGTCTGGGATGGATTTTAAGGGGAACCCTGGCCAAAAAAAATGGCGTGGGGTCCCCCTCAAAATCCATATCAGACCCTTATCCGAGCACGCAACCTGGCAGGCCGCAGGAAAAGAGGGGGGGACGAGAGCGCCCCCCCCTCCTGAACCGTACCAGGCCACATGCCCTCAACATTGGTGCTTCCTTTAACAAGGGGACCCCCAGATCCCGCCCCCCCCCCTGTGTGAAATGGTAAGGGGGTACAAAAGTACCCCTACCATTTCACCAAAAAAGTGACAAAAATTGTAAAAATGACAGGAGACGGTCTTTGACAATTCCTTTATTAAAATCTTCTTTCTTCTGGTCTTCCTTTCTTCATCCTTTGGTTTCTTCATCTTCTCCTTCCGGCATCTTCTTCCATCTTCTTCTTCCATCTTCTTCTTCCGATCCGCTTCTTCTTCCTCCGGTCTTCTCGTCCTTCTCGTCCGGCATCTTCTTCCATGGCGTCGGCGTCTCTTCTTCTGTCGGGCAGCTCCCCCCCTCTGACGTCATGGGGAAAGCCATAGGGAAGTCCCCATGACCTCCCCGTGCGTCAGAGGGGGGCGGGGTCACCAGGTGCCCTCCGTTATAAAAGACCTGTCAGCCGGAGCGAAGCCTCACACAGCGGGACCCTCCCATTGCGAGGAGCGGCCCGAGAAGAGACGCCGACGCCATGGAAGAAGATGCCAGATGAGAAGGACGAGAAGACTGGAGGAAGAAGAAGCGGATCGGAGGAAGAAGAAGATGGAAGAAGAAGATGGAAGAAGATTCGGGAAGGAGAAGATGAAGAAACCGAAGGATGAAGAAAGGAAGACCAGAAGAAAGAAGATTTTAATAAAGGAATTGTCAAAGACCGTCTCCTGTCATTTTTACAATTTTTGACACTTTTTTGGTGAAATGGTAGGGGTACTTTTGTACCCCCTTACCATTTCACACAGGGGGGGCCGGGATCTGGGGATCCCCTTGTTAAAGGGGGGTTCCAGATTCCGATAAGCCCCCCGCTCGCAGACCCCCACAACCAATGGCCAGGGTTGTGGGGATGAGGCCCTTGTCCTCATCAACATGGGGACAAGGTGCTTTGGGGGTCTCAGACCCCCAAAGCACCCTCCCAATGTTGAGGACATGTGGCCTGGTACGGTTCAGGAGGGAGGGGGGGCCGCTCTCGTCCCCCCCTCTTTTCCTGCGGCCTGCCAGGTTGTGTGCTCGGATAAAGGGTCTGGTATGGATTTTGAGGGGGACCCCACGCCATTTTTTTTTTTTTTTTTGGACGGGGTTCAACTTAAAATCCATCCCAGACCTGAATGGTCTGGTATGGATATTTAGGGGGAACTCACGCCATTTTTTTTTTTTTGGCTGGGGTTCCCCTTAACCTCCCTGGTGGTATGATTCTGGCTGGAATTTTGTGCTGAAAGCGGTACAATTATTTTGCATGGAAATTTGGCGTTTTTTATATTGTAGGCATGCAATTCTTATGAATAACTCACTTAAATCTGTCCGAACCAGAGTCTAGTAGGCATCCCGGGTATGATAAAGTTTGAGACACAAAATCATAAATTATAATATAATAAACATATATATAAAAATGATTCAATAATGTAATCAAATCAAAAACACTGAAATTTGCTCAGTTGCAGAATAGTCGCTGTCATTAAATTTATTGTTTGATGATAAATTGTGATTCTAATTTTTTATCTGTGTTTTCTAGCTGGTCTAAAACCACTTTTGACATAAAGGGACACTTTTTGGTTGCTATGGACAATCTCCAGTTTCCAGGCAGAAAAAAAATCTTTTTATTATATAAAATGACATGCAGGGCACTGGGCGGACCAGTAGGGACAAAAGGGATGTGTATTTTTTGTTTACAGTACTGTAATCTGTAAGATTACAGTACTGTATGTGTGTTGTGTTTTTAAACTTTTTTGAATTTGGCGCCCATCTCCGCTCCCGTGCGTCGGAACGTCGCAGGGAACGGAGATCAGCGGCACTCGGCACTGTGTGAATCGAGCGAGCGGACGGCTCGCTCACACAGCGGGGAGACATTGCAGGATCCAGGGGAAAAGGTAAGTAACTTCCCCCCCTGTATCCTGCAATGCAGCCCGAGTCTGGCTCGGGTTACCGCTCCTAGCAGAAAAAACTGAACCCGAGCCAGACTCAGGATTACCGCCTAGGAGGTTAATATCCATACGAGACCTGAAGGGCCTGGTTATTGAATTTGGGGGGACCCCCACGCTTTTTTTTTTTCTTTTATCAATGAATGACTGTTCTCTGTGTTACGGAGCCGACAATTCATTAGCCGCGAGTGATTTTAAATAGCTTTTTTTCCTGCAAAAATGACACTTTGTCATTCGAATCATTCGAATTCATTCGAATCATTCGTTATATCCGCTATAATAATTTCTTTCGAATTAGTTGAAATTCGATATTAGTAGTTTGATTCGAATAATAATTTGGAGCTGAAATTCGTAAACGGAATTTTTCCTGCAAAAATTACACTTTGACATTCGAATCATTCGAATTCATTCGAATCATTCGTTATATCCGCTATAATAATTTCTTTCATATTAGTGGAAATTCGATATTTGGTAGTCGGATTCAAATAATTTGGCGACGAAATTCGTAAACGGAATTTCGTATTCCGTACGGAATTCGTATTCGAAAAAATTCGTACTACGGATTCGTAGTACGAATTCGTATGAAACTAATCGCACATGTCTAGAAAGGGTGGGTACTGGTGATAAAGGGGATATGATGGGGGGGGGGGGGATTGCATACATGCTGAGGATGTTGTTGGCTCCTCACCCACAAAGGATTGAGCATTTGACATCAAATGAAGGGTTTTTTGCCTTAACAATGAATTAATTAAATAGTAAAAAAAAAAAAAAACTTCAGCCTTTAGAACCACTTTCAGCTTTAAAAAATAACTCCACTTTTGTTGAGAAAGAATAAATCCCCTCTGGGTGATAAATATACCTTTTAAAAGTAATTATCCCCTTAGAAAGTATCTCATCAAAAAGGAAATCCCTCTCTAGTAAGCACTTTATTCCCTTTCTCATTCCACATCCTTGCAGATTGCTTAAGACCGTAGATGCTCTTCTGAAGTTTACACACAAGGTTGTCTCCTTGCTCAAACCCTGGTAGTTGCTCCATGTAGAGTTCTTCCTTAATGTCTCTATATAGGAAAGCAGTTTAGGTGAAGTATAGGTGTTTGATTTGCATTCCCTTCCCGGCTGCAACGTTAGGAAGCGCTCTGATGGTGGAGTGTTTTACGATGGAAGCGAATATTTCATCTTAATCTTCACCGAATTTCTGGGAGTAACCCTTGGTAACTAGTCTGGATTTATATTTGTGAATATTCCCTTTTGTGTCTGCCTTTACTTTCAAAGTCCACTTTCTTCTTATAGTTTTGCGGTTAGGAGTGTCCAGGTTTTATTTTCTTGAAGTGACTTTAATTCTTCTTCTGCTGCCTTTCTCCATTTATTGGCTTCACATTTTTGCAGTTTTTCTATGTCTTCCCATGATGTTGGTTCAAGTATGCTGTGTTTTGACAATGTATGACAGCTTGCAGGGTGGTATCCCCATTGTAGCCCAAGTGGATCTTCTGACTTCAGGCAATTCAGCAGGATCTGATGGGGAACTTGGCTTAGGCATTGTGAGTTCCCTCTCTTGTTTGGACTCCTGCACAGGTTCGCATTGGTCAATCTTTTCTTCTAGATAACTGGGCATTTTTACTTCACAGATTTCAGGGATTGGTGATCCGGGGCTCTCATCAAAATAAACATTAAGGCTTATTGTCACTTTACTAGTCTTTGGGTGTAGGATTCTATATCCCTTATGCTGTGTACACCTGACCGGACTTTTCGACGGACTAGGTCCGACGGTCTTCCCAATGGACTTTCGGTGGAGTTCCGACGGACTTTCTGAATGAACGGACTTGGCCACACACAATCACACCAAAGTCCGACAGATTCTAATGTGATGATGTACAACTGGACTAGAATAAGGAAGTTCATAGCCAGTAGCCAATAGCTGCCCTAGCATAGTTTTTTTGTCCATCGGACCTGCATACACACAAACGGATTTCTTTATAGGAACTGGGTCCGGCAGATTTCCAGCGAAAAAATTTGAAACATGTTTCTAAACTCCGTCAGATTTTTGGACAGCAAAGGTCCAATGGAGCCCACACACGATCAAATTGTCCAACGGATTCGTTCCGTCAGACCTTTGCTGTCTAAAAGTCTGGTCGTGTGTACACGGCATTCGTTTTCTCGCTGTAGCCTACTAGAATTCCCTCTATGGCTCTGTTCTCCAGCTTGGATCACTTTTCACTTGGAATACTGTATAGGCATGTGCTTTACATCCAAACACTCTGATGTGCCCTATGCTAGGCTTTGATCTATGCCACATTTTGAATTAAGTACTTTTTATGGCTCTTGAGGGTATTTTGTTCTGTAGGTAGGTTGCAGTCATGACTGCTTCTTCCCAGTACTTGTGAGGTAGGTTGGCATCTGACAACATGCACCTGGCCATTTCTATAAGAGTGCGATTTTTCCTTTCTGCTACACCGTTTTGTTCAAGAGTGTATGGTGTGGTTGTCTGGTGTACTATTCCTTGTCTCTTCAGGTAAGAGGCCACTTCTTTGCTTATGTATTCTCTCCCTTTGTCGGTGCGTATTATTCCTGGTTAACGTTGCAATTTGTTACTAGACATGGCAACAAATACTTGAAGTTTCTCTGATGTTTCATTCTCGTGTTTCATCAGATAAGTAGTTGTGTACCTGTAATAATCATCAATGAAAGTCAGTAGATATCTGTTCCCGCCTGACGTGGGAGTTTTCATTGGACCGCATACGTCACTGTGTATGAGCTGCAGGGGGTGGGTCATTTTTCTTTAAGATGCCTGTGGAAGGGGAGCACGTGTGGCCTTTGCTTCAATACAGCACGTGCATTTCATGAGCACTTTGCAAGGCATTATTGTCAAATCTTCTGATAAGCCTCTCTTTAAATTGTCATCTATAGCTTCTGGACTTCTGTGCCCCAGTCTCCTGTGCCATAAGTGAATACATTTGCTGTGTATGTCATTAGAGACTATATTGGCTTGCTGGTCTGTGGTGATGAGCCTGCATAGGTGATCATCCAGTTTTTCTTTTGTGAGGAATCACTTATTATCGTGAATTGTGCATTCGTCACCCTGGAACCTAACTGTGAGACCGTTGCTTGCAAGACTTTTCACTGATAGAAGTCTGCCTTCTAGTTCTGGAACATACATCACTTTCTTTACAAGGATACTCTGCTTGCCTCATTGTGGTGTAATGCATTTCAGGAAGCCCTGGCCTTTACCTTCTGCAGTGATGGTTTTCCCCTTTGCTAGGAAAACTTTGTCTTTTGCACTGTAATCAATGTTTGTGAAGAAGGTTTCATCGCTAGTCATGTGACTTGTTGCACCTGAGTCTATGCACCAGCCATGTGGCTTGCCACTCTGTGTAACTTTATAGGTGCCACTCCATGATGTGTCTGCAGTTTCCTTTGAGGCTGCTTTGACTCTTTATTTTGTGGATAGCTTTAGCTTTCGCTCGGCTTTCCAGAGAGAACTGTCCTTTTTTAAGTGACTGGTCTTTTTTTACAGCGAAAACAGGCTCTGCTTTCTTTGTTGTGATTTGTGCCTTTGTCATCATGGTGTGTATTTTCTTTCCTTCTGTCATATTCGTCAATTAATTTGCCTTTGACATATTCTAGCATTAGCTCCTGCTCAGGTCTGGTTTCTAAAGCGTTAATAAGAGCAGTATATGTCTCTGGAAGGCTGCAGAGAAGGGCAACAATATAGTTATCTTTGATGTCCTCTCCGATGGCACACAGCTGCTCTGTGATTTCTAGCATAGATTTCACGTGGTCACACATTCGCTGGCCGCCTTCAAGCCTCATTTTATACAGCTTTATTAGCAGAAACAGCTTGCTGTTTAGGCTTGAATGCTCATGCATTTTTTGTAATGAAGTCCACATACCTTTGGCCATTTTCTCTGTTCTTATGTCGATAAGCTGGTCATCTTCCACTAGCTAGCTTATTGTCGTATTTGCTTGCTTATCTTTCCTGTCCCATTCCTCTGTCTCTCCGTTTGTAGGTCTGTCTGTATTCAGCACTTGCCACAAGTCGTCCTTGCTAAGAAGCATTTCTAGCTTGAACTTCAACAGCTGGTAATTGGCATTGTTCAGTTTTGCAATTGCAAACTTCACATCTGAACCGCTGAGCCATCTTTCAGCAGCTTGTATACAGTACAAGTACTGACTGTTGGCTGAGTATTGAATGCAGAGAATAATTTTACATGCTTGGAGGATTGCAAAGCATGTCTTTACATCATGGAAACAGGAACTGAGCACACTGAAAATAAAGCACTTCCTCTCATACACAAAAGAGTTACAATACAAAAGAGATTTACATGCACATTACACTATAATACTACAGAACTTGCTGTATAGATAGGTATAATACATATAAATATATTAGCAAAGTATATAAGCATAAAATAAACTTCTCCACAGTCCTCCAGACTGACACTCTCTCCACAGTACTCCCAGACCGAACAGCTGACTGACTCTCAGGAGATCTCCCAGACGTGCTGACCTGCTCCCGCTGTCCTCTCCTTGCTCCCTTGCCTCCAGGAAGGGGTTCCTCCGTGTGTTGTGGGGGAATCCTTCCAGCACCCAATCCCCAGACCAGAGTTTCCCCCTCAGCATCCGACTGTCCCATGATTAATGTCTATTTATGAGATGGCCTGCTCCTGCCAGCCCATTTGCTGGGAAATGGCTGGGGCCCTCATAAATATGCCAAGCAGCCCCATCTAGCCTCCACCCACTACATCTGAAAGCTTCTCCGAGGTTCCAGAAAACAGGGGGAGGCACCGGAGATGCTGCTTGCTGAGTCATCCAACCTCCCTGAGTCACTCAACCCTGTCCCAGATTCAACCCAAGCCTGGCTCTCAGCCAAACCAATTCCTACACTAACAGCTAACTATATTCAACTAGCACACTAGCTAGAAGGTGCTAGATTAGGTTATGGGGGTTGTGTAGGGAGACACAGCTCTAGTCCCTGCATGCAAGGGTAACTCTATAGGATGCTGCAAGAGAAAGGAGTCACCCTGAAACAGAAAACCTGGGGCTGTGACACTGATTGGTGACACTGATAGGTGGCACTGAGGTGGCACTGCTGGGCACTGATGGGTGGCACTGTGGGCACTGGTAGGTGGTGCTGATGGGCACTGGTAGGCAGCACTGTTGTGCACTGGTAGGTGGCACAGGTGGGCACAGGTGGGCACAGATGAGCTGGTGGCAGCTCTCCTTGATCGGGACCCTGATGGGTGGCACTGTGGGCTCTGGTGGGCACTGGTAGGCGGCATTGTTGTGCACTGGTAGGTGGCACGGGCTGATGGCAGCAGCTCTCCTTGATCTGGACTGATGTCCCTCTGACAGCAGTCAGTGATAGGCTTTTTTTTTTTCTCCTCACGATTACCGGCTCTGTTTACAACACATGATCAGCTGTCATTGGCTGACAGCTTATCACGTGGTAAGGGTCGGGATCGACCCCTTACTTCGACCCCTAGCTGACCCCTAGACAACCTCCATAGCACGGGAGGACGTCTACTGACACCTTCCCGGAAAAGTAGGTCCATGCTGTAGCCGTCATTCGGCTATAGCGAGGATCTGAAGAAGTTAAACTGGAACATAGGCAATATTAAAAGATAAAGAAGCTGCATACTCAGTAAGTGATTAATTCAGTTGCTGAAAGTGTTTAAAAAACTGAGTTGAGTATCTATAATATATATGTAAAAGCCTTATGTCTACCTTCCCTACGCCCCCTCCTTCATGGTGTTACTTGTAATGGTAAAGTACAAGTGTGCTTTGTTTAACTCACTTATTTTTGTGTTTCAGAGATCTGAAATCTGTCGCCTTCAGTGAATTAAATTTTGAGACAAACGTCTACAAAAGATTCCATTTACAGTACACGAGATTGTTTATTATAAGCAATTTGTATGCAGGGGAAGCAAGGATAAAACAAATGATTTTGTTTTGAAGATAAGATCACTTGCCTTCTGAATATATGTAAGCAAACATAGCATTTGGAAGCATTACATTCTGTATAATTAACACCAATTTGCAGCCATTAAACAAACACATCATTCTTATGCAGTTTAAGATTTGTAAATTGTTACTAGGCATTTTGGAAGCCACTTGGGAAGGATTTGTTTAGAGATACAGCATATACCGCTTTTTACTATAAATGTCTATTTTTTTTTACCAGGATTGTAGCAGCGGCGTGTCTCTTTTTTGTCCACTAGATGGCAGCTGACTCTAAGCATCAAAATTGCATTTTGGAAGATTTTTGCAAGGTCGAAACCGTTAAAAAAGTGAATTGTGATTCGTGTTTTCTAGTGGGTTCAGGATATGATTTTAGCCATATGTTGTCAGTTTTTTTTTTTTTTTATTGATTGATGCAAAGTAAATGTGCACCTGGAGCATTACATGGATTTGAAATCTAAATATACAAATAAGTATTTATTCTTAAAAGAGAGAGTGCCTGCGCGCTTTAAAGTCTTACCGTTAAAAAAGTGAATTGTGATTCGTGTTTTCTAGTGGGTTCAGGATATGATTTTAGCCATATGTTGTCAGTTTTTTTTTTTTATTGATTGATGCAAAGTAAATGTGCACCTGAAGCATTACATGGATTTGAAATCTAAATATACAAATAAGTATTTATTCTTAAAAGAGAGAGTGCCTGCGCGCTTTAAAGTCTTATTAAGCATGCATTTCTTTTGAAAGATGTGTACGTGTGCTCAGCTTAGTACAAATAATAGCCTTGTCAAAACAGACCTTTAGGCTGAGTTCACACTAGTGTGACATGCAATGTCAGTGCGATGCGAATTCAGCCATACAGTTTTCTCTTTTTGATGTAGGTTTACAGCCATTTTCACTTTTTGATTGGAGTTTTTCTTTGTTTTTTTTTTGTTTTTTTGGAGGGAGCAGTACTGTACTGTAGCACACCTGATTGGCTCCTTGTGCTGCTTCTCGCTTCCCTTCCCTGAGCTCTGCTGTAGAAATGTGGAAGGTCAAATGAAATAAAGTTATTATGATTCCTTTTTTAAATTTGACATGGGGGATAAAGGAAGACATTAGAGTCCAATAAGTGTAACTTTACCAGAAAGTGAAGTTACACTCTCTGGCCTCTAATGTCTTCCCCCTATCTCCCCTGATAAGTCTCAAATTTGCCAGTACCCTGCTCTTCCCTATGCAGCCAGCTTGGCATCATACAACCTCATCTTCCAAATCCACACCGTCGAGATCTGCTCTTGTAAGGGAGTGCTGGATGAATGCGTAATCCCTGTTTTAATACCCTTGGGCCTCCACAAGCCACTCCCATAACAGGAGGTAATGTTCTGGGTAGTGATAGTCAGACTTTTTCCGATCGTGTGTAGCGAATTCTGACAGACAAAGTGCCACGCATGCTCAGATCACATTACAAGACCAAAGGTATTGGCTACTAGCCTCTACGTAGTCCCGTCGTATGCAACGAACGTCACCACGTTCAGCATGATCGGATTTTCCGACAACTTTGTCGGAAAAAATCTGACGGATTTTGTGGTCGGAATTTTCGACCATGTGTACGGGGCATAAGAAGTCCTTTAGATGCAAGCCCGCCCCTAGGTAATTGGGAATGGGACCCTGTCTGCAGGCAGTGAGTGCCCTGTAGGGTCAGGTATAAATAGATAGGTTAGTAGAAAGCTGGTTGCTGGATGGTCCCCTGAGAGGAGTCATTTTTCTTTCTGCTAAGGATGGGGAGTAATCCCCATGTAATACCCTTGGGCCTCCACTAGACATTCCCATAACAAGAGGTAATGTTCTGGGTAGTAATAGTTCAAGGAGCCCTTCAGTTGCCAGCCCACTCCCTAGGTAATTGTGAATGTGATCCTGTCTGCAGGCAGTGAGTGCCCTATTGGATTAGGTGTAAATAGATATGGGGGTAGGAGGCTGGTTGCTGGATGGTCCCCCAAGAGGGGTAATTTTTCTTTTTGGTATGGATGGGGAGTAATCCCCGTTGTACTACCCTTGGGCCTCCACTAGACAATCCCATAACAGGAGGGATGTCCTGGGATGTGAGAGTGTAATGAGCCCTCCAGTTGCCAGCCCGCCCCTAGGTAATTGGTAATGGGACCCTGTAGGGTCAGATATAAATAGATAGGTTGGTAGGAGGCTGATTGCTGGATGTTCCCATGAGAGGGGTCATTATTTTTTCTGGTAAGGAATTTGCCTGTGGAAGGATGTAGTTGGCAGGACATCCCATGTTGGGTAGCTAGGGTAGAAAGCATATGGACTTTTCCCTTATAGGAATCTGGACTTTTGCATTCATCGCCAGGGGCCAACCAAGGAGCCCGCCCATGCTCTGCACAGATCCAGTACAAAAAAAGCGGGTTGCACACTGATTACATCACTCTTGTTGGCAAGCTTTATTCCATACCACACATTCCTTCCTAAAGGCCGCCCCCTACTGACGCGTTTCCCCCTTACAAGCTTTGTCGTAGAGATGGGGGGATCAGGCATATTAATTTCCTTTTGTGGACTTGAGTTATTCTGTTTCCCTGGGAACTACTCCTGGACATGAATCTTTGCAGTGGGGCATGCACTGCAAGGGGTAAAAATGGTCACGAGATGAAATTGTACTCTGGTCACCCAGGCTGGGTTAACCACAGAGTCCCCTAAGCAGTATCTGTACTCCGCTCCATGCTCGGTGTGGACTTCAGGGGTTCCCCACACTACCAAGAACTACATATTTTCTTATGTTGATATGCAATAGAAAAGAAAGAGTTATTACTGCTGCCTGTGCCGCAATCTGCATAGGAATGAATGAGGGCTGCAACACATATGCATGGGAGTGTGGATTTTGAGCATAGTGCTGTGTAATAACCCAGTATGCCACACATTTGGACTAGCAGGAAAAGGTGATTATACGACTTTTCAGTCAAGAGGGAAGGCATCAAAGCCTTATAAGTGTAATTCTACTAAAAGCTCTTTAAAAAAAGCGATTTCCAGGAATCTTTTTTTGTATTTTTGATTCCTCAATATTATGAGAACAGCAGTGAGCTACCTCCTGCAGGTCAATCCAGATGTATGCATAAATTGACAGTGCTATAAACCGTAAGTACCTGTATTAAATAAAAAATAAAAAATGTGGATCTGAAACTGCAATTATAGTAAGTACTTGATTGTAGGTACTGCTTGGTCCTTAGAAGAAGGGGGTACACCGTTAAAGTTTGTCCTCATAATTTAACTGTTAGTGCAAATAACCCCTTCCCGCCAAGCGTACGCAGATGTGCGTACTCAACTTTCGGGGGCTATACCGGGATGATGCCCACAGCTGCAGGCATCATCCTGGTACCAGGCAGGAGCAGGCGATCAGCTTTCCAGGTATAACAACCGATGCGGCTAAAAGCTGCTTGGCTGTTATACCGGAGGAGCGGGAGGGGACGTTCCCCCCCTCCTGCCGCCTCCCGCTGAATTTCCTGGGCCTCCTGTTCCACCGGAAGGCCCGATCGAACATCCGCAGCTTCCAGCGGCTAGTGACAGACTGGAATGAAGACGGAAACAGCTTAGTTACAGTCTCCTGGATGCAAACACGGAAGCGACGTCACAACGTCACTTCCTGTTTACTCGGCTGTTAATGGCGCCGGATTAAAAAAAATATACAGTATTCAGATACACCGTTTTCGGTGATCTGAATACTTTTATACCCCTGATCCCTCCATAAAGAGTACCTGTTACCACCAATTACTGTCATAAAGGATGTTTACATTCCTTGTGACAGCAATAAAAGTGATCACATTTTATAATAATATAAAAAAATAAATAAATAAATAAGAAAAAAAAATGTTCAAAGCGCCCCCGTCACTGCAAGCTCGCGCAGCAAAGAAAACGCATACGGAAGTCGCGCCCGCATATGTAAACGGTGTTCAAATCACACATGGGAGGTATCGCCGCGATCGTCAGAGAGAGAGCAATCATTCTAGCATTAAAGCTCCTCTGTAACTCTAACCTGGTAACCATAATTTTTTTTTTAAAGCATTGCCTATAGAGATTTTTTAGGTACCAAAGTTTGTCGCCATTCCACGAGTGCGTGCAATTATAAAGCGTGACATGTTTGGTATCAATTTACTTTGCGTAACATCATCTTTCTCATTATACAAAAAATTGGGATAATTATACTGTTTTTTTTTTTTAAAATTCATGAAAGTGTCCCTTTTCCCTAAAAGTTGCGTTTAAAACACTGCTGCACAAATACCGTGTGACATAAAATATTGCAACAATCGCCATTTTATTCTCTAGATTCTCCGCTAATAAAAATATATGTAATGTTTGGAGGTTCTAAGTAATTTTCTAGCAAAAAATAGGGATTTTAACTTGTAACCAAATGTCAGAAATAGGCTTAGTCATGAAAGGGATAACAAACAAAAAAAAAAATCACAGACCGTACTCAACTGTGGTATTATTACCAGAAAATTATTTTATTGAAGATGGTGTCCCATTTCTATTGCATGCTGTTACACATCTTTTTAGAACTCTGGAAATGTGGAGAATAAAGGCCACAACCATCAAATTCTTTTGAACCTCCAACTCCTCTAAAGACAAAAAAACTGCATTAAAACCACAGAAAACACAGGACATGTAAAAAGTTGAGTTGGACCAGATCCCCGTGGCTTTTATTTAAACCTCAGCATCTACACACAAGCACATTTTATATTCTATCACTGGGTTTCAGCAACATATGTCTTCTGTCTGTTAACTTCGTATTTTCTCCCTCTGCCCTATAATCATCGCTGGAATCATTTCTGTTTTAATTGGCGTGATATAGTATCATGATACTGAGCACGCTTCCATGATTTCTGCACAGCACGAGAGAAGAAAAGAATACATGAAAAAAAAAAAAACAGGAAAGACTGTCTTATCCTCATCGTTCCACTTCAGAATTTCTGAAAGCTATTAGCAGCAGTGAAACACAGAAGCTGGTTGTTTACTGACTCTGAAAATACGAGAGAAAGAGCCGTATACAGCAGAGATAGCAATCTACAGTGATACTCTCCATTTATGATGAAAGTCTTCCTTCCAGGCCAAACCTACACTTTTCCTTCACAAGGCTTCCCAAGGATAGCGTCGCCTACAAAAAAAACATTTACTTTTTCCTTATGTGTTGTCAAGTAAAAGCTTCCTTCTAATCAACTGTTGGGAACAAAACAAGACTATTGTTACAGAGTGTTAATGGATCTGACTATATGTGTTATCGTTCAATAAAGCTTGATGGGATATTTTTGAACATCTGTTTTTAAAGTAAATCTGTCGCAAATCTGAGAAATATAAATTGAACATGATAAAAAGTGCAAGGCGTGCTAAATGACCAAGAGACTTACAAAGGCTGCAGCACCGCTGGGTTCAAACGTTTCTTTAAAGTGTATGTCAGTTCCAGCAATGAGCATTTCTTATTTGCTTGCTTTTGGTCTAATTAAGTGGTTCTAAAGGCTGAAGGTTTTTTTTTTTTTTTTTTTTTAGCTTAATGCATTCTATACCGATCAAGTCTTCTCTTGATCGTTGACTTTGACACACATACACCTACCTCCTGGAGAGTGTCCTTAATCTGGCCAACTGTTGTGAAGGATGTTTTCTTCACCAGGGAAAGAATTCTTCGGTCATCCACCACAGTTGTTTTCCGTGGTCTTCCTGAACTTTTGGTGTTGCTGAGCTCACCGGTGCGTTCTTTCTTTTTAAGGATGTTCCAAACAGTTGATTTGGCCACACCTAATGTTTTTGCTATCTCTCTGATGAGTTTGTTTTGTTTTTTCAGCCTAATGATGGCTTGCTTCACTGATAGTGACAGCTCTTTGGATCTCATATTGAGAGTTGACAGCAACAGATTCCAAATGCAAATAGCACACTTGAAATGAACTCTGGACCTTTTATCTGCTCCTTGTAAATGGGATAATGAGGGAATAACACTCACCTGGCCATGGAACACCTGATTTGGATATAAATACCCTATTAAATATTTATGGACCTGACTGTATAACCAAGCTCGACCACAGTAAGTTGTATACATAGATTATTCTTGGAGATCAAGTAACTGGGTCACTTATCTACCACCATCCTGTTACATGAGCTGACCTTCATTCCACTTTTTTGGTTACTTCGTTGCCCAAAAGATAGCGAGTCACATGCCCCCCACAATACATGGAAGTACCAGCATTTTTTTTTTTTGGTTGAATGAAGTGACAAGGGGAGCTCAGCATAGGTTGGTGTGCTGCTGGGGGAATGTAGAGTAAAGGTTTGAATGCTTCTGACTGAATGATTGATATGAACAGTTTAAAAGTGAAAGGGGAAATGGAGTTGTGGAGAGGTTTAGTCTAGATGGATAATTAGTATTTGGATGATTTGTGTTGTGGACATCGGGAAACACATGACTGGTCCCAGTAAGACTTGGGATGTTTTTTGCAATCTGTGTGCAGAAAAACTGTCATGGTGCATAGAATGGTTCACTGGGCATTGGAGATTCCAAATGCAGTGACGTATTATATAATCTAACTATTAATCCAGTTGGCCTTTGAAGTTAATTACTGTATGTCTTCTGGCATACAATGCATTTCACAGGAGCACTTTTTCCTCTGTAACTTGTTTTTTACAAATGCTTTGGCTGTTGCTTTCTTTCTTACCGTATGTTTTGGTTGACTTCTAACTGGGCATGTTCCTCTGTATCCATGTAATCTCAACCTGCGACTTAGCCTGTCTCCATGCAACCTCAACTTGTCTTGGTTAAAGAAGCTTGCACTGCCTTGGCCAGTTTTCAAGCAGCTTCTGCCTGGGTTTCTGCTTGCGTATGTGCAGTTTCTGCTTGTGAATCTGTTTGTATGCACATTTCTTGTTTTCCTTTTAATGCAGTACATTTATGCTGCTGTTTCTGAACTAGGCTCCAATTAGTTGACTACTTGGTGATGATCTTAGAATGGAATGTGATTTTGATGATCCCCTAGAGCACCTGGAGGACATAAAGTACAATATCAGGATGTAGTTTCATGTAGTTCTGATATTTTCCTTTCTACCTGGAACATAGCTTCCAGAAATGTAATGCATCTGTACCACTCAAAAAAACATCTTTAAACTTTTGCAAAGCTTCTTCATTCATTTTAGTAGTTGTCAAGAAGGAATCATCCTTTTTTGACAGCGTCTCAGAGTTTTCAAATGATCTTTTAGATTGGCAAGTGCATTCTGCATTATTTTGCATTGTTGCTAGCTTCATCAGAAAAAGTTAGGCTAAGTAAAGATTTGTTCCATAGGTTAGACATACTATCAGAAATGTTTGCCTTGGTTTTATAATTTTTATTAGGGTTAAGCCCATTTGCGGGTAACCTGCTCATCACCACTATCCCTCCAACCCTTTTCCAGAATTCAACTTTCCTTAGCCCCTCTTTACTCTCCTGAATCCACCATCACATAATTCTCTGCATTTCCTCTTCAAGGAGGAAAAAAACGCCATTCGCCACTTGAGCTCGGGTCAATCCCAATTGGTTTTGCGCAGCTCCTTGTGGTCATGTCTTTTTAGAACTTTGTGAAGACCCTACCAAATAACTCAATGATAGGTATCTAATGTCACGATCCAGTGACATGGTACATGAAGAAGGACCCTGCCAGCCTGCATTGACGAAGCAAGACATGGCATCACTTAATTGTGTATATAGGCAAGTACTTTAAGCATTTATTTATTTATTTTGCAATGAAAAGGGTGGATAACTAGAGGGATTGAAAAGAATGGTATTGGGGAGGGGGGACTTCCCTGGCTGGAGTTCAACTTTAAAGTGGTTATAAAGGCAGAAGGTTTTTTTACCTTACTGCATTCTATGCAGCAAGAAAGCATTTTGTGCAAAGAATGTTTAATCCATTTTAATAATATTTAGGGATCAATCTAATTAGTGAAATGTAAGCAGTGCAAAGCACAGGTAAACATACAGTGGTGTGAAAAAGTGTTTGCCCCCTTCCTCATTTCCTGTTCCTTTGCATGTTTGTCACACTGTGTTTCGGAACATCAAACCAATTTAAACAATAGTCAAGGACAACACAAGTAAACACAAAATGCAATTTGTAAATGAAGGTGTTTATTATTAAAGGTGAAAAAAAATCCAAACCATCATGGCCCTGTGTGAAAAAGTGATTGCCCCCTAAACCTAATAACTGGTTGGGCCACCCTTAGCAGCAACAACTGCAACCAAGCGTTTGCGATAACGTGCAATGAGGCTTTTACAGCGTCCTGGAGGAATGGCCCACTCATCTTTGCAGAATCCTAATTCAGTTACATTAGAGGTTTTCGAGCATGAACGGCCTTTTTAAGGTCATACCACAACATCAATAGGATTCAGGTCAGGACTTTGGCTAGGCCACTCCAAAGTCTTCATTTTGTTTTTCTTTAGCCATTCGGTGGTGGACTTGCTGGTGTGTTTAGGATCATTGTCCTGCTGCTGAACCCAAGTTCGTTTCAGCTTGAGTACACGAACAGATCGGACATTCTCCTTCAGGATCTCTTGGTAGACAGCAGAATTCATAGTTCCTTTTATCACGGCAAGTCTTCCAGGTCCTGAAGCAGCAAAACAGCCCCAGACCATCACACTACCACCACCATATTTTACTGTTGGTATAATGTTCTTTTTCTGAAATGCAGTGTTCCTTCTACGCCAGATATACTTGGACACACACTTCCAAAGAGTTCCACTTTTGTCTCATCGTCCACAGAATGTTGTCCCAAAAGTCTTGGGGATCATCAAGATGTGTTGTGGAGAAATTTAGACGAGCTTTGATGTTCTTTTTTGTTCAGCAGTGGTTTTCTCCTCGGAACTCTGCCATGCAGGCCATTTTTGCCCAGTCTTTTTCTGATGGTGGAGGCATGAACGCTGACCTTAACTGAGGCAAGTGAGGCCTGCAGTTCCTTGGACGTTGTTGTGGGGTCTTTTGTGACCTCTTGGATGAGTCGTCGCTGCGCTCAGGGGGTAATTTTGGGCGGCCGGCCACTCCTGGGAAGGTCACCACTGTTCCATGTCTTCGCCATTTGTGGATAATGGCTCTCACTGTGGTTCGCTGGATTCCCAAAGCTTTGGAAATGGCTATAACCCTTTCCAGACTGATCTCAATTACTTTCTTTCTCAATTGTTCCTGAATTTCTTTGGGTCTCGGCATGAGGTGTAGCTTTTAAGGATCTGGTGGACCTTACTGTGTCAAGCAGCTCCAATTTAAGTGATGCCTTGATTGTGAACAGGTGTGGCAATAATCAGGCCTGGGTGTGGCTAGAGAAATTGAACTCAGGTGTGGACAACCACAGTGATAGTATGTTTTAACAAGGGGGGCAATACCCTTTTTCACACAGGGCCATGATGGTTTGGATTTTTTTTCACCTTTAATAATAAACACCTTCATTTACAAATTGCATTTTGTGTTTTTGATGTTCCGAAACACTTAAGGTGAAAAAAACATGAGGGTTTACAAACCCTTTAAAGTGGGGGAAACACTGTTTCACACCACTGTACCCAGTGGAGTGAACAGCCTCAGATGATACACAGTGATGAAACAAATCTCCCTACATAAGTTTTATACGTAACATAGCTCCCAATTGTCCCTGATTTCAAGGGACTGTCCCTGATTTCGAGGGACTGTCCCTGATTTGATGCAATGTTCCTCTTTCCCCCTCATTTGTCCCTCATTTTGGTCTGAGCTATATAGTTGTATATAAAATGCACTTTTTATCTTTCAAAAAGTGTTTCCCAGTGCTAAACCTTTCATCCAAATTCTAAATTGTACATTTTAAAAGCCAATATAAAGGAATAGTAGTGGTAAAAAAAGCCCTTGTGGATTTAATTAACCTTTTCTTTTTTTGTTAATTCTCCTTTAAGGGGGTGTGGCATGGACCGTGTCCTATGTCTACATACATTTTCTAGTAGGTGTCCCTCATTCCCATCTCAAAATGTTGGGAGGTACGTGTATATCTGCTGTCTTCATCTTTATATATCCTTTAGAAAGTACTCTTGGAGTTAGAGTTTTTCTCTTCCTGGTAACCACTGGGAGTGGACCATTGGAATACAGCCAAGACAGCTGATTGGAGGAAAGGCACACCCTGTCCTCATAGGCAAAGGAAGAAAAAAATGTGCAGATCTCTAATCTTAGATGGCAATCTGACTGATAATCTATTTATAGCAACCTCCCCAAACACACACTTGTATCTCCCATCTCGGAGAACATGTGAGAACTTATCAGGCTGATAACGGAGCTACAGAGCAAGAGACAGCTGCAGGAGTTCGTTTTTTTTGACGAGAGATAACAAAACACTACAGATATATGTGCCCAGCTCAAATTTTTATGAATCAGATTTACATCCACTTTAACTATTTGCCAACTAGCTGCCGGCAGGTATGCTCCCCTGTGCGAATCGCTGTAGCTGTACTGCGGCCGCTTTAAGAGCTATTGGGGTGCACGCCCACGGCGCGACCCTGGAGCCGATGCGCATGGCCGGCGACTACGATGTCCGCCCGCCACCCGCGATCGCTCCTCAGAGAGCCAAAACGGGGATCTGTCAATGTAAACTGTCTGCCGCAATGTCTCTATCCCGCTGATCACCGCCATTACTAGTAAAAAAATAATAATAATAATAAAAATGCCATAAATATATCCCCTATTTTGTAGACGCTATAAGTTTTGTGCAAACCAATCAATATACACTTATTGCGATTTTTTTTTTACCAAAAATATGTGGAAGAATACATATTGGCTTAAACTGAAGAAATGTATTAATTTTTTTGGATATTTATTATAGCAGTTAAAAATATTGCTTTTTTTTTCAAAATTGACGCTCTTTTTGGTTTATAGCGCACAAAATAAAAACCGCAGAGGTGATCAAATACCACCAAAAGAAAGCTCTATTTGTGTGAAAAAAAAAATACTTAAATTTTGTTTGGGTACAGTGTCTTATGACCGTGCAATTGTCAATTAAAGCGACGCAGTGCTGTATCGCAAAAAATGGCCTGGTCATTAAGGGGGGAAATCTTCCAGTCTTTATGTGGTTAAAGTGATTGTAAAGTCTTTTTATTCCCATAAAAATAACAAACATGTTATACTTACCTCCTGTGTTGCAGTGGATTTGCACAGAGCAGCCTGGATCCTCCTCTTCTCTGGTCCCTCTTCTGTGATCCTGGCCCCTCCCTCCTGTTGCTTACTATGGGGGCACTCAAGCCAATTCACAGCTCCCTGTGTCCATTCAGACACAGAGCCACATACCCGATTGGCTAGCTGACTTTAAATGACAGAAGCGACTGCCAATGGTGTCACTGCTGTGTCTCAGCCGATCAGGAGGGAGAATCTCAGATGGCTGAGACACTTGTGGACATCGCTAGACAGAGAAGAAGTTCAGGTAAGTATTGGGGGGGGGGGGGTGAGGGGTGAAGGGGTGAAGGATTTTTATCTTAATGCATTAAGATAAAAAAAAAAACCTTCTGCCTTCACAACCCCTTGCAAAAAAGGTTTGAGACATATATTGCAGAGCGTGGCACCACATCCAATAGTAATTGAGCAAAAACAAGAAAAAGAAAAAAGAGGAAAAAGGACTTTTGGGACTATGATCCCAAATTGGAAAGAAGAATGGTCTTGTGTTATAGTAAAAATATATAATTTATTTAAATCACATTAAAAAAACACATGATAAGGGGAAAAAACATGAACATGTCTGAGAGGTACACTGTCTCATACAAGAGAACAGATCAAGAAGCTGAAACAAAGAAATCGCATGGATGGCCTAGAGACTGGTTACAAGGTAGTCCTAGAAGATCCCCTCCGGCTAGTGGCCAATCATACAAAATTGCAATTTCAGTGCCAATTAGACATGTGCAATTCGTTTTTTTTTTTTTTTTTTTTCGTTTTTTGTTTTTTTTTGTTATTTTCGTTCATTCGTTTTCGTACGAATGAACGAACGATTCGCAAAAATTTTTAACGAATAACGAATCCGAAAAAAAAAAAATTAGAAACAACGAATGTACGAAAGAAGAAAATCCGAAAAACAAAAACAGGAACAACGAAAATCAAAATGAACGAAAAAATTCGTACATGCGTAACTTTTTATTTTTTGTTGAATTGGTAATTTTCCGTGCCTCGAATGGATTGAACGAAAAAATTCGTAAATTCGTAACTTTTATTTTTTATTTTTTCGATTCGTACTTTTCCGTGTCTCTTACAATGGCGCTGCTTAACGTGCTTTGAATGGATTGAACGAAAAAATTCGTACATTCGTAACTTTTTTTTTTCGATTCGTAATTTTCCGTGTCTCTTAAAATGTAATAATAGCATACACATTACATAACATTATGAATTATGCTCTGATTACGAATCTACGAATGTTACGAATGTACGAATAAATACGAATGCGTCCGAATTTCGAATAAAAAGAAAAAAAGAAAATTAAACGGAAATACGAATCAACGAAAAAATAACTCTTACGAATTTACGAATCGTTACGAATACGAACACCGACGACTTACGAATTTACGAATCGTTACGAATCAACGGAAACGAAAAAAACGAAACGAAAATAAACAAGTTTTTTTGTTGTGCACATGTCTAGTGCCAATGGGTCACTACGCGTTTCACCTTTAGCTTCTTCACGAGACAGTGTACCTCTCAGACATGTTCATGGTTTTTCCCCTTATCATGTGTTTTTTTTTATGTGATTTAAATAAATTATATATTTTTACTATAAACACAAGACCATTCTTCTTTCCTATTTGGAAGTATCCCAACTATATTGCTGAGATCCACCAAGCTGCCTGATTTACAGCTGGCTCCGGTTCTCAGTGCTCGATTGAGAGCAGAAGCCAACTGCGCCTTCCACCACTACCCCACTGACAGTCACCGCTCTCTGCTTAGACCTGACAGAGAGCTGAGCAATCAACAGTCACGTGATTGCTCTGTTCTCAAGCTTAAACCCGGCGGGGGACAGCTGGAGCATCAAACCGATGCTGCAGCATAGAGGTGAGTAGGTAAGTAGTTTTTTTTTTTTCAACCCCAAACTTCTCTATTTAACTCTGGGCAATAAAGAAAAAAACACATTCCCCTTCCTAATTTACTCACCTCTAGCAAATGTATACTTTCTATTATAAAAACTGTAATTACCAGCTGTGATTACATACTGATAACTGAAACATGAAATACTGCATCTCAATTACTTCTTCTGGTCTTTAACCACTTCAATACCGCGGACTGTCATATTACGTCCACAAGGTGGATCTACCATCCTGGGTGGACATCATATGACGTCCTCCCATTCCCGTCCTGTCAGTGGAGAGGAGACCGATGGTGTGTTCCCAGTACAGAGGAACACTGATCGGTCTCCTCCCTTTGTGAGTCCCCTCCCCCCCCAGTTAGAATCACTACCATAGGGAACATATTAACCCCTGCAGTGCCCCCTAGTGTTAACCCCTTCCCTGCCAGTCACATTTACACAGTAATCAGTGCAATTTTATAGCAACGATCACTGTGTATATGTGAACGGTCCCAAAAATGTGTCAAAAGTGTCCGAAGTGTCCGCCGCAATGTCGCAGTCACGAAAAAATTTGCAGATCGCCGCCATTACTAGTAAAAAATAAAAATAAAAATGCAATAAATCTATCCCCTATCTAGTGGACGCTATAACTTTTGCGCAAACCAATCAATATACTCTTATTGCGATTTTTTTTTAACCAAAAATATGTAGAAGAATACATATCGGCCTAAACTGAGTAAAAATGTATTTATTTTTTTTAAAAATGAAATATTTATTATAGCAAAAAGTAAAAAATATTATGTTTTTTTCAAAATTGTCACTCTTCTTTTGTTTATAGCACAAAAAATAAAAACCGCAGAGGTGATCAAATACCACCAAAAGAAAGCTCTATTTATGGGAAAAAAAGCACATCAATTTTGTTTGGGTGCAACGTCGCACGACCGCGCAATTGTCAGTTAAAACGACGCAGTGCCGAATCGCAAAAAGTGCTCTGGTAAGGAGGGGGTAAAATCCTCCGGGGCTGAAGCCGTTAATGTGGGAAGGTAAATTTCTTCCTGGTGATGTAGAAACTGGATGCCAAAGGGCCCTACTATGGGGTCCCCGGGTCTTCCACCTGCAGTGTCATGATATCACAATGCTCCTGATTATGTTGCATACTGATTATCAAACACATAGGGAAGGGCTTCTGGTGACGTCACTCCTGCTTCTTGAAACCATGCTGGATATCAAAGCAGGGTTCTTGGTTTCACTTTTGTCCTGAGCTCATTTAAACCTATGTAAGTGCATTACTTTTTATGAGACCTTTTTTAGGAAAAAAACATATTACTATGAGCGGCTTTCCCATTCTCTTTTGATGGTTGTACCATATGATCCTTGACACCACCGAGCCTCTTAAAGGGACAGAAGTGTTTTAAAGTCCAAAAGGCTAAAGACCCACCAGCTGGATTTTAAAGGAACCGCAGACCACCACTAACCAGGGGGTTTCTCAACGCATGGCACACAGGTAGAAAAGCGTATTTTGACTTCTTTTATGTTAAGTCAACAACATTTGGTGAGCGCGGTGTATTTAACCAGGGACATGGAGGAAATAGCACATTTGTTACAATGTACATTTTTGAATTGATTCATGCACCAAGCACTTCATTCCCATGGAATATGTAATTATGTTATATATTAGGCACTGAGATTTATTTTGAGTTTGCATATATGGTGATTAATTAGCACTGTCTTTATCGTAGTAGGAGGA
This sequence comes from Lithobates sylvaticus, assembly GCA_028564925.1. NCBI lineage: Eukaryota > Metazoa > Chordata > Amphibia > Anura > Ranidae > Lithobates > Lithobates sylvaticus. The sequence continues at coordinate 573,389,814 of CM053027.1, forward strand.
CTTGTTTGCATATATAAAATGGTGATGTATGTAATCATATGAGATAAAAGAAAAAAACACCTTCCTTTTTCAAAGGAAATCTGGGGCTACCATTGTAAAATTCTTTCTAAAAGTACTAGTTGCCTGGTTGTTATGCTGACCCCTTGGCTTTGAATCTGATCTTCAGCTTTGATCAATTTTTTTCTGTTATTAGTCCTCCCTCTTTGCCTTAAAGTGGTTGTAAACCCTGTTACACCACTTGTACCTCCAGGTAAGCCTATAATAAGGCTTACCTGTAGGTACTGTAAATATCTCCTAAACCTGCACAATTTAGGAGATATTTACCATATAAGATTGCACTGATGTCATCGCGCATGCGGACTGAAGAAACGGTTCGCTTGTGCTATTTCTTCAGCAGCGTGCCGTGATTGGCAGCTCCTCCAGTGACTTCATTGCGGCTCCATGAACCCAGAAATAACTCCAGGAGACATGTCACCGGTCACAGCGGTGTGTGGGCCGCTGCAGAAACTTTGATCTAAGGTAAGTCATAATGAGCTAGTATGCGATGCATACTAGCTCATTATGCCTTTGTCTTACATGTTTTTTTTTGTTTGGGTTTACAACCACTTTAAAGAGGAACTTCAGTTTCTTTTTATTTTTTTAAACGTCAGCAACTACAAATACTGTAGCTGCTTACATTTAGAAAACAGGTACTTACCGGTGAGTGGGGTCCAGCTCTATCTTCCTTCAGCCAATTCCTCTTACTGCAGGTCCCTTGCTTCATCTTGGACATGGGAGCCAGCTGTAGCTTTCTGGGGAATCACAGCCAGCTTCCTGATGCAGATGCAGACGCTAAAGCCCCATACACACGGTCGGATTTTCCGATGGATTCTGTCCTATCGGACAATGTTGACGGAAATTCCGACCGTGTGTAGGCTCCATCGGACATTTTCCATCGTATTGTCCGACGGACAAAGTTGTATCTCCTGCTCTAAAAATTTTCCGACAACAAAGTCCGATCACACCAATTCCGATCGTGTGTATCGAATTCCGACGGACAAAGTGCCACGCATGCTCAGATCACATTACAAGACCAAAGCTATTGGCTACTAGCCTCTACGTAGTCCCGTCGTAGGCAACAAACGTCACCACGTTCAGAATGATCGGATTTTCCGACAACTTTGTCCGACCGTGTGTATGCAACACCAGTGTCGGACTAAATCCGTCGGAAAAAATCCGATGGATTTGGTGGTCGGATTTTCTGACCGTGTGTATGGGGCTTAACACAGAGCTTTGTGAATGGTCCCGCTGCCCCTAGGGACCTGTGAAGTGTCCCAGGAGGCGGCGGGAGGAGAGGGGGTGTGGAAAGGGATGACTGATTGGAAAAAAAAAAGAAATATATATATATATATATATATATATATATATATATATATATATATATATATATATATATATATATATATATATATATATCTCAATACTCGCTCTCCCACCTTAACTACAGGCTGGTGGGACAGGACGAACCAGCGAGACTTCACTTTTTGAGTGATATCCTTCTTTAAGTAGGCCTCATATTATTAGGTTATCTTGCTCCATTACCACTAATAATTGCCATCAATGTCGTGAGTCACAGGCAGAAAGAACTCCTTTATACAACCATTGAAAGGAGAAATCTGCTGAGCTGAGGAAAGCCAGAGGGGGCAGGAATAGGCAGCGCAAGAGGCAATGTCATTCATAATACACACTTCTACTAATTCAGGCAACCTTGACATGATCAAGTCTGTACATATTGATTGAACTGTAAGTTGGCATTGCGAAGACCAGACACTCAGCTCAAGGCCAGTCAGGAGTAACTGGTCTTCTCAACAAAAAAGTAAAGGCACTCACACACTCTGCAGGCGGCCTTTCATTTGAATAGACTGCCGAATGCACCAACATATACAAAATAATATATATGTACCATCTCAGGCCCATCAAGCACATCCATCCACAAGGTGTGTTGGGGTGCCATTTAGAATGAATGGTACCTCATCACAAATGTAACGTGTTGCTGCAACACAGAAGTGTGAATGGGCCCCCATACTTTGTGTCCTTGACCCAAAACAAGTACAGTATGGAAATCCAGAAAGTTGGCAAAAAGTCCTTATATGCATGTGGGTGACTGAATTATTGAAACAAAAGGGTCAGCCTGACAGCCAGGCAGCTTACATTTCCAGAGAGTGCTTATGTGCTTCTTTTATTTTAATGGATTTCACCAGTTGTTCAAATTGTTTTCCCCAAAATGCCACCAATGCCCAACTTTCATAAGGCACTTCACCTTTTTCTAGTTTACTGGCCTGGGCGATCACTGCTTTATAAATACCTGATAGAATGGTCAGAACATTCTGTCAGCTAAACATAGACACAAAATATAAACCTGTAAAGATTTTCACTCATCAAGGTCTCGATACGGTCAGTAGTAGTCAGTCACATTCAACAAAACTTGCAATGTTGAAGATGTTTCTCCACTTATCCAACCATAACTGAGGAAGCCACTTGGATGAGTAGTGAAACTTCTACAACTTTACAGGACAAGTTCTGGCTGAATCAGCCTGAAAGTATGAGTCAGTCCACTATTTCTGTATAAATATATCTCTGTAAGTTTGGCAGAGATATACTAAATTGTTAGTAATTAGGAGAGCAGGCCTGAAGAGAAAACTCTGTACTCTGTAAAGTGTGGTGAAAAATGTCAGCACTACATAAAAGAATAAAATAAATTACAAAAATAAGCTGGACAGAGAATGCTTTCAGAAGATATGAAGAGCATCAAATTGAAAGCACTTACTACAAGTCACACAAACATTTTTTTAAATGTTTTTCTCAGACTGAACTAGTCATACAAGATTTGTAGAAGTTACATCTGTTGCCTTGTTCACCTAATCAAAAACCACAGGAGATCTGATCTTATTGAAAAGTAATATTATAAAAATGAAATACAATCGTGTGTCTTTTGTATCCATACATACAGTATATTTTTTATATTGTGTTCTGCTTTGGCCATTTTGACATTTCATTTACAGGCAAGATCACAGGTAGAAGGTGCCATGAGAGCAGAGGCGTGAAATGGCGCCTATGGCAAGAACTCGAACTGCGCCCCTGTCAAAACATTTGAAACCCATCTTTTATATAACCTTAACAAAAACAAAAAAAACAGCTAACAAAACTACAAGTCAAACTCTTTATTCTTCCAATTAACAAATTGCAAATGCAGTAACATCAGCACCCATAAATGCAGTAACATCAGCACCCATAAATGCGGCCTCACTAGCACCCATAAATGCAGTAACATCAGCACCCATAAATGTTGCATTGCCAGCACCCAAAAAATAAGTAACATCAGCACCCATAAATGTGGCCTTACCAGCACCCAAAAAATCAGTAACATCAGCACCCATAAATGCAGTAACATCAGCACCCATAAATGCGGCCTCACCAGCACCCATAAATGCAGTAACATCAGCACCCATAAATGTGGCCTCACCAGCACCCATAAATACAGTAACATCAGCACCCATAAATGCGGCCTCACCAGCACCCATAAATACAGTAACATCAGCACTCATAAATACAGTAACATCAGCACCCATAAATACAGTCACATCAGCACCCATAAATGCAGTAACATCAGCACCCATAAATGCTGCCTCACCAGCACTCATAAATACAGTAACATCAGCACCCATAAATACAGTAACATCAGCACCTATAACTATAGTAACATCAGCACCCATAAATGCAGTCACATCAGCACCCATAAATACAGTAACATCAGCACCCATAAATACAGTAACATCAGCACCCATAAATGCAGTCACATCAGCACCCATAAATACAGTCACATCAGCACCCATAAATACAGTCACATCAGCACCCATAAATACAGTAACATCAGCACCCATAAATACAGTAACATCAGCACCCATAAATATAGTAACATCAGCACCCATAAATGCAGTCACATCAGCACCCATAAATACAGTAACATCAGCACCCATAAATGCAGTAACATCAGCACCCATAAATGCAGTAACATCAGCACCCATAAATACAGTAACATCAGCACCCATAAATGCAGTAACATCAGCACCCATAAATGCGGCCACACCAGCACCCATAAATACAGTAACATCAGCACCCATAAATGCGGCCTTACCAGCACCCATAAATACAGTAACATCAGCACCCATAAATACAGTAACATCAGCACCCATAAATACAGTCACATCAGCACCCATAAATGCAGTAACATCAGCACCCATAAATGCTGCCTCACCAGCACTCACAAATACAGTAACATCAGCACCCATAAATACAGTAACATCAGCACCTATAAATATAGTAACACCAGCACCCATAAATGCAGTCACATCAGCACCCATAAATACAGTAACATCAGCACCCATAAATGCAGTAACATCAGCACCCATAAATGCAGTCACATCAGCACCCATAAATGCAGTCACATCAGCACCCATAAATACAGTAACATCAGCACCCAAATGCGGCCTCACCAGCACCCATAAATGCAGTCACATCAGCACGCATAAATACAGTAACATCAGCACCCATAAATGCAGTAACATCAGCACCCAAAAATGCCTCTGACACTGTACAGAGGTAGAGAGGTAGTAGGATCACCAGTGGCCGGGTGCCCTAGGCTGCCTAGTTTGCCTAGTTGTAGCACCAGCCCTGTCTGCTTGGCACACACGCAGAATCGCACATGATGACTTTAAGACCCCTTTCACACTGGAGGCGCTAAAAATAGCACCTGCATAGCGCTTGAAAAAAGCCTCAGCTGCAAACCCAGTGTGAAAGCCTGAGTGCTTTCACACTGGGGTGCCGCTGGCAGGGCGTCACAAAAAGTCTTGCCAGCAGCTTCTTTGCAGCGCTGTAGGAGCGGTGAATACACTGCTCCTCCACCGCTCCTCCACAGCTCCTGCCCAGTGAAATCAATGGGGCAGCGCTGCCATACTGCCGGCAAACCGCCGCTGCATCGGTGTTTTGCAGGCGGATTTAACCCCTTTTCGGATGCTAGTGGGGGGTTATAATCACCCCGCTAGTGGACGAATAGCGCTGATAAAACAACGGTAAAGCAGTGCTAAAAATAGCACCACTTTACTGGTGACACCTGGGGCGGCTCATTGTGAAAGGGGTCCAAGTCATCATGATGTGCGATTGTGTGTGTATGTCAGGCCCAAGCAGAAGCAAGCAGCCAATCAAATATAGTGCTCAATATGGATTAAATAAATATGCATAGCCATTGATATCATATAAAGTGTAAAAAAAGTGATTCGTGCAACAGCAGGTACTACTTGCAGAAATCACTTTATTACACTTTATGATATCAATGGCTAAGCATATTTATTTAATCCAAATAGTTTGAGCACTATATTTAATTGCTTGCTTTGCAGTTGGCACTGGTTACTGGTACACTATACACATGCTGCATGCACATGATGATCAAGATCGTGGTGACATATACTGTACTAGTACCTGCTGCTGCTGCCTGGGGGGGGGTTGCAATCTCTCTAGTGACGTCTCTCTCTTCTCCTGGTCTCCATCCTCCAGGTTCCCCTTCAGAGTCCTCACTGGCGTCACTGAACACTTTACGGCACGTCACACATACCCGGGAGACCCCCGAGAAGATGAATCAGGCAGCAGTTGCGCAGAGGAAGGTAGGTGGAGCCTAACTCCGCCTCCACCACTTATTAGCCGTCATGGGGCACCTGTTGCTTCCCTCCTCATTTAATAATGAAGTCCTGTGCCGGCGCTGCGCTCCAGCAAGCTGGCCGTGTCGCTGGGGACTAGATTGTGCAGGAGGCGGCCCCGAGAGGACGGGTGGGATTTTTTTTTTAGCGCGGGCGGCTTTTTTGCCCCCCCCCCCCATGGGGCACAAAATCAGTAGTTATATGAAAGTACAATGAGCATGACTGACAGCACAGACATGTATGGGGTACCTTGTGAGTAAGTTCTTAATAATGAAAGCTTTAGGTTTTTATAGGCATGCGAGCTTGAAAACAAACCCAAGGAAATCTCCACTGGCGTGGTGGAAAGTTTCCAAAAACAGTGTTTCACCCAATCACAAGAGCATGATAAGATAATTGAATATCTTCGACATGCCTAGATTAGTCTATTGACTCTCGTGTATGGGTTACTCGGCCGCAGAATCTTACACTTGCACGTAACATTAAAACTGACCATGCTATTATCTGGTATAGTCTAACAAATGTATTAGCTGCCAGCAGTCAGGAATAATGATGACTGGTACACCCACTCGGCCCTGCGGGCAGTAGCATTGCCCTGGTGATGCATCTTTTCTCCTATCGTGCCTTACGCAGGGAATTGGATCGGTTAACCCAAATGTTGTTTCTTACTCTGTAATGTTTTTCATTCTCTGACTTGTCGCATGTATATTGACGATGTTGACTATGCCTTCTTGTTATACATTTTTTTATTACTTAAATGAAGGAATTAAAAAAACAAAAAAAAAAAACAGTGTTTCAACTGTGGAAGGGTAAGTAGTTTGATGCAGAATCAGCTTGTAAGAGTAGCTCTGAATAAGCAGGTAACATCATACCACCAGTATAGGCAATGTTATGCAGTGGTCCCCCCCCTAACAATTATGTATTACAAATGCAGAGCTGCATTCATTACTGTTTGTGGGTATTCTTCTTTTAATTATAAGAACATTGCTATTTTCCTTCAATGGCTTTGCTGTCATTTTGATAAATATTTGCTTCTTGGGTCCCAGTACAGTAGCAATTTTCTTATTTTGGTCCTCATGTTAAAAAATTTAGGAACCCCCTACTCCCCTACAAAGGTGTGACATGCCACCATGTACTACTTCATGTATGTGACATCCTGGTTGAAGGGAATTCAAACAGTATTTCCGTATGCCTGACAAGACCAGCTAGGTATAATCACAGCAATTACCACACTCACAAGACCCTCTCAGTACTGAGGAGATAGCTTCTTGGTGAACACAAAAAGAGATGATGCAGAGTCAAAATGTTCAAAGTTATCTGATTTAATTCCGGGCGGGTATACAACTTATATACGTTATCATTAACCAATCATTATATGGAAGATGGGAGTTATTAATACAGGGGTATACATTTCATATCATTACATATCATTACTCATAGTCATGAGTCCTGCTTCCATGTTTTATGTCTCATTACACAGGAAAAGTGTCCCAGACATATTGAGCCACAATTCTTTATTTAGACGGTACAGAATAAAACTGCTTACGCAAGCTATATTTTCTTATATGTGTTCTCTATAGAGAACCTGTTATCAAGCTGAAAAACAGAACTAATTGACTTAACTTGAGTCTGATACAAGTTAAGATATATGAATTTATATGACTTTATGGCCGCACAAAATGGAGTCACTGCTGTTCAGTCATATTACTACACTGGTCAGGAGACCTGATCTGAGCTCAAATATAATATCTCAATCTACCTTGCAGTTTTGACCTATAGACAAGCCACCTTTCTGGAAAACCTGTAAGGATTTTCATCTACTGGGGTGTCCCCAGAATTTAAGTAAAAAATATATTTCACCTGGGCAAATGGAGAACAGGTGACTTGACCAGTGTGACAAGGACAGAGCTAAGTAAGTCAGTGTCAGAGCCAGATAAAGAACAGAGGTTGGTCAGAAGTTAGATAGGGTCAAATCATAAAACCTTAAAACCAAGAAAATGATTCTAGACGATCAGAGGAGAAATATAGTCCAAAAGGTGATCCAGGCACCAAGGGTTCAATGGGTAGAGCAAGCTAAGATCAGTAATTGCAATATGTAAATAATAATGATTCTGTTTATGATCCTCAAGTTCCAGGTCTCAAGACCTAGTTGGGGGTGGGGGGAATTCTCTTCACTAAAGGTCATTTTGGGGAGGACATAGAGGAAATTTCCCCATTGCAGGTTACGGTTAAGGAGGACAAAAGGGGAACTTCCTCTAGTCCGGTGCATCCAGTGCTTGACTATCTTGCACCGCAGGCAAGACTAACGAGACCACCACCCCCCCCCCCGATGTGGAGCGCGTGGTAGTTAATTTATTCTTCCCGTCAGTGTATCTGTTTGACGGTACGGGATGTACGGGTACACAGATACACTGACAGGTCTGCAGGAGATCTGTATGGCACCAGCGATCCGCTGATCGCTGGTGAAATACTTTACAGGCTCCATATAAATAAATAAATAAATGCACATTTCTTTACCTGCAAAAAAATGTGCATTTATCTTTATTATTTTAAAAAGTGAACTTATCCTTTAAGCTTTCACAAAAAAAAAAGAAAACTGGAAGCTTATTTGTTTCTATGCACCAGATTTTACACTCTCCAGTTTTAGTAAATCAAATGAGGAGTCGTGTTCGTACCAAAGCCCAACAGCACCCTGTTCTTTGATAATGACTGCAGACCAGGCAGATTGGCTTAAAGTGGATGTAAACCCTTTTTTTTTTTTTTGTCATAATGTAGAGAATACGATTTCCTTTCATTTGAGCCCAGCCTTGCCACACAGATTTACTCGAGGCCTGAGCAATCCTCTTTTATTGAGAAATCTTGACAAAGTCTTGAAAACTTTGTCAAAAACGCCCCCTTGCTGTGAGTGACAGGTGATTTACATATCATGCACTAGCCTGAGACGGGTTATCATCAGATCACTGGATGTTCTACTCTACCCAGCTCTGACTACATACATGTCCCCTAAATCACTTGTCTGTCTATAGTCTGCTGACTGTTCACTGCATCCCATGATGAGAAACAGCCAGTAAAGGCAGCCAATCCTGGGAGAGCTGGAGGGGAGGGGAGGGGGATGTGAATTGTGAACTTTTTACACAGGATGTGCCTGTCTTAGGCTAGAGCATGAGATATGTAAATCACCTGTCAATCGCAGCAAGGGAGCGTTTTTGACAACGTTTTCAAGACTTTGTTAATATTTCTCTAACTGAACAATAAAAGAGGATTGCTCAGGCCTTGAGTAAATCTGTGTGGCAAGACTGGGCTCAAATGAGAGGAAATCTTATTCTCTACATTATGACATTAAAAAAAAAAAAATTGGGTTTACATCCACTTTAACAATAAACTTCCTTACTGAAGTAGTTGATTTACAGATAAACAGTTCTCAGCAACATCTTCCATTCCTCTAAAAAGTCCTTTAAGTGCCCTCTTAGTGTGTCCCTGGTGCTCCCTTTTTCTCAGTAAGAAACTGATGGTGGCTAAGAAGAACTAAGCTGTGGGGGTGCAACAGTGTCTCACCATAAAGTGAGTTCTGGACTCTGAGGTACTCTCTACTAGGCAGGAAATTCCGCCTAGTGCCGGACCATCCCCCATTGACCTGGATGAGACATAACAAGCCGGCCAATGCAAAGGTGACCAGGTGGTTCCTATGTCTTTAAGAATTCAATTTTGTGGTAGAGCACAGATCACGAAGAAAGCATTAAAATGCTGATTCGCTTTCTTGGGTACATTGTATGGTGTCGGATGTTGCCACCAACACCTCCACAGAGGCAGAGGAGGATATATACATGATGCCAAAGATGGGTCTTGTATGGTCACTATGTTTCAACCATATTTGGGTTGTGGTTGCTTTAAGGGGGATGATTGGTGTTCAGTTGGTACTCAGGGGTTCCCATCCATGCAGGGTGAGGGGTTCCAAGACAGTCTGCTTAGAGAGGAGAGCACAGACTTACAGTCCTCTCTGGACAAATGTCTTATTTAGGACTTTGAATTTGGAGGTTCGGGGAGGTATTAGGGTAGGAAAGAACCTCCACACCTGATTATGAGGACCGTGGTCCCAAAAGGGTTATGCTTACCTCTAGGAAGCAGCATTTAAAGATAGCAAGCTCCTAGAGCAGGGTGTGGAGTAGTAAGATGTTTGGAGGGGAGAAACCTGTCTGAAGTGCTGCATGTCCACTGGAAGCTGCCATAACTTTTGTTTTCTCATTTTGCTGGAGTTAAAGAGGAAGTAAACCCTGGTGGGTTTTACTTCCTCTTGTTTTCCCTGCAAAGGTAAAGCATAATTATGTGTCATTTACCTGAAACAGAACCCTGCAAAGTCTCCGTTGTCCCCACTGGCAGGGAGCATCCATCTTCGCTTCTCTTCCTTCTGGGGCCGAAAACTCTGGCTCTGTGACTGGCCGGAGACGCGTGATGACACGCGTGTGGAAGCTGCCAGTCACGGCATGACCCCTATTAGAAACGGCACAATGTGCCCTTTCTAAAGGGCGCATGCGCCCATGACATTGGCGCATGCGCTGTAGTGATCGGTGCTCGGCTTTTTAATAAAAATCTCCTAAACCGTGGAGGTGTCGAAGATATTTCCAGCACCTACAGGTAAGCCTTAATATAGGCTTACCTGTAGGTAAAAGTGGTTGTACAGGGTGTACAACCACTTTAAGCTATTTACGTTTGCTGCTAAAAGCACTGTTTTGTTTTTTTTTGACTTGCAGAATATAAAGACTTTTTGTTTATGAAAAACGATGTTGCATGTGATCCTGAAGCACTGTCACAGTAGCTATTACCCCTGAACTTCACAATATCTATCTATATATATATACAGTAATACCTCGGATTGTAACATGGTTTACTGGCGTTTCACAATGAGAGCTATCATTTTTTTTAAATCTTGACTCGGTTTGGGAGCGTTGTCTCACAAAATGAGCAGGATTCAAGCCTCTGGGGTGTGCAGTACTGTATTTGGCCAACAGTGCGGGGGCGCCGGTGACACTCGGAGCAGTTTGGAGACACTCTGAGACACTTGGAAACACTCCGTTCCCAAGTGTCTCCGAGTGCATCTGAGCGGTCTCCGAGTGTTTCCGGCACCCCCCACCTCTGGCCACATGCGGTACAGCATACAATAGCAGTCACTGTGGAACAAATTATCTGAGTTTCCATTGACTCCTATGGGGAAACTCGCTTTGATATACGAGTGCTTTGGATTACAAGCATTCTTCTGGAACGTAATCGTAATCCAAGGTACCACTGTATATGTTTACAAGTGATACATAGTAATTTAACTAATATTAACGCTCAAGGTTATTCATATTATTTAAAGTAAGCAATCGGATTCAAGTGTATATCTAAAACAAACTGTAAAAAGACTATAACTTCTGTTTAATTTGAAAGAAGAACCACCAGAATGTGACATAGGTGCTCCATGGGGTACCCATGCCACTGGCTGAGACACTGTACCTTAGTCTAATATTGATGCTTTACTTTGCTCTAAAGTGTGTGAAGATTCGGAAGTCACAGAGCTACAGATCTCTCAGGTGAAATCTGAAAGAGCATATAATATACATTTCAAAGACGCCTGATCTGGGGCAACCCAATAGACTTTCTGCAAAATCCACAAACGGCAGTGGAGCCCTCACAGTGGCATCTCACAGTCAGACATGGAAGAAAAAAAAACTGAAGCCCTAAGCTTTGCAGCATAGAGACTTGTGAATTACATCCATTGTAGAGGTCAGAAAGACAGCTTAAAGGAGTTTTGTGCTTTACTCATAAATTTATCCAATCCCCACTTGACTTTCCTAATAGTTAAAAGGTAAGGATGCAATGTGTGATCTTTTTCTAATGGCTGAATATTTAAGAGCAAAGACATTGGATGTACAGATAATTCCAAGACCATTACTGTATAACACTTCCAACAGTCCTGGTTATAGTACCTTTCTTGAGAAACTCTTGACCTGTCAGCAATTTTTGAAAATCATTCTCGAGTCCACTTGTCTCTAGCTAAAATGTAATGGCACTTAGTAGGGATATTTCTCATAATTAAAAAATACGGGGAGATTGGCTGAATATTAATGTATCTTCTCTCTATATACAGTATATACAGTGCTGTGAAAAAGTTTTTGCCCCCTTTCTTTTCTTTTTTTTTTGTTTGGCATATTTCTCACACTTAAGTTATTCAAATCATCAAACAAATTTTAATAATACACAAAGATAACCCGAGTAAATCCAAGATGCAGTTTTTAAACTATTATTTCATTTATTAAGGGAAAAAAAGCTGTTCAAACCTGCCTGACCCTATGTGAAAAAGTAATTGCCCCCTCCCATGCTGAATCATGAATGAACTGTGATTAACCACAATTTTTTGGAAAGCTGAGTTCCATTTCACTTGCCACACCCAGGCCTGATTACTGCCAGACCTGTTGAATCAAGAAATCACATAAATAGAAGCTGTCTGACAAAGTTAAGCACGCTAACGGATCACAAAAAGCCACACATGCCACAATCTAAAAAAAAAATCAAGAACAGATTAGAAACAAAGTAATGTACATGTATCTGTCTAGGAAGGGTTTCAAAGCCATTTCTATGGCTTTGGAACGCCAGTGAACCACGGGGAGAGCCATTATCCACAAATTGAGATAATTCGGAACAGCAATGAACCTTCCCAGGAGTGGCCGGCCTACAAAAATAATTTCAAGAGCATGACAACGACTCATCCAGGAGGTCATAAAAGAACCCAGAACAACATTTAAAGAACTGCAGGCCTAACTTGCCTCAGGTAAGATCAGTGTTCATGATTCAACAATAAGAAAGAGACTGGGCAAAAATGGCATCCATGGGAGAGTTCCAAGGCCAAAGCCACTGCTGACCAAAAAGAACACAAAGGCTCATCTCACATTTACCAGAAAACATCTTGATTATCCTCAAGACTTTTAGGCAAATATTCTGTGGACTGATGCAACAAAAATTTAATTTTTTGGAAGGTGTGCGTCCTGTTACATCTGGCATAAAACTAATACAGCATTTCATAACAAGAACAGCATATTAACAGTCAGATATTGTGGTGGTAGTGTGATGGTCTATGGGTGCTTTGCAGCTTAAGAACCTGGGCGACTTACCATAATTAATGGAACCATGAATTCTGAGCTCTACCTGAAAATCCTAAAGGAGAATGTCAGGCCATCAGTTCATGACCTCAAGCTCAAGTGCACTTGGGCTATGCAGCAGGACAATGATCCAAAACACAACAGCAAGTCCACCTCTAAATGGTTCAAACAAAGAAAAATTTAGGTTTTGGAGTGGGCTAGTCAAAACCCGGAATTAATTCCAATTGAGATGCTGTATCATGACCTTACACAGGCCGTTCATGCTGGAAAACCCTCCAATGTGGCTGAATTAAAACAATTCTGCAAAGAAGAGTGGGCCAAAATTGCTCCATTAGCAATGTGAAAGACTCATTGCCAGTTATCGCAAAAGCTTGATTGCAGTTGTTGCCGCCAAGGGGGAAACAACCAGTTATTAGGTTTAGGGGGCAATTACTTTTTCACATAAAGCCAGGCAGGTTTGGACAGCTTTTTTGCCCTATTAAATGAAACCATCATTTAAAAACTACATTTTGTATTTACTCAAATTATCTTTGTGTAATAATAACATTTGATGAACTGATGCATTTAAGTGTGACAGATATGCAAAAAAAAATAAAAAATCTGAAAGAGAGCAAATACTTTTTTTTTTCTCAAATAATTGTTATTGAGCATTTTTCAAGTAACAAAGGTGAACGTTATTTGACATATTGTTTAACATTTAGAATTGGCATATATGGTTACAGCTAACAGAGATTTACAGCTATGTAATAACCACATATATTTAGATACCTTAGGTGTCTCTAGAGGACCCAGTGCTCTCTACTGGTCACTCCATTGGGAGCATACTGTGACCAGATGGTGGGTGTATGTCTCGCAATATCTGTCCTCTACTTAGTCCATACAGGGTTCAACAAAACATTTCTGTTAGCCAACGTTCACCATGAGCGATAAACTCCAAACTAAAGAAACATATAACCTGGATCAACATAGAGGCTACCATTGGGAGATGACGTTAGGAATCTAGAGCGTTATTAGTATGAGCCATTAATAAGAAGACTATTGAAGAGTTTAATTTCAATCTTAGTTTGTTTTCTGGGAAATGTACCAGTGTATCCATGGCTGCCAGTGTGTTAGAAATACTGTATGTTTCCCTGCTATGTGTGCCAGCATATTCTCGTATTGGAAGTGCGTTGATAGTGTGCTTATAGCGTTTAACGCGTTGGGAGTTTCTTGGGATTTCCAAAGTCTGAGGATCACTAGCTTGGCTTCTAGGAATAAATGGGTGGTAAATTTCCGAAAGGGTGATGGTATCTCATCAATCCCTACTTTTAAGAGGGCTAGTGAAGGTGATAGTTGGATGTTTAATCCTGTTACTTGGTGGAGAATGGTGAATATCTCGATCCAAAATTTGGTCAATCTCTCACACTTCCACAATATATGGAAGAGAGTGCCTGGTTGTGCACAGTTCCTCCAGCATAATGAGGATGTAGAGTGTGTAAATTTGGCTATTCTATATGGTGTCATGTACCATCTCTGTATGATTTTGTGGGAGAGTTCCCAAAGGTTGGTGCATTTGGTGGAGGTGTCGGAGTATTGAATCGCTTTGAGCCATTGTTCGTTTGAGAAGGATTGTTCCAAATCTCTTTCCCAAGCCAGCATTGAGTTTATTTTAGTGAATATGGATTTGTCATTGAGGTATTGATAGAACAATGTAATCCCTCCTTTACGGTGTTGTTTAGCGGTATGTATGTTTGTAGGTATGTTTGGATCTTCCAAAATAGTTAGTAGTTAAGAGATTGTTTGTTCTTGAGGTAGGATGTAACTTGGGTGTGGTTAAATTGTTCAGAGGCGGGTAGGTTATATTCCTTTTGTAGCTCATGGAACGATTTTGCTCTGTCGTTAATGTATAGGTCTTTTAACCAAGTTATTTCTTTCTTCCAACGTTCTAAATTTAATTCAGGGATGATTAATGTTAGAGTGGATATGGGTATTGGAACAGAGGTGGAGGGGGATGACTTAGAATCTAAACTTGCTATGGTCTTCCATGCTTTTAGGGATGCTATCATTGGTAAGGAGAAGTTCATTATTTAGATTTTAAGTTGGGTATGGGCTAGCATGTAATCATACAGGTTCCCTCCTGGTTTTAGATCCTGCTCTATGCTCCCCCATAGTGTCATAGGATTTTTAGGGAACCATTCTCTAACTGCGCTAAAATGGCAGCCAGATGATAGTCCGCTAGGTCTGGCAGACCCACTCCTCCCACTGTTTTTGTCTTTTTGAGTTTAGAAAATGCACTTCTGTTTTTTTTTGCCTTGCCAATGATACCTGGAAAGTATAGTTTGTAATTTTTGAAAGAAAAGTTTAGTGGCTGGTATTGGTACGGCCCGTTTCCTACTGCGCATGCGCGAGTCGCGCAGCGCTTTGTGAATTGGACGCGCTGTGTTGAACACACAGTTCCCAGAACACAGCGCGCCCCATTACCCAGAAGACAACATGGAGGAGGACAGAAGACCGAAGATCACGAACATCACAGCGGAGTAGGAAGGAGGCAGATTAGGAAGACTGCCTAGCAACAGGGATTTCGGATAAGGTACAAACATTTTTTATTTTTTTTAAAGAATATTAATGCTCTTTTTTTTTTTAGGGTGGCCCTCCACTTTAAGTGTGGATTCTAATGGTTGGTAGTTTGCCTGGAATAGAAGTTCAGGTTGTGCCGTGAGTTTGATTCCTAAATATGTGATGTTGTGGTTATTCCACACGAATGGGAAAGTGTTTTGTATTTCTATTTTGTCTTGTGGTTTCACACCTAGGTCTAGAATATAAGATTTGGATTTCTTAACCTTGTAATATGATACAAGGTTATATATAAAAATCTCCATCGCCTGTCAAACTCACCTGTTGATTTCAATGGGGCCACTCTGCAACTGCAAGCCTAACTCGCTCGCAGTAGTAGCATAGTCCAACAATGTTAAACTACCATTCAGCAATGTAAAAAAAAAAACAGTAGCACCTCATGAACGCCTGCCAGATGCTGCTATACCACTCGTTGAAAAGCAATCTACCACAGATCACTTTTAAGAGGGCAGTAAGCATTACCGCAAATGTGAAAGAAACTTTAAACACATCATTCATTTCACACTCACCACCAACCAGGTCACTTCCCAGCCACTTCCCATGTTAGCCACCTCCTTTCAACTTCACAGGTGACCATTTCCCAACCTGCAGATGACAGACCCTACTCCAAAATATATCACTCCCAGTTACTCCCCTCACCCGCTGATTGAGATCCCTCCATGGCCACCTCACACCCCCCTTCTGACAGACCTCTCTCCCCAGCCTTTCCCCACACACCCTCTCACCTGCTGACCTGTGGGGGAATCACTCCCGCAGTGTTATTGTGTTCTGCCAGTGGGGAGCCTTTCCTACCCACACAATACAATGATCAGTGTTGCTAACTATAACTGGCAGCACTGATGCACTCCACATTCCTCTCCTGTGCATACTGCCCACTAATGCCCTCCACACTCCTCTCCTGTACACATCGCCTGCTGTTATACCCTCCACACCATTCTCCTGTACATACTGCTCAGTATCATACCCTCCACACTTCTCTGCTGTACATACTGCCCATTTTTATAAACTCCTATGCTGTACATAGTGCCGGCTGTCATACCCTACACACTCCTCTCCTGTGCACACTGCCCATTCTCATACCCTCCACACTCCTCTCCTGTACATACTGCTCACTGTCATACCCTCCACACTCTCCTGTACATACTTCCCTCTGTCATACCCTCCACATTTCTCTCCTATAGATAGTGCCTGCTGTCATACACTTCTCTTTTGTACATAGTGCCCACTGTCATATCCTCCACATTCCTCTCCTGTGCATACTACCCACTGTCATACACTTCTCTTCTGTACATAGTGCCCGCTGTCATACCCCCCCCCCAATCCTCTCCTGTACATACTGCCCACTGTCACACACTTCTCTCCTGTACATACTGCTCACTGTCATACCCTCCACACTCCTCTCCTGTACATACTGCTCACTGTCATAGATTTCTCTCCTGTACATACTGCCCACTGTAATACCCTCCACACTCCTCTCCTGTACATAATTCTCACTGTCATACACTTTTCTCCTGTACATAGTGCCCACTGTCATACCCTCCACATTCCTCTCCTGTGCATACTGCCCACTGTAATGCCCTCCACACTCCTCTCCTGTCCACATTGCCTGCTGTTATATCCTCCACACCATTCTCCTGTACATACTGCTCAGTATCATACCCTCCACACTGCTCTGCTGTACATACTGCCCACTTTTATAAACTCCTATGCTGTACATAGTGCCGGCTGTCATACCCTACACACTCCTCTCCTGTGCACACTGCCCACTCTCATACCATCCACACTCCTCTCCTGTACATACTGCCTCCATATTACCTTCCACACTCCTCTCCTGTACATACTGCCCCCATCATCCCCTCCACACTCCTCTCCTGTACATACTGCCCACTGTCATCCCCTCCACACTCCTATCTTGCACATACTGCCCACTGGCATACCCTCCACACTCCTCCCCTGTACATCGTGCCCACTGCCAACCCTCCACACTCCTCTGCTGTGCATACTGCCCACTGTCATACCTGGCACACTCATCTCCTGTATATAGTGCCCACTGCCATCCTCTCCACACTCCTCTCATGTACATAATGCCAACTGTTATACCCTCCACATTCCGCTCACTCACCTGCACATACTTCCCACTTTTATAACATCCATACTCCTCCCCTATGCCTCTTATCCACAAAAACAGCTCTTTAAATTATATTGAATATCCTCAATGTTACCAGCTCTAGAATGGGCACACGTTTGTAAAGGAAATCTTCTCAGTCCTCATATTTGTTGTGCCCATTATTATTATGCATTTATTTTGTGATTACTATTGTGATGTATAGAGGAATATAGGGGATGTCAGCTACTCTAAATATTCCACTGGTAAAAAAAGTGTCCCTGAATTTTTTTTTGAAATGTTGGCAACTATTCACTTGGGCAGTGCTCAAGGGCCACTGGGATCCTATGATATTAAAGCAGTAGTAAACTTTGCTAACATTACTACGTTTTAGAGGTCCTGAGGTAGGTTATGCCATAATGTACAAGTATGCACAGCAAATTAGCACATTAGGGTACACTTACCTGTCCGATGGAGCCCTCCAGCGCTGCGCTGTGATCAATCTGGCAGGTCCCGGGCGCTTCTATCTTCACCCGATATTCCTTTCCGGGTTCTGTGCCTTCAGTCACTTGCCTTTGCTGGGCTGCGTTGCTGTCACTCCCACGCATGCCCATGCGCATCCTCTCTCTCTCATCCCCCCTCTATCTCTCTCATCCTCCCTCCCTTACCCGTCACCCCTCTCTCATCCCCTTTCTCTCTCTCATCCTCCCTCTCTCTATTTTTTTAAATTTGATATAACAAAAAATAGTTTGCATTTTTATTTTTTTTATTTTATAAAAGCCCCACGAAAATCCTCATAATAATATTCTTAATCCGGCCCTGGTCAGTATTTATTGGCTCTAAAGGTTCTCATTAGACCGGAGGAGGCCTGTGACCTTGCTACATGAGAAATATAGGAAGATACTTATTCATCATGCCATACCATCAGGGAGGTGTGTAATTGGCCCCAAATTTATTCAGCAGCAGGACAACGACCCCAAACATACAGCCAATGTCATTAAGAACTATCTTCAGTAAAATTAGAACAAGGAGTCCTGGAAGTGACTGTTTGGCCCCCACAGAGCCTTGATCATAACATCATGGAGTCTGTCTGGGATTACATGAAGAGACAGAAGGATTTGAGGCAGGGGCGGATCCAGAGTCTAGTCTCGGGAGGGGCACTGCCAGAAAATAAGGTGTACCTGTACGCCATTTTGTGCAATAGCCAGCAAAGGCACGCGTGCTGATTGGCCAGAGGGGGAGCCAATCAGCGGGTCCAGCGGAAGTGATGTCCGCCAGCCACCTGCAATCACTCCCCACAGAGATGGAACAGCGGTCTGCTGATGTAAACAAGGCAGATCGCCGTTCTGTCAGAGTGATCTTGTGTTCCTGCTAACTAGGAACATGGATCACTCTGTTCATCTAGTGAGTCCATCCCCACACAGTTAGCAAGCACCCCCTAGGGATACAGTTAACCCTTTGATCACCCCTGATGCTAACTCTTCAAAACCAGTGTCATTAGTACAGTGACAGTGCATATTTTTAGCACTGATCACTGTATTAGTGTCACTGGTCCCTAAAAAGTGTCTGATCTGTCCGCCACAATGTTGTAGTTCCACTAAAAAAATCACTGATTGCCACAATTACTAGAAAAAAAAATGCCATAAACCTATTAACTATTTTGTAGATGCGATAACTTTTGTTCAAAACAATCAATATATATTTATTGGGATTTTTTTACCAAAAATATGTAGCAGAATACATATTGGCCTAAATTGAGGAAGACATTCTTTTATAGCAAAAAGTTAAAAATTTAGCTTTTTTTTCAAAATTGTCGATGTGTTTATATTGCAAAAATTAAAATATCACCAAAAGAAAGTGCTATTAGTGGAAAAAATGGACATCAATTTTACTTGGGTACAGCGTTGCACGGCTGTGCAATCGTCAGTCAGTTACAGTAACGCAACGCAGTATCGCAAAAAATGGCTTGTTCATGGGGGGGTAAAACTTTCCGGAGCTGAAGGGGTTTAGATTAAACAAGACTAAAAAATGCATCATTTTACACATTTATTAATTCTTTTACTCACTCAATATTTTGGTGCTCTGGTGGGGGGGAGGGGCTCCCATGCAGGAGCAATGGAGATGAGCGGGATCCGTTAATTGCACTGCAGTTTCAGCCGGCAGCATCAGATAAGTGACACACGGGGGTCACTGCTAGGGATGAGCCGAACACCCCCGGGTTCGGTTCGCACCAGAACCTTCGAACCGACCGAAAGTTCGCGCAAATTTTTGAACCCTATACGTTATAATGGACGCGAACGTTCGAAATCAAAAGTGCTAATTACAACGGCCAATATGCATGTTAATGTCATAAAACAGGTTTGGGGACCCGGGTCCTGCCCCAGGGGACATATATCAATGCAAAAAGAACTTTTAAAAACTAACGTTTTTTCGGGAGCAGTCATTTTAATGATGCATAAAGTGAAAAAAAAAAAAGTGAAATTTTCCTTTAAATATGGTACCTGGGGGGTGTCTAAAGTATGCCTGTGAAGTGGCATGTGTTTCCCGTGTTTAGAACTGTCCTTGCACAAAATGACATTTTTAAAGGAAAAAAAGAAGCCATTTAAAACCACTTGCGGCTTTAGGTTTGTTCTTAAGTAGAATCTGAACAGGTACATTATGAAGTGTAGCTCCATCCCAAAAAAATCTATTTTTAAGCTTTTTGGAGAACATAGGGAGGGGTTATCACCCCTGTAACATTTGCTGTCTTTGCACATCTGTTCAGAACATGTCACCTCACTTTCTGTCCCAATGACAAATGTTTTTGGAAAAAGTGGGGTTTTAATTGAAACAAGGATTGGTGTTAAAGTATCAGTAGAGAGGAGATACCTTTTTCCCAAATTAAATCTAACAGGATAGAATTTCCCTTCCTAGGGGTAGATTTCCTCTCACTTCCTGTTTTCTCTTTCCATTTGCAAGTAGGAGTCGTTTGTAAGTTGGATGTTTGAAAGTAGGGGCCTGGCGTATATACTCTGCAGAAATTTGCCCTATTAGATGTTGGTGTAGCCACAAGACTGGTGGGCACAGGAATGGGCCCTGCTGTGAGTTAATAGATCAAGATTTGTAATTGCATGCACCTGTTGAACAGGGCAGAAAAATTGGGGGTGGTGGTGGTGGTGGACGGTGTTGCCACAAGACTGTAAGCTCTCACAGTTACTCTTGGTGGGCGCAGGAATGGGCCCTACTGTGAGTTATTAGATCAAGATTTGTAATTGCAAGCACCTGATGAACAGGGCAGAAAAATTGGGCCTTTGGCGGTGGTGGTGGACGGTGTTGCCACAAGACTGTAAGCTCTCACAGTTACTCTTGGTGGGCGCAAGAATGGGCCCTGCTGTGAGTTATTAGATCAAGATTTGTAATTGCAAGCACCTGATGAACAGGGCAGAAAAATTGGGCCTTTGGCGGTGGTGGTGGACGGTGTTGCCACAAGACTGTAGGCCCTCATAGTTACTCTTGGTGGGCGCAGGAATGGGCCCTGCTGTGAACTATTAGATCAAGATTTGTAATTACCCGCCCCTGTTAAACAGGGGCTGAAAAATTGTGCCTTAGGCACTGGTGCTGGTGCCACAACACTGCAACCCCTCACAGATACTGTACTTGGAGCACAGCAGTCACACGTGTTGCGAAGCATTTTTAAAAAAAATTGTAATTACCCGCCCCTGTTAAACAGGGGCTGAAAAATTGTGCCTTAGGCACTGGTGCTGGTGCCACAACACTGCAACCCCTCACAGATACTGTACTTGGAGCACAGCAGTCACACGTGTTGCGAAGCATTTTTTTAAAAAATTGTAATTACCCGCCCCTGTTAAACAGGGGCTGAAAAATTGTGCCTTAGGCACTGGTGCTGGTGCCACAACACTGCAACCCCTCACAGATACTGTACTTGGAGCACAGCAGTCACACGTGTTGCGAAGCATTTTTTTAAAAAATTGTAATTACCCGCCCCTGTTAAACAGGGGCTTAAAAATTGTGCCTTAGGCACTGGTGCTGGTGCCACAACACTGCAACCCCTCACAGATACTGTACTTGGAGCACAGCAGTCACACGTGTTGCGAAGCATTTTTTTTTAAAAATTGTAAGTACACGCCCCTGTTATACAGGGGCTGAAAAATTGTGCCTTAGGCACTGGTGCTGGTGCCACAACACTGCAACCCCTCACAGATACTGTACTTGGAGCACAGCAGTCACACGTGTTGCGAAGCATTTTTTTAAAAAATTGTAATTACCCGCCCCTGTTAAACAGGGGCTGAAAAATTGTGCCTTAGGCACTGGTGCTGGTGCCACAACACTGCAACCCCTCACAGATACTGTACTTGGAGCACAGCAGTCACACGTGTTGCGAAGCATTTTTTTAAAAAATTGTAAGTACACGCCCCTGTTAAACAGGGGCTGAAAAATTTGCCTTAGGCACTGGTGCTGGTGCCACAACACTGCAACCCCTCACAGATACTGTACTTGGAGCACAGCAGTCACACGTGTTGCAAAGCATTTTTTTATAAAAATTGTATGTACACGCCCCTGTTAAACAGGGCTGAAAAATTGTGCCTTAGGCACTGGTGTGGTGGCATGGATCATTGAGGAGGAGGAAGAGGATAGTCAGTGAACATAAGAGGACAGTCACTCAGCATCAGCATAGGCAGTCTTGAAGGGATGTGATATTAAAAATTATTCGGTTATATCCGCCTCAGGTGCCTGGTAGCTGGTGGTGATCCAAGACTGATTCATTTTGATGAAGGTCAGTCGATCAACCGAGGCGGTGGACAGGCGCACCCTATGATCGGTGACAAATCCTCCAGCAGCACTGAATGTGCGTTCGGAAAGAACGCTGGAGGCAGGACAGGCCAGTAGCTCAATTGCATACTGTGCAAGCTCTGGCCAGTGATCCATCCTCAGGACCCAGTAAGCCAGAGGATTTTCGGTGGGAAAGGTGTCCAAGTCTGACCTTGCCCCAAGGTATTCCTGCACCATGTATATCAGACGCTGGCGATGGTTGCTGGAACCGATCATACCTTGGGGCTGCGGACTAAAAAATTGTCTGAACGCATCGGTCAGACGTCCACCTTCCCCACCGCTCCTTCTGCTACTGACCGAAGCCTCAGCAACTTGTCGCCCAGGACCAGGAGTTTGTAGCCTCCCAGTTTCTGGGAACGCGTTGCACAGACCTTTCTGCAAGGCCTCCCTGAGATGTCTCATCCTCTGCTCCCTCTGCGACGGCAAGATAAGGTCCGCAACCTTACCCTTGTACCGCGGATCAAGGAGAGTGGCCAGCCAGTAATGGTCCCTCTCCTTGATCCGAAGAACACGAGGATCCTTCCGCAGGCTTTGCAGGATCAAGGAGGCCATGCAGCGTAGATTAGCTGAGGCATTCGGTCCGGAGTCTTCTGGGTCACTGAGGATGACATGATCGCCAGCCACCTCCTCCCAGCCACGTACAAGTCCACTGGTTTGTTGGGACTGTACATCATCCCTAAAAGACTGCTGCTGCTGATGCTGAGTGCCAGGCTCCACCTCCATGCTCACACAATCCTCCTCCTCCTCCTCCTCCTCCTCCTCATCCTCCTCATCCTCTTCCTGTGTGATGGGTGGGACAGAAGGAACACTGTCCGGATAAAGGGGGCCTTGAGAGGCAAGGAAGTCCTCCTCTTCCTGCCTCTGTTCTGCCTCAAGTGCCCTGTCCATTATCCCACGCAGCGTATGCTCCAACAGGTGGACAAGAGGGACAGTGTCACTGATGCATGCACTGTCACTGCTCACCATCCTCGTGGCCTCCTCAAATGGTGAGAGGACAGTGCATGCATCCCTGATCATGCTCCACTGACGTGGGGAAAAAAAACCAAGCTCCCCTGACCCTGTCCTGGTGCCATAGTCGCAAAGGTACTCATTGATGGCCCTCTGCTGCGTGTGCAGTCGCTGCAGCATGGCCAACGTTGAGTTCCACCTGGTGGGCATGTCACATATTAGGCGGTTCTTGGGCAGGTTCAGCTCCTTTTGCAGCTCAGTCAGCCGAGCACTGGCATTATAAGATCGGCGGAAATGCACACAGACTTTCCTGGCCTGCCTCAGGACATCCTGTAAGCCTGGGAACCTGCCCAAGAACCGCTGCACCACCAGGTTGAGGACGTGAGCCATGCAGGGCACATGGGTGAGCTGCCCCTGTCGCAGGGCGGAGAGGAGGTTGGTGCCATTGTCAGAAACGACCATTCCTGGCTTAAGCTGACGTGGCGTCAACCACCTCTCGGCCTGCCCCTGCAGAGCTGCCAGAACCTCTGGCCCAGTGTGGCTCCTGTCCCCCAAACACACCAGCGCAAGCACGGCATGGCATCTTTTTGCCTGCGTACTTGCGTAGCCCCTTGTACGTCTACGGAGCACCGCTGGTTCCAAGGACAGAGCACTGGAGGAAGAAGAAGAGGAGGGGGTGGAGGAGAGAGGTGTGTCACAACCAGTAGCAGTAGTAGCGTTTTGGAGGCGTGGTGGCGGAACAACCTCCAACACTACTGCACCTTGTCCTGCATCCCTCCCAGCTGCCAATAGAGTGACCCAATGGGCCGTGAAAGAAAGGTACCGTCCCTGTCCATGCCTGCTGGACCATGAGTCAGCGGTAATATGCACCTTACCGCTGACCGCCCTGTCCAGCGAGGCATGGACATTGCCCTCCACATGCCGGTAGAGAGACGGAATCGCCTTCCGTGAGAAAAAGTGGCGTTTGGGAACCTGCCACTGAGGAACCGCACATTGAACAAACTCACGGAAGGGGGCCGAGTCTACCAACTGAAAAGGCAGCAGTTGAAGTGCTAGCAATTTAGCCAGGCTAGCATTCAACCGCTGGGCATGTGGATGGCTGGGAGTGTACTTCTTTCTACGGTCCAGCAGCTGGGGCAGGGAAATTTGCCTGCTGCAATCGGACGTCGGTGTACTGCAAGTACTTGGTTGTGACACACCTAATTCTACACCTTCAGTCCTCTCAGAGCAGCTTTCAGAGAGGACTGAAGGTGTAGTGGGGATGGAGATCCCAGCTGAGGAGGAGCAAGGAGAGGTCCGCTTAGTTCTTTGGTGTGGGTCTTTTATGTGTGCCTGCCAACGAGCTGCATGGCAGGTCGCCATATGTCTGGTCATGCTTGTGGTGCCCAAGCGGCTGATGTTTTGGCCACGCGAGATACGCTTGAGACAAATATTGCACATAGCAGTGGTGCGATCTGATGCACTCGTCTCAAAAAAGGCCCACACCAAAGAACTTTTCTGATAACGTGCAGAGGCAGCGCCCTGCACAGGCGGAGCTCTGCGGTGTTGTACAGTTGCTGTGCTGGCCTCTACCTGGCCTCCAGGGGGCACCCTGCCTCGTTGGACATGTGACGCCGCATCCTCCTCCTCCTCGTCCTCCTCCTCATCCTCTCTCCCTTCAGGCACCCACGTGGAGTCAGTGACCTCATCATCCCCTCCCTCTTCACCACTAGAGCAAACCTGGCAGTAAGCTGCAGCTGGTGGAACAGTACTGCCAGATTCCTCAAGCTGGGTATCATCATCCGAGCCTTCGAATCGTTGGGCATCCTCCTGGAGCATGTACCCAACACTGTGCTCAAAGAGTTCGGGGGACTCCTCAGGAGGACATGGTGGGTCTAGGGAAGGGGTGGCTGATGATGCTCTGCCAGTACCCTGAGCCTGGGTGAGAGAGGATGAGGAGGATGAGGAGGGCTTGGTCATCCATTCTACCAAGCCTTCAGCATGATGCGGCTCCACATGTCCAGCTGCCGAAAACAAAGACGTGCGTGTCCCATGGCCACGTGCTGATGACGATGCACGACCACGTCCACGTCCACGTCCACGTCCACTAGAAACAGAGCCTGCCTGCCCTGCGTTCTTGGCTCTGCACGCTCTGCCTCCCCTTGGCGGTCTTCCAGCCATTGTAGTCGGTAGTCCTGTGGGTGCTGCTGAGAAGAAAATATAGGAGCTCTGTGTGATGCCACTAACACACTAGAAGTCCTATGGGTGCTTCTGCAAAGAAAAAAGAGGAGCTCTGTGTGATGCCACTAACACACTAGAAGTCCTGTGGGTGCTTCTGCAAAGAAAATAGAGGAGCTCTGTGTGATGCCACTAACACACTAGAAGTCCTGTGGGTGCTTCTGCAAAGAAAATAGAGGAGCTCTGTGTGATGCCACTAACACACTAGAAGTCCTGTGGGTGCTGCTGAGAAGAAAATATAGGAGCTCTGTGTGATGCCACTAACACACTAGAAGTCCTATGGGTGCTTCTGCAAAGAAAATAGAGGAGCTCTGTGTGATGCCACTAACACACTAGAAGTCCTATGGGTGCTTCTGCAAAGAAAATAGAGGAGCTCTGTGTGATGCCACTAACACACTAGAAGTCCTGTGGGTGCTGCTGAGAAGAAAATATAGGAGCTCTGTGTGATGCCACTAACACACTAGAAGTCCTATGGGTGCTTCTGCAAAGAAAATAGAGGAGCTCTGTGTGATGCCACTAACACACTAGAAGTCCTATGGGTGCTTCTGCAAAGAAAATAGAGGAGCTCTGTGTGATGCCACTAACACACTAGAAGTCCTGTGGGTGCTGCTGAGAAGAAAATAGAGGAGCTCTGTGTGATGCCACTAACACACTAGAAGTCCTGTGGGTGCTGCTGAGAAGAAAATAGAGGAGCTCTGTGTGATGCCACTAACACACTAGAAGTCCTATGGGTGCTTCTGCAAAGAAAATAGAGGAGCTCTGTGTGATGCCACTAACACACTAGAAGTCCTGTGGGTGCTTCTGCAAAGAAAATAGAGGAGCTCTGTGTGATGCCACTAACACACTAGAAGTCCTGTGGGTGCTTCTGCAAAGAAAATAGAGGAGCTCTGTGTGATGCCACTAACACACTAGAAGTCCTGTGGGTGCTGCTGAGAAGAAAATATAGGAGCTCTGTGTGATGCCACTAACACACTAGAAGTCCTATGGGTGCTTCTGCAAAGAAAATAGAGGAGCTCTGTGTGATGCCACTAACACACTAGAAGTCCTGTGGGTGCTTCTGAGAAGAAAATATAGGAGCTCTGTGTGATGCCACTAACACACTAGAAGTCCTATGGGTGCTTCTGCAAAGAAAATAGAGGAGCTCTGTGTGATGCCACTAACACACTAGAAGTCCTATGGGTGCTTCTGCAAAGAAAATAGAGGAGCTCTGTGTGATGCCACTAACACACTAGAAGTCCTGTGGGTGCTTCTGCAAAGAAAATATAGGAGCTCTGTGTGATGCCACTAACACACTAGAAGTCCTATGGGTGCTTCTGCAAAGAAAATAGAGGAGCTCTGTGTGATGCCACTAACACACTAGAAGTCCTGTGGGTGCTGCTGAGAAGAAAATAGAGGAGCTCTGTGTGATGCCACTAACACACTAGAAGTCCTATGGGTGCTTCTGGGAAGAAAATATAGGAGCTCTGTGTGATGGGACTAACACACTTCAAGTCCTATAGGTGCTTCTGGGAACAAAATATAGGGCTCTGTGTGATGGGACTAACACACTTCAAGTCCTATAGGTGCTTCTGGGAAAAAATATAGGTCTGTGTGATGGGACTAACACACTTCAAGTCCTATAGGTGCTTCTGGGAACAAAATATAGGATCTCTGTGTGATGGGACTAACACACTTCGAGTCCTATAGGTGCTTCTGGGAACAAAATTATAGGATCTCTGTGTGATGGGACTAACACACTTCACTTCAAGTCCTATAGGTGCTTCTGGGAACAAAATATATGATCTCTGTGTGATGGGACTAACACACTTCAAGTCCTATAGGTGCTTCTGGGAAGAAAATATAGGTCTGTGTGATGGGACTAACACACTTCAAGTCCTATAGTTGCTTCTGGGAAGAAAATATAGGATCTCTGTGTGATGGGACTAACACACTTCAAGTCCTATAGGTGCTTCTGGGAAGAAAATATGGTCTGTGTGATGGGACTAACACACTTCAAGTCCTATAGGTGCTTCTGGGAACAAAATATAGGATCTCTGTGTGATGGGACTAACACACTTCAAGTCCTATAGGTGCTTCTGGGAACAAAATATATGATCTCTGTGTGATGGGACTAACACACTTCAAGTCCTATAGGTGCTTCTGGGAACAAAATATATGATCTCTGTGTGATGGGACTAACACACTTCAAGTCCTATAGGTGCTTCTGGGAACAAAATATATGATCTCTGTGTGATGGGACTAACACACTTCAAGTCCTATAGGTGCTTCTGGGAAGAAAATATAGGTCTCTGTGTGATGGGACTAACACACTTCAAGTCCTATAGGTGCTTCTGGGAAGAAAATATATGATCTCTGTGTGATGGGACTAACACACTTCAAGTCCTATAGGTGCTTCTGGGAAGAAAATATAGGTCTGTGTGATGGGACTAACACACTTCAAGTCCTATAGGTGCTTCTGGGAAGAAAATATAGGATCTCTGTGTGATGGGACTAACACACTTCAAGTCCTATAGGTGCTTCTGGGAACAAAATATATGATCTCTGTGTGATGGGACTAACACACTTCAAGTCCTATAGGTGCTTCTGGGAAGAAAATATAGGTCTGTGTGATGGGACTAACACACTTCAAGTCCTATAGGTGCTTCTGGGAACAAAATATAGGATCTCTGTGTGATGGGACTAACACACTTCAAGTCCTATAGGTGCTTCTGGGAACAAAATATATGATCTCTGTGTGATGGGACTAACACACTTCAAGTCCTATAGGTGCTTCTGGGAACAAAATATATGATCTCTGTGTGATGGGACTAACACACTTCAAGTCCTATAGGTGCTTCTGGGAAGAAAATATATGATCTCTGTGTGATGGGACTAACACACTTCAAGTCCTATAGGTGCTTCTGGGAAGAAAATATATGATCTCTGTGTGATGGGACTAACACACTTCAAGTCCTATAGGTGCTTCTGGGAAGAAAATATATGATCTCTGTGTGATGGGACTAACACACTTCAAGTCCTATAGGTGCTTCTGGGAACAAAATATATGATCTCTGTGTGATGGGACTAACACACTTCAAGTCCTATAGGTGCTTCTGGGAAGAAAATATATGCTCTCTGTGTGATTGGACTAACACACTTCAAGTCCTATAGGTGCTTCTGGGAAGAAATTATATGATCTCTGTGTGATGGGACTAACACACTTCAAGTCCTATAGGTGCTTCTGGGAACAAAATATAGGTCTGTGTGATGGGACTAACACACTTCAAGTCCTATAGGTGCTTCTGGGAACAAAATATATGATCTCTGTGTGATGGGACTAACACACTTCAAGTCCTATAGGTGCTTCTGGGAAAAAAATATAGGAGCTCTGCCTGCCTGGGACGAACACACTTCAAGTCCTATAGGTGCTTCTGGGAACAAAATATAGGAGCTCTGCCTGCCTGCCAGGAACACACTACAAGTCCTATAGGTGCTTCTGGGAACAAAATATATGATCTCTGTGTGATGGGACTAACACACTTCAAGTCCTATAGGTGCTTCTGGGAACAAAATATAGGTCTGTGTGATGGGACTAACACACTTCAAGTCCTATAGGTGCTTCTGGGAACAAAAATATATGATCTCTGGGTGATGGGACTAACACACTTCAAGTCCTATAGGTGCTTCTGGGAAGAAAATATATAGGAGCTCTGCCTGCCTGCCACGAACACACTACAAGTCCTATAGGTGCTTCTGGGAACAAAATATAGGAGCTCTGCCTGCCTGCCAGGAACACACGACAAGTCCTATAGGTGCTTCTGGGAACAAAATATAGGAGCTCTGCCTGCCTGCCACGAACACACTACAAGTCCTATAGGTGCTTCTGGGAACAAAATATAGGAGCTCTGCCTGCCTGCCACGAACACACTACAAGTCCTATAGGTGCTTCTGGGAACAAAATATAGGAGCTCTGCCTGCCTGCCACGAACACACTACAAGTCCTATAGGTGCTTCTGGGAACAAAATATAGGAGCTCTGCCTGCCTGCCACGAACACACTACAAGCCCCTCTTTCTAACTCAATCCTTCTAAATGAATCTATCCAACCTAACTCTCTCTCAGTAAATCTCTCTATCTAACTAAATCCAGCAGAGTGTCACAGATCTATCCTGCTCTATCTGCGCCGGAACAGCATGTGACCGGCGCAGACGGCGTGGCGGCCTTTTATAGGTGGGGTGTGTACTAAAGCCCCTGAGCTGTAATTGGCTACAGGCGTCCTGCCTGTAGCCAATTATGGCTCTTCGAGTTTCCGGGGCTGTGATTGGCCAAGCATGCGGGGTCACAGTGCATGCTTGGCCAATCATCAGCCAGCAATGCACTGCGCCGGCCGCGCCGGCCGCAATGCATTGCGGGGCCGCGCGCATCACACCAACGTGATGCGAGGGGCCAAAATAGTTCTGGGCTCGCCGAGCGAGCGAACGCCCGGTGCTCGATGCGAACGTGGGTTCGCATCGAGCACCGGGCCCATCCCTAGTCACTGCTTCGTCTCGTGTTCATGCCATGCTGTGGAGAAGATGGAGGGAGGAGGTGGGTGGAGCCAACACTCTCACTTAGGGGCGGAGAACGAAGAAGGCTCCGCTATGAATGCTGGGGTTCTCCTCCTCCTCAGCAGCGGCTCCAGCCTCCGACGTGACTGACGTCACTGGTTGCTACACGCCAGGCGGCACAGGCGTTAGCAACCAGTGCAGGGAACACTAGCCAGCGGCGCAGCTCCGCCTCCACACACCTCCTCCCAGTGCCGGGACAAGGTAATTCGGTGCCCAGGGCGAAGATGGCAAACTGCGCCCCCCCCCGGTGTAAAGAAAGAGTCAGTGGGAATCAACTATGTTTCCTGTGAAAAAGCAATCATTCCCCGCTGTCAGATGCCACATGTCACTTACCACCGTCACCTGCTGCCAAATGCCACGTGTCACTTGCCACCATCACCTCCTCCCAGGTGCCACATGTCACTTGCCACCGTCACCTGCTGCCAGATGCAACATGTTACTTGCCACCATCACCTGCTGCCAGATGCCACAAGTCACTTGCCGAGGTCACCTGTTGCCAGATGCCACGTGTCACTTGCCACTGTCACCTGCTGCCAGATGCCACGTGTAACTTGCCACCGTCACCTGATGCCACAAGTGACTTGCCACTGTCATCTGCTGCCAGATGCCACGTGTCACTTGCCACCATCATCTGCTGCCAGATGCCATGGGTCCCTTGCCACCATCACCAACTGCCACTTGCCACCATCACCTGCTGCCAGATGCCATGGGTCCCTTGCCACCGTCACCAACTGCCAGATGCCACTTGCCACAGTCACCTGCTGCCAGATGCCACATGTCATTCGCCACCGTCACCTGCTGGCTGCTGCCAGATGCCACATGTCACTTACCACATCACCTCCTGCCAGATGCCACATCACTTGCCATCCACAGCCTGCCTCTCTTCCTCCTCTTCAGTTGGGCATGCTGGGGGTCGCAGTTTCCCTCGGGACTACCTGTCCCATGATCCTCCTTTGTGCTTTTTTTTTCCCCTTCTTCTGCTCAATAGGAAGGAAAGGGCGCCACTTTCTGCTCCCGAGTACAGCAGGGGGGAAGTACAGAGTACAGAAGGGGGAAAGACGATCCCGCATGCTGCTCTCTCTAAACAGAGATACAGCCGCTCTCCCCGCTGCTGACCGAAGAAGGGAGGGGGAATGGGCAGGAAACAGAGCCCTCTCCTGTACAGCGGCAGCTCGAGGGGGAGGGGGGGCAGCACAGTTTCTCCTCCTCGCACCTGCTCGCCGCTCCTATCATTTTGCGGCAGGGAGAGCATTCGGCAGGGGGGTCCGCGGCAACAGGGCTTCAGAGCCCCTCCCCCTTTGCTCGTGGCACCCGCACCCGCCTAGGATGATGGATGCAGTTGTGAAGCACACTGCTGCACTTCACCTGCGGCCCCCCCCCCCCCCCCAGCAAATCGATCCGCCCCTGCCTTGTACCGGCCCTGCCTCCTCCCTCCAGCTTCTGTATCTACAGCGCCGAGTGATGACTACACACAGAGTCTCTCTCTCTCTCAGCGCCGCTGATTATACTGATGTGAGAGAGAGAGAGAGAGAGAGAGAGAGAGACTCGGTCGGGACTCAGTGATATTCTCGGAGGGGGCAATTGCCCCGTTGCCCCCCCCCCTGGATCCGCCCCTGATTTGAGGCAGCCTCCATCCACAGAAGATCTGTGGTTAGTTCTCCAAGATGTTTGGAACAACCTACCTACCGAGTACCTTCAAATACTGAGTGCAAGTATACCTAGAAGAATTGATACTGTTTTGAAGGCAAAGGTCACATCAAATATTGATTTGATTTGGATTTATTTTCTGTTTATTTTTATCAATTAACAAAATGGAAAGTAAATGAACTATTATCACTTTTATTTCTGAAAGCATTACTAATTTATGGAATTTTTTCACATCTGCCTAAAACGTTTGCGCTGTAGTCTATGTGTACAGTTGGCGGCAAGAGGTTAAATATTTTATATGAAACATTTTATATTTATCATGTGTGAAACAACAGAGCCACCAAAGCACCAAGCATGTTGTGCCTTGAACAGTGGGCTATCAGATAATGAACACTCCCTCCCCCTAACACACACTAGGGAACTAGGAGGAGTAAAATTAGGAAAGTCCTGAGATTTCAGATCAATTTCACCATTTCAGTGAAATGCAGTCAGTGGGGAAAGCAAAATTAAAGTGATTGTAAAAGGTTAGCTTTTCTTTTTTTTAACCACTTCAATACCAGTCACTTTTGTCCCTTCCTGTCCAAGCCAATTTTTAGCTTTCGGCGCTGTCACACTCTGAATGACAATTGCATGGTCATGCTACAACTTTCTTTTGGTGGTATTTGATCACTGCTGGCATTTTAATTTTTGGGCAACAAATAAAAAAAGAAAATTTAGATAAAATAAATAATATTTCTTTGTTTCTGTTATCAAATTTTGTAAATAAATAAGTTTTCTCCTTCACTGACGGGCACTGATGAGGCTGCACTAATGGGCACTGATAAGGTGGTACTGATGAGGTAGCACCAATGAGTTGGCACTGATGAGGTGGCACTGATGGGCACTTATAGGTGGCACTGATAGGTAGCCCTGGTATGCAGCACTGATGGGCATTGATAGGCGACACTGATAGGCGGTACTGATGGGCACTGACAGGCGGCACTAATGGGTGTCACGGGTGAGCACTGATAGGTGGCACTGATGGACACTGATGGGTGCCACTGATGGAATTTGATAGATGACACTGCTGGGCATCACTGATGAGGAGACATCTGGCAGGTACTGACTGACTGGCACTGACTGGCAAGATGTGTGGGCACTGATTGGCATTATTTGGGCACTTACTGGCATCCCTGGCAGTCTAAGGTGGCATCCCTGGTCATGCATCTGTTGTGGGCATCCCTAGTGGTCCTGGTGGCGTCCCTGGTGGTCCAGTGTGGGCATTTGCGGGGGGGGGGGGGGGCTGCGCTGATAAACAATCAGCACAGACCCCCCTGTTAGGTGAGCCACTGATCGGCTCTTCTCTACTCGCGTCTGTCAGGTGCGAGTGAGGAAAGCCGATAAACTCCTGTTTACATCGTGATCAGCCGTGTCCAATGTCCGTTGTAAAGAGCCTCCGTCAGAGGCTCTTTACTGAGATCGGTGTAGTGGTGTGTCAGATTGACACACCACCGATCGCCGCAATGCGCGCATCCACGGGCGCTTGGCAGCTGTTATGCTGCTGGACATCATATGATGCCCAGTCAGGATAACTGAACCACCGCCTGGCCGCCATTCTGCTATAGGCCGGGCGGGAAGTGGTTAAATAACAAACATGTTATACTTACCTGCTCTGTGCAAGGCTTTTGCACAGAGTGGCCCCAATCCTCCTTTTCTGAGGTCCCCGGCGGTGCTCCTGGCTCCTCCTCTTCATCGAGTGCCCCCACGGAGAGACGCTTTCCAATGGGGGCACTCGTGTGGGCGCACACCCCCGAGTCCTGCTGCTATGTCCATTGACACAGACAGCAGGACTCGGCCCTGCCCCTCGGCTCCCATGTCACTGGCTCCTGCTGCTATTAATCTATCCAATGAGGACCCGAGACAGTGGCTGGAGCTGCTGTGCTCGTCCCCATCGCTGGAATGATCGGACTCAGGTAAGAAAAAGGGGGGCTCTTGGGGGCTGGGGGCACAAAAGGTTTTTCACCTTTAGGTGAAAAACTGTGAGGGTTTACAACCCCTTTAAGATAGTTGTTGGTGGAGGGAGCAATGGACTTTAAATGGCACCTGAGGGTTATGGAACCTTCTTTCAGGTGTTCTGGACCCGTTCTTGTGCCAAAAAATGCCCCTGATTAGAAAAAAAGAAAACCAAAAAAGTAACGCCTATGATTAACCACTTGCAGACATACTGCGGAGGGGCGGCACGTGCA
Organism: Lithobates sylvaticus; assembly: GCA_028564925.1. Lineage (NCBI taxonomy): Eukaryota > Metazoa > Chordata > Amphibia > Anura > Ranidae > Lithobates > Lithobates sylvaticus. Next base: position 573,423,842 of record CM053027.1, read on the forward strand.
TGCTCAGTCACATATATATATACGCGATTAAGCCTCATGTGACCAGACACAGCAGACCACTGTTACCGATAACCGGAAACCTATTCATGACAGCTAAAGCTTTTGCTTATACAGTGACCATCACTTCTATGCATGAAGGTAAAAAAACCTTCAGTGTGCAGCTCCCCCTTCCCCATTGGCTCCTGCTGCTGTCAGAGCCAGTGAGGGGGAGCGGGGGGCAGGCCCGAGTCACACTCTCTGTCTTATGGACACATAGAGGAGGCTCAGGAGCGAGCACACAAGCAGCTCTGGGGGGAAATCAGCAGGAGGGAGGAGCCAGGAGAGCCGGCGGGGGACTCGAGAAGTGGAGGTTAGGGACTGCTCTGTGCAAAACCATTACACAGAGCTGGCAAGTATAACATATTCGTTATTTTTTTTTTTAGTATCACTTTAACCACTTGCCGACCAGCCACTGCAGTTATATGCGACAGGTTGGCTCGGCTGCGCCGTAGGTGTACGTTGGGCTCATACACGGCGATCTGTGGGCGCTCCCATTGGCCAGCGGGGGAGCCAATGAGAGGGTGTGGCGAACTCAATGTCTTCCGGGCACCCACGATTGTTCCCTGCAGTGACAGAACGGAGATTTGCCTGTGTAAACAAGGCAAATCTCCGTTCTGACAGGGAAGATCACACAGATCCTGTCTTTCTGCTATGCAGGAAAAAGTATCTGTGAGTTGTCCCAGTGAGCCCTTCCCCCATATAGTTAGAACACACAGTGAGGGAACACAGTAAACCCCTGGATCGCCCCTGATGTTAACACCTTCCCTGCCAGGGTCATTAGTACAATAAAAGTGCATTTTTTTTTGCACTGATTACTGTAGTAATGTCACTGGTGCCCAAAAAAGTGTCAAAAATGTCCGTTAGGTGCCCGATCTTTCCGCCGCAATATCGCAGTCCCGCTAAAAATCACTGATCGCCGCCATTACTAGTAAAAAATAAATAAATAATAAAAATGCCATAAGTCTATCCCCTTTTTTGTACACATTGTAACTTTTGCGCAAACCAATCAATATACGCTTATTGGGATTTCTTTTTTTACCAAAAATATATAGCAGAATACATATTGGTCTAAATTGATGAAAACATTTGATTTTTTTTTTTTTTTTTTCAATTGTAAATGTTTTATAGCAAAAAAACTAAAAAAATATATATACTTTTTTTGTTTATAGCGTAAAAAATAAAAACCACAGAGGTGATACAATATATCCAAAAGAAAGCTTTATTTGTGGGGGGAAAAAAAGGACATTCATTTTGTTTGGCTACAGCGTCGCACGACCGCGTAATTGTTAGTTAATGCAACGCAGTGCCGTATGGCAAAAAATGGCCTGGTCATTAAGGGGGCAAATCCTTCTGGGGATGAAGTGGTTAAACTGAAAGGTCATTTGGGCTTTAACTCAAAAAAAAAATTTAGATTATTACATTTTAAATGAATGCTGTACATTTCAGAGTAATAAACATTATTTAACTATTTCATTCTTTTGTAATACATGTAAGTTCTTCTGTTTGGATACTTTATTGTAAAACTGTGCTAAATGTAAACCTGAGCTCAAAAGGTGAGGATTTGCTTTCATATAGGAAACAACTAGTAATGTTAATGTGGTCCTAACGTTTTTTTTTTTTTTTTTAACGTATTCTCTTCATTAAGGTAAAAAAAAACACCCCAATATCTGTCCTCGCCCCCACCAGTCTAAACATTTCTGTGAAATGTTGCCATTTCGCTAAAAACATTAGTTGTTCACTGGGCTTTAAATGGCTCCTCAGGGTTACAGAAGCTCCTTTCAAAAGACTTGGACCTGTCCTTGTGCCAAAGAATGGCCCATTACTACCACCATTGTTTTACAGAAAGAAAAAAAAGGTGGTGAAATAAGTAAAATAAAAAAATAAAAATAACAGTGCATGGAAATCAACCAAGTGACCATCCAAAACAACAAACATGAATAAAAAAAAAAAAAAACATACCAGTACTGACAGGTTAACCTTTAAGGTTAAAGCGGAGGGCCACCCTAAAAAAATGTTTTTACATAAAAATGTCCATAAAAATCGAAAAAAAAAAAGAACAAAAACAGAAATAGCTGTTGCTAGGCACATCATCCTAATCTGCCACTTCCTACACCGTTGTCTTCTGGGGAAGGTGGCGCGCTGTGTTCTGGGAACTGTGTATGTCCCAGAACACAGCCGGCCATTCACAAAGCGCTGTGCGACTCGCGCATGCGCAGTAGGAAACGGGCAGTGAAGCCGCAAGGCTCCACTGCCTGTTTCCCTTAGTTGGAATGGCGGCACCGGCACCCGAGAGCCGAGGGATGGGTCGGCCTCGGGTGGCCGACATCGTGGGTTGCTGTTTGTAGCTGCTGACTTTTTAAAAAAAAAAAAAATTTCAGCTAGCCCACCACTTTAAGCTTTACTCTTATGCCCCGTACACACGGTCGGATATTCCGATGGAAAAAGTCCGATCGGATTAGGTTGTCGGAAAATTCGATCGTGTGTGGGCTCTAGCGGACTTTTTCCGTCAGAATGTCCTTCTCACATCTAATGCCACCAAGTGCCCAGCCACCTAGTGGCTGAAGAGAAAAGTACAACAAGGCCAAACTTCGGGAGAAATCAATGGATCTCTAACAACTATCTACAGTAGCTACTCCTGACAAGGAATTTGGTGAGGAGCTCCCTGACTAAACCCCAGGGTGCTACACTTACCTGCTCTGTATAGTGGTTTTGAACAGAGCAGCCCCAATCCTCCTCTTTTCGGGTCCCTTGCCAATGCCCTGGGCCCCTTCCCCATGCCGAGTGCCCCCACAGCAAGCCCGGCTCTCTGCATCCATAAGACACAGAGAGCGGGGAATGCAAAATTATGCCACATACACACGACCGGACTTTTCGACCGGCTAGGTCCGACGGTCTTCCCGACGGACTTTCGGCAGAGTTCCGACGGACTTTCCGAATGAACGGACTTGGCCACACACAATCACCCCAAAGTCTGATGGATTCGAACGTGATGACGTGTGACCGGACTAGAATAAGGAAGTTCATAGCCAGTAGCCAATAGCTGCCCTAGCGTTGGTTTTTGTCTGTCGGACCAGCATACACACGAACGGATTTCTCGATAGGAACTGGGTCCAGCGGAGTTCCGGCGTAAAAATTTGAAACATGTTCTATTTCTTAAGTCCGTCAGATTTTTGAACAGCAAAGGTCCGATGGAGCCCACACACGATCGAATTGTCCGACGGATTCGTTCCGTCAGAACTTTGCTGTCGAAAAGTCCAGACGTGTGTACGCGGCATAAAATATAGGTGGATTTAACTTCATCTTTATAGTGATGGATAAAGTAGGGGTGACATTTAAAAGAAAAGCAGAAATTAAAAGGAGATTAGTGAGTGAAAATCTAGCAATCCAGAATAGAGGGGTAGTTTGTGCAGATATTGATCATGCCTGGCAGTGATCGAGGTCTACAACAATGACTGGAGTTCTGCCTGCATTCAGCACTAAACCCTAATGCGGCGTACACACGGTCAGAATTTCCAATGGAAACAGTCCGATGGGAGCTTTTCATCGGATTCTCCGATTGCGTGTATGCCCATCGGTCTTTTTCTGTCGGAATTTCTGACGGACTTTGGATTGAGAACCTGTTCTTAATTTTTCAGACGGAAAACCTTTCTATCGGATTTTCCGATCGTGTGTATGCAATTCCGACACGCAAAATTCTGATGCATGCGCGGAAACAATTCAACGCATGCTCAGAAGCATTAAACTTCCCTTTTATAGTGCAGTCGAACGTTTTTTAAGGCGTGGTGTTATTGACCGTCGGAATTTGGTGTGACCGTGTGTAGGCAAGACAGTTTGAGCAAAATTCCGTCGGAATTCCGATGAGAAAACCATCAGAGCTGTTTCCAACGAGAATTCCGACCGTGTGTACGCGGCATAAGAGGACAATACGTGATTTGGTGGGAAGGTTTGGGGCACATTTACTCTGTCATCAGACTCAGAATATACTTTACACCAGACATTAATAAACATAAAATTCAAACGAAACGATCCAAATGAAAGTGATTTGCCAATCATTGTATATTTGTTTCTATGTAATCTCTAGCGCAATAAGAACCTTTATTACATACCAAGGAACAAAAAAGAAAAAACGTTGAGAGCTGTTCTTGAAGAGAATAAAATCAAATTAAATACTGTGCAAAGACTTGTATCTCCGTAGCTGAATTTCTGGAGTAGCCTTGTAGATTTTATTAGTTTTTGGTCGTGTAAATAAATCAGGACTTGAGAACTCATAAAAGCACTTAGAAAAAAGGAATGGTCATAAAGCATAAGCAGTAGTTTTCATTTCACTCTTTCCTCTGTCTGGCTAAACTTCCAGTAGGTTTTGTGTAACTCACTTATGGCCCTTTGAAGTGCCTTGTAAGCTACAGCGGGCAAACAAATTAATGCTTTATACATATAAGGATGTCATTTATAGGGAATCACATGGCTAAAGCAATAGGAAATGAACAATTTGCTGAAAAGATTACTAATCAGTTGGATGGGTTGCCCTGAATTGAATGTATACTTTTTTCTATGTAATTTTTTTATACATAGAAAAGATCTGCTTGTAAATGTTATTACTGGGTGTTTATCTCTTTTAACCTGTTTCTATGTATAGTTTGTAATTAAATACACTATATTACCAAAAGTATTGGGACACCTGCCTTTACACGTACATGAACTTTAATGGCATCCCAGTCTTAGTCCCAGTGGCAGCTGGTGCTCAATTTTTTTTTTTTTTGGGGGGGGGGGGGGGGGGGCGCAAACAAACTGAAAAATTATGAAAAAAACATCAATTGCAGCCTCACTGTGCCCATCAAAACGCAGCCACTGGGCCATCAAACACAGTCACTGTGCCCATCAAATGCAGCCACTGTGCACATAAAGCGCAGCCACTGTGCCTATCAATTGCAGCCACTGTGCCCATCGAACGCAGCCACTGTGCCATCAAGCGCAGCCACTGTGCCATCAAACGCAGCCACTGTGCCATCAAACGCAGGCACTGTGCCATCAAACGCAGCCACTGTGCCATCAAACACAATCACTGTGCCCATCAAATGCAGCTACTGTGCACATAAAACGCAGCCACTGTGCCCATCAATTGCAGCCACTGTGCCCATTGAACACAGCCACTGTGCACATAAAGCGCAGCCACTGTGCCCATCAATTGCAGCCACTGTGCCCATTGAACACAGCCACTGTGCACATAAAGCGCAGCCACTGTGCCCATCAATTGCAGCCACTGTGCCCATCGAACGCAGCCACTGTGCCATCAAACGCAGCCACTGTGCCATCAAACGCAGCCACTGTGCCATCAAACGCAGCCACTGTGCCATCAAACGCAGCCACTGTGCCATCAAACGCAGCCACTGTGCCATCAAACGCAGCCACTGTGCCATAAAACGCAGCCACTGTGCACATAAAACGCAGCCACTGTGCACATAAAACGCAGCCACTGTGCACATAAAACGCAGCCACTGTGCACATAAAACGCAGCCACTGTGCCATCAATTGCAGCCACTGTGCCCATCGAACGCAGCCACTGTGCCATCAAACGCAGCCACTGTGCCATCAAACGCAGCCACTGTGCCCATCAATTTCAGCCGCTGTGCCCATCGAACGCAGCCACTGTGCCATCAAACGCAGCCACTGTGCCATCAAACGCAGCCACTGTGCCCATCAATTTCAGCCGCTGTGCCCATCGAACGCAGCCACTGTGCCATCAAACGCAGCCACTGTGCCATCAAACGCAGCCACTGTGCCATCAAACACAGTCACTGTGCCCATCAAATGCAGCCACTGTGCACATCAATTGCAGCCACTGTGCCCATCGAACACAGCCACTGTGTCATCAAACGCAGCCACTGTGCCATCAAACGCAGCCACTGTGTCATCAAACGCAGCCACTGTGCCATCAAACGCAGCCACTGTGCCCATCAATTTCAGCCGCTGTGCCCATCGAATGCAGCCACTGTGCCATCAAACGCAGCCACTGTGCCCATCAATTTCAGCCGCTGTGCCCATCGAACGCAGCCACTGTGCCATCAAACGCAGCCACTGTGCCATCAAACGCAGCCACTGTGCCATCAAACACAGTGCCCATCAAATGCAGCCACTGTGCACATCAATTGCAGCCACTGTGCCCATCGAACACAGCCACTGTGTCATCAAACGCAGCCACTGTGCCATCAAACGCAGCCACTGTGCCATCAAACGCAGCCACTGTGTCATCAAATGCAGCCACTGTGCCCATCAATTGCAGCAGCTGTGCCCATTGGACGCAGCCACTGTGCCCATCAAACACAGCCACTGTGCCCAAATTCAGCCACTGTGCCCATCAATTGCAGCAGCTGTGCCCATTGGACGCAGCCACTGTGCCCATCAAACACAGCCACTGTGCCCAAATTCAGCCACTGTGCCATCAAATGCAGCCACTGTGCCATCAAATGCAGCCATTGTGCCCATCAAATGCAGCCACTGTGCCCATCAAAGGCAGCCACTGTGCCCATAAAATGCAGCCACTGTGCCCCATCAAATGCTGCCACTGTGCCCCATCAAATGCTGCCACTGTGCCCCATCAAATAGTGGTACTCTGCCCCATTAAATGCTGCCACTGTCACCCCCCCCCGGCAGCTCGCTGTCTGCCCGGCACTTACTCTGTCTCGGTGGTGGGTCAGGCATGTGGGTGATAGCGGCGAGTGGTGGGACCTTGCAGCGAGTCAGACAGCGGCTCCTGTGTCCTCCATGCGTCTCCTCCCCTCTTCCTGATAGGTGCCAATTTCAGCGCCTGTCCTTTCAGCCAATCAGGGACGGGTAACAGACCCGCACACCTGAATGGCAGAGAGGCGGATCAGTGTTAGGAAAGTGAATATTCATTCGCTGTTCTAACACACCTGGGTGAAGTGTGAGCACAATGCTCGCAGTTCACCTTTTTTGAAGCCTATAACAGCCTATGGCTCTAATCAGGTGCTTCAAAAACACCCCCACCGCTGTAATTCAGGCACCCGGTGTCCAAAAATGGGCCGGGCACCTGAATAGGGGGTGGCGGCGGCAGCCATGGATAGATGCATACAATGCATGAATCTATCCATTAGTCATAGAGGGGGGTAGCTTGAGAGAGGGGATGGCGCTCATGAGCCCTTGAAGGACTCACCACCACGGTTTAGTCTGTAGGGTTCAATATTGAGTTGGCTCCCCCTTTGCAGCTATAACAGCTTCAACTCTTCTGGGAAGGCTGTCCACAAGGTTTAGAAGTGTGTCTATGGGAATGTTTGACCCTTTTTCCAGAAGCGCATTTGTGAGGTCAGTCTGATGTGGACAAGGAGGCCTGGCTCGCAGATTCCGCTCTAATTCATCCCAAATGTGTTCTATCGGGTTGAGGTCAGGACTCTGTGCAGGCCAGTCAAGTTACTCCACCTCAAACTCACTCATTCATGTCTTTATGTACCTTGCTTTGGGCACTGGTGCGCAGTCATGTTGGAACAGGAACCCTCAATGCAGGTTAAAGGTCTGCAGGTAGAAAACCTGAGCCCAGGTAACATAGCAGGGGGTTGCATGGGGGGGATCTGTTCAGGGGGGTCTGTGGTAGCGATCTGGTGGCTTTTTCCATCTGTTGTTGTTAGGCTTGACATGCATACTGACGTACAACATATCTTGGTGGCAGCAACAGGGTTTATCTGTGCAATTTTGAAATTTGTAAACTTATTTTGTGAAGACCCCTACACATTTACTTCCTTGAATTCTGTGACACGTAATCACTATGCCCTGTGGGTAGGCCATCCACCATGTCTTAGCACCTGTTCACATTGAGGCGACTTGTCATCAGGCGATTTGACAGGTCAAATCACATGACAAGTCACAGCCTATTGCCAACAATTGCTCTGCTCAAATTGGTGCGAATTTGTCTTTGCGGTGCCGAATCAATTTGAAAAAGTAGTGCACGCACTACTTTTGCCGATTTCGGGCACGACTTGAATAGACATCTGTGCATGAAGCCGCACAGATGCCTTCCAAGGCGCACCCGAAGTCACACTGAGATGCAATTTTGAAATTGTGCTTTAGGGGCTGTAATTAAATGGGCTCTATGTACCACATTTGGTGGACCTGCCCACGCATTAGAAGTTTCTGGAACAAATTCTTCCATTTAGTGAGGAAGGTCACTGGTATGGCAGTTCCCCAGGACCCCACAATCGCTCTTTTGAATCAGACGACACTCCCAAACACATTCAAACTCTGATATTTAATGCTTTTGGGAGCCAAAATTTCTTTGGCAGGGCTTGGAAGAAGCCCAGGTTCTCGATGCAGGCGACTAAGCGCAGAATCTCCTGGATCATGACCCAAGAACAACAGACAGCAACACTTCTAGACAAAGTACATAAGTTTGAAGCTATTTGGGAGCCCTGGGCGTTATATATTAAAGGGGTTGTAAAGGTTCATTTTTTAATTTTTTTTAAATAACAAACATGTCATACTTACCTCCACTGTGCAGCTCGTTTTGCACAGAGTGGCCCCGATCCTCCTGTTCTGGGGTCCCATGCCGGCTCTCTCGGCTCCTCCCCACAATAGCTGATCCCCTCGGAAAGCTCTCTCCCGAGGGGGTTACCTTGCGGGCGTGCTCCCGTCTCATACACTCTGCGTACATAGACACAGAGTGTATGTCTCAGTCCCGCCCCGCGGTGGCCGCGTCATTGGATTTGATTGACAGCAGTGGGATCCAATGGCTGCGCTGTTATCAACCTATCCAATCAATGCTGAGGCTCCATGGAGGAGAGGACACAGTGGACGAGCCGAGCAGGTAAACGGGCTTAGGTAAGTAAAATGGGGGGGGGGGCTGGGGGCCCGTCATTGCCTGTCATTGCCAGGTGTTTTTTCACCTTAATGCATAGGATGCATTAAGGTGAAAAACACAAACCTTTACAACCCCTTTAAAGTCCCCCTATACTCGGGTCATACAACCCTCTAAACAGAACTCTACTGGATGCCTTACTTTTCTTTCCCTCCTCTTTTTCCCGATCCTATGCTGCTATTCTTTACTTTCACCTCACTTCTTCCTGTTCCACACTGCCCCTTCAGGTTTGAACCTTATTGTATGGTTAGGTCTTCCTTAATGCCCATGTTGTAGAATTTTAAAATATAGCAGGAATGTTTTCCTGGGAGGGATTGTTATCCCAACATAAGCAATCAATGTGCTTTAGGGAACTAGGGGTTTATAATATATTGCATCCCTGTAACAGTTGTAACAGGAGGGTTGGCACACAGGCCACAGCATGATCCCTTCGGGGTGGCCTGTGGGGGCCTGCTGGGGCTCTTGGGGCCTAGGGAGTCTTCTTCATTTCCCCTGGATTTCCTCCATTTTGTTTTGTTCTATGGTTTTATGGAAGAATGAGATATTATTGCAATTTACTATACGGATATCTCTTGTGCATTTATTGAGTTATACATAGCAATGTATACACAGTTTATATCAAGCATATATTGTTGACTGTTTAAAATACACGTGTATGTCTTCCTTGATAGGCCATGTTGGCCTCTGTTAGGAGCTAATGTCTGTATTGTTACTTTTTGTACTTATATTGAAAACCTCAATAAACATATTGAAACAGAAAAAATAGCAGCACAGTGGGGGATTAGAACATTGATACCCAGAATTTTTGAGTCCCCGTCCGCTCTACCTCTGGCTCCCCCACTGAGCTGGCAGAGCCTAGCCAAGACAGGAGGGTGACAGCTGGAGGGAGGGGAGAAGGAGGCAGGGAGGGGAATCCCACAGACAGCTGAAATGTCATTGGTTGTTAAGGACGTGGCGGCCCCGCTCCTTAACAACCAATCATTGCCAGCATTCTTTTCTTTACATTTTAGCTGTTAGCGGGAAATCCCGCTGACAGCTGAAAGAACCGAGCCAGAAGGTATCAGTTTCAGCGCATTTGCACGCATACTGATGATGCAAATGCTTACTATTGGCACCGATACCAGTATCTGTATCAGTGCAACCCTAGTATTTATTATTTTATATAGGGAGCAGTCACTCTAATGCCGCGTACACACGTGCAGACTTTTGCCGGCGGACCTAAGTCCAGCGGACAATCCGCTGGACTTTGCAGCTGAGTCCGCTGGACTAAAAAGCGAACGGACTTGACCACACACGATCATGCAAAAAGTCCGGCGGTTCACGCGATGACGTACAGCACGTACGACGGGACTAGAAAAAGGAAGCTCGACATCCCAAACGACACCCTTTGGGCACCGTCAGCTAATCTCGTGTGTATCGCGTGTTAGTTGACGTTTGGTTAGAGACGATTCGCGCTTCTCAGACTTCTGCTTAATTCGCTCGCTTCTGCCGTTCAGTTTGTGCTTGTGAGGTTTGTATCTGTCTTTCAGTGCGTGTGGATCAGTTCCTATCTGTTCTCAGGCCGTTCTGGTCCGCTCGTTCCTGTTTTTCAGGTCGTTCTTCATAGGCCTTGCTGTTCTTCAGTGCGTTCGGTTAAGTTGTTTGTTTGATCAGCCGACCGTTTTGAAGCCATGGAGTGTGGACGTACTCGGGAACGAGTTCGTGCTGTGCAGGGGCTCGGTGTTGCGGTTCACACCTTGGCCCGAGCCCAGTCCATGAACAGGGTGAGGAGGAGTTCATGGACCAAGAATTGGTTGCGCCAGCGTGACCAATTCTCGCACATGCCTTTGCTCCGTGAGATCCGTGAGAATAATCCTGATGATTTCAGGAATTATCTCAGGATGACGGACCCCATTTTTCACCGTCTGTTGGCTTCGCTGTCCCCTTATATTAGCAGGCAGAATACCTGCATGCGGCAAGCCATCACTGCGGAGCAGAGGCTAGTCGCCACGTTGCGTTACTTGGCGACGGGGAGAAGCTTGCAGGACCTCAAGTTCACGACAGGCATCTCCCCCCAGGCTCTGGGGCTCATTATTCCAGAGACCTGTTCTGCCATTATCCACGTCCTGCAGGAGGAATACATTAAGGTAAGTCTTCTCTTTTCAAATTACCTATGTCTTGTATGTTTGCTAATGTAGTTCATCAATGTCATCATTAGCTAATTACCATGATAGGACTATTCTATGAATGTCCCCTATTCCTGTATTTTTTATTATTTTTGTTTTTTGTATAGTATTTTATGGTTGACTTATCAAAATTGCTTTAAGAATGTATTATTTAGTGGGTCACATGCATATTTCCTTGCACCAACCTCCCCAGCATGGAATCTTGGCCCCCTAAACACCCCTAGCCTAGTCACTTTCTTTGGTTAAAAATGTATCTTACCAGCTCCATTGTACTGCTTTACTCACCCCCCCCTTTCACCCCCCTTGCCCCTCACCCCTTTCACCCCCCTTGCCCCTCATTTTTAAATTGATTGCATGTGGTTTTGGTCAGCTTGTAATTAACCCCCCCCCCCCCACTCACACCCTGTTTAATTAATTGCATGTGGTTTTGGTCAGCTTGTAATTAACCCCCCCCCCACTCACACCCTCTTTAATTAATTGCATGTGGTTTTGGTCAGCTTGTAATTAACCCCCCCCCCACACACACCCTCTTTAATTAATTGCATGTGGTTTTGGTCAGCTTGTAATTAACCCCCCCCCCACACACACACCCTCTTTAATTAATTGCATGTGGTTTTGGTCAGCTTGTAATTAACCCCCCCCCCCACACACACACCCTCTTTAATTAATTGCATGTGGTTTTGGTCAGCTTGTAATTAACCCCCCCCCCCCCCACACACACACCCTCTTTAATTAATTGCATGTGGTTTTGGTCAGCTTGTAATTAACCCCCCCCACACACACACACACCCTCTTTAATTAATTGCATGTGGTTTTGGTCAGCTTGTAATTAACCCCCCCCACACACACACCCTCTTTAATTAATTGCATGTGGTTTTGGTCAGCTTGTAATTAACCCCCCCCCCACACACACACCCTCTTTAATTAATTGCATGTGGTTTTGGTCAGCTTGTAATTAACCCCCCCCCCCCCACACACACACCCTCTTTAATTAATTGCATGTGGTTTTGGTCAGCTTGTAATTAACCCCCCCCCCCCCACACACCCTGTTTAATTGATTGCATGTGTATTGTGTGACCTTACAATTAATTACTCCCCACCCACATCCCCATTATTATCTTCTCTGGGCCATCAGAGGGGTCATCAATCAGAGATTTGTCCCTTATCCTTAATCTTTTGGCTTTATTTCAAGGACTAACAAAATAAATACATATGTTGTTCCAAATTGTTTGTTCATTTGTTGGATTTAGTTTGGTGTTTTGCCTGGTTTTTAATTAGAATTGTATCTTTCTGTTTGACTTCACAGTGTCCTTCCACGCCACAGGAATGGCAGACTGTGGCTTCCCAGTTTTCTGCCCGTTGGGACTTTCCCAACTGCGGAGGGGCGATTGACGGCAAACATGTCCGAATTGTGCCCCCACCCCATTCGGGGTCTTACTATTGGAATTATAAGGGGTTCCATAGTATAGTGTTGATGGCGGTGGTGTCGGCACAATATGACTTTCTTTATGTGGATGTGGGGAAAAAACGGCCGGATGTCGGATGGAGGAGTCTTCAACCAGACGGAGTTCGGCCATCGTCTCCAGACTGGTGGCCTGGAGCTGCCACCAGATGAAGAGAATGTGGAGGTTGGCCAGAGCAAGAAGGGTTGTGGAAAATGCCTTTGGAATTATGGCCAACCGTTTCAGATTGCTGTTAACATCCATACATCTGGCAGAGTACAAACTGAATACTATTATTCTTGCATGCTGTGTAATGCACAATTATCTACGGAAACATTCTGGAAGCTACACATTACCTATAGGGCCTGAGGCCGGAGTGGAAGGCGAGATGACAGGGCTGGATAATCGCCGTCTTGGTTTGGCCCCACAATCAGCACAGCAAGTGCGGGACCGTTATTTAAATTATTTTAATGGTAGGGGGGCCATTGCAATCAACTTGCGCGCTTACAACTTATCCAAAACACGGCGGCAAGGCTGATAACAGGGAAAAAACCCTGGGAATCCATCTCCCCTTCCCTGAGGAACCTACATTGGCTGAACCTACATTGGCTAAACGTAAGGAATCGGATCGCATTCAAGACCCTCTGCCTCACCCACAAATGCGCACATTGAGGCGATTCAGTTCGCATTGTAGCGCTATACAAGTTATTCATTCATTCATTCATTCAATGCATTTTTTTTTTCCAAGAAAAACTTTATTGTAAATAATAAGTACAACAGGTATGAGAATGCAATAGATTATTACATCATGCGCTAGAAAACATAAGAAATACATCAACAAGTTGCGACAATATGGATCGCTGATAATAAACAATGTCCCCGCAAATACAACTTAAGTCGGGAATGCTGTCAGCTTAGTTACATGCAAGTATATAAAACTTATAAACCATAGATGAAAGAGGGGCAACGGCCCCCGAGTCGTGTAAGAAGAGAAAAAAGAGAACCCAACCCGTGTCTTGGGGGGTAGAAGTGTTACTAAGCACACGTGAGTGGGTGGAGGGAGCACCACTGCCTTGTCAACCTTAGTAATGAGGGTTGATTCCGGGAATGCGGTCTCGGACCACTGGCATTCCAGGACATATCATTTATGGGCGGCATGGGCATGAGGGTATCGAGGTGAACCGGGTTAGAAGGATAAGGTGTGTAGGTGGGATGGGAGGGATGGAGGTTGTGGATATACAAAAGCGTGATCGTACCCTATGCATCATATACAAATAAAAAGGGGTAGCAGTAAGTAACATGTGCAAAACGGAGTCAGGGTGACCAAAATTGGTCGGGGGTAAATCCCTAACTTGGGTCGTGGGTGGCCTGGGATCCGTGTCTGTTTGGGGAGAGTAGATCTATGTATTCATTCGTCGTGGTGAAATGTTGCCAACATGCCCACACAGTTCTAAATTTTGAGGGTGAGTCTTTGGACTGGTGGATCAGGTCCTCTAGTTCCGCAACCTTGGAAACACGTCTAATCCAGTCTGCGGTTGTGGGGGGATTAGGCGACTTCCAGAGAGCAGGTATGCACATTTTTGCTGCATTTATTAAATGCATCGCAAGAGATCGATGGTAATGTCTGAAAGGAATGGAGGAATGGTGGAGGAGCATTTGAGCAGGCGTAAAATCTACTTGATACGTGGTGATCTGTGAGGTGAGACGGTGGACGTCTTGCCAGAATGGTTGGAGGGAAGGGCAGGACCACCAAATATGCAACATAGAACCGTCTCCGTCAGAACACCTCCAACAGTTCGGAGGAGTGGTCGGTGATATTTTATGAAGTCTAGAAGGGGTTCTATACCACCTAGAGAATATTTTAAAGCCATTTTCTTGCGCCGTGACATTAGTAGTGCCCTTGTGAATATGAGCGTGGATCCGATCCCAGTCTGCTACGGAGAGAACTAGAGATAGTTCCCTTTCCCACTTCTGTGTGGCAGGGTTGGACTTAGAGTCAGTGTCAGTGAAGAGGAGGGAGTAAATGTCAGATATCAAGTGTCTTTGGGGTTCCTTCTTAGTATTAAGCGTCTCATATGGCGTGAGTTGTCTACAAAAGTCTGGGCGTTTGGCCGGGTCATTGAGAAAGTGTCTGATCTGAAGATATGTCCATTGCGGGCATGAAAGGTCTGGGTCTCGTGTAGGTACTTCGGCACGGGTGATAAAGGAATCTCTGGAGAAGAAATGTTTGGCCTGTATGTCTGCATGGGGCCAAAAGTCCGCTAAGAATGTGTCGGACATACCCGCTGGGAATCTAGGGTTGTGTCTGACTGGAGTCAGTGGGCTCTGTGGAGTAGAGATGTGATGGGTTTGGCACGCTTTCCGAAATATATGTAGAGTGTTGGCAATGAGTGGGTGTAATTTACATGGTTTGAGGATGTCGGGTGGGGCAATCCAGGGAAGTTGGTGAATAGGGATTGTGGTAAATTCATTTTCAATTTTTATCCAAGCTTTAGAATGTGCATGGACATTCCAGTCTACGATTCTGGTCAATTGGCAAGCCCAATGATATTTGTTAATATCAGGAAGACCTATGCCACCCTTTAATTTTGGGACAGTAAGCCTATTCAGACTGAGCCTCGGCCTATCCTTGTCCCAGAGAAATGCAGTACATGCCGTGCGATAGGAAGTGAAGAAGGCTTGTGGTAATTTTATGGGGATCGTCTGAAGGACGTATAATATTCTAGGAAGGATGTTCATTTTTAGTATGGCAGCCCTGCCAAACCACGAGAAGATACCCGTGGACCATGACATGAGGTCCTTTTGGATACGTTGTAGAATGGGTACATAGTTTTTGGCGTATAGGTTCGACAAGTGTGCGGGGAGGGAAATCCCTAAGTAGGTAATGGCGTCTCGGTTCCATTTAAATGGGTAGTTGGCTTGACAAAGTGATACGGTCTCTTGATTCAGGGAGATGTTTAGGGCTTCAGATTTCGCGAAGTTTATTTGGAGGTTAGATAGAGAGTGGAATGTCTTGAAGTCCGCCAGTAAGTTAGGTAGGGTGATGTGAGGATCCGTAAGAAATAAGAGGATATCATCCGCAAATGCAGAGAGTTTGTATATGTCGTTCGAAATTTGTACACCTTTGATGTCTGTGTTAGTACGAAGTCTTTGGAGGAGGGGTTCTAATGTAAGTACAAATATTAGGGGTGACAAGGGACAACCCTGACGGGTTCCGTTGGATATGGAGAAGGCATCCGACAGGTGACCGTTAACTCGCACTTTTGCAGTGGGGGAAGAGTATAGGGCCATGATAAATTGGAGCATGCGATCTCGGATCCCAATCATTTTGAGGGTTTCCTCCATGTAGTCCCAGGCCACCCTGTCAAATGCCTTCTCCGCATCCAGGGAGAGGAAGAAGCCCTGCTGTTTAGAGGTAGATAGCCAGTGATGGATGTTGATGGCTTTGATAGTATTGTCTCTTGCCTCTCTACCAGGTATAAATCCTACCTGATCGAGTGTGACGAGGTTAGGTAATAGAGGCAAGAGACGGTTGGCCAGAATCTTAGCATAGATTTTTAAGTCAACGTTGAGAAGGGATATTGGCCGATAATTAGTCACTAACGTCGTGTCCTTGTTCGGTTTTGGGATAACTGTTATGTGGGCTGATAGGAGGTCTCGGGGTGGTGGATTTTCTGAGGAGATAGAATTAAAGGCGTTCAGGAAGTGGGGATTCAGTGTGTCAGCAAAAGTCTTATAATACGCCGTCGTCAGTCCGTCCGGGCCAGGGCTCTTCCCGGGTTTGAGTTGTTTGAGTACCGCGTTTACTTCGGCGGCAGAGATCGGTTGATTCAGGTTAGTGGCTTCAACGTCGGTTAGAGAACGGGGGCAGTATTTAGCAAGAAATTCACGCAAGATTTCTCTCCGCGATGTGTCGTCTGAGCGGGGGTCAATGGGGTGTAAGTTGTAAAGTTTCGTGTAATACCGCACAAATTGGAGAGCTATTTGTTCGTTGTCCGCCGACTGGTGTCCTTGTGAGTTTGTAACGGAATGTATAGTCGAGGAGGTTTTTTTCGCCCTAAGTGCTCTAGCTAGAAGCTTACCGGATTTGTTACCGTATTCGTAGAAAGTTTTTTGGGAAAGGATATAGTTTCTCCTAATTTGTTTATTTAATACGTCTAACAGTTCCTTGCGTGCTTGGATCAATTTGGGGAGAGAGTCTAAAGCAAGGGAGTGTTTGTGAGCTCGTTCCAGTGCCCGTATCGTGTTTGATAGTGCGGTAATATGTGCCTTTCTGTCTTTGTTTCTTTTGGCTGAGATCGCGATGAGTTCCCCCCGTATAGTACTTTTGTGGGCTTCCCATAGAACCATAGGGGAGATCTCCGGAGAGATATTTTCTCTAAAGTAGAGAGACAGTCGTTTTGTTATGGAGGCCGAGACAGTTTCATCAGTGAGGAGGGACGGGTCCAGGCGCCAAATGCGCGTTCTGGGAGAGGAGTGTGTGATATTCAGGGAGATTGAGATCGGGTGGTGGTCTGAGACATACATGGGATGAATCAAGGCGGACGTCAGTGTGGGTAAGTCAGTTTGGGAAATAAAGAGGTAGTCCAATCTCGAGTAGCGATTATGTGGGGTAGAATAAAACGTGTAATCTTTAACGTTTGGGTTGAGCGTACGCCATGTATCATGAAGGGAAAGGTCTTGTAGACGTGTCTTGATCGATCTGAGTGCCCTGAAAGGCAAAGTGGAGGTGCCCGATGACGTGTCATGAGACGGGTTGAGGGAGACATTAAAATCCCCTCCCAGGACCAGCATACCTTCTTGGAATGTGGAAAGGCGGTGAAGAGTGTTAGTAAAGAAGGAAACTTGACCCTTGTTGGGGGCGTAAACATTGGCTAGAGTAACAGGTTTACCGTGAAGCGAACCCTTAATGAAAATGAATCTAGCCTCTGCATCAATGCAAGTCTCTTTGACAAGGAACGGGCAGTTTTTCGCAATCAAGATTGATACACCTTTGGTTTTTGCCGCTTGGTTAGTGGCGTGGAAAGAAGTTGGGAAGCGTGCATTTGCGAGTTTTGGGATCGAATCGGATCTGAAATGGGTCTCCTGAAGGAAGGCAATGTTTGCCTTATGTCTGTGAAGGGATAAAAGGACTTGAGACCGTTTTTCGGGCGTATTGAGCCCACGAGTGTTGAGAGAAACAATAGTTGTCTCTAGTTTGGGATGGCACCTACTAGGTCCGAGCATGGTATGTGAGAACGCAACGTTCAGTCTAAGGGTGGACTCGGGTTGGGTAAGAACAATGTGGGGTTCGCGGTGTAGTCGAGAAGGTTGGCACGGAGTCTCACTGCACCAGCTACTCGGGGTATAGTATCAGGTTTATAGGGTTCGTAAAAGTGTAGTCTGGCTCGTGTAGATGGGGTGATGGAGGGTGGGTGGTAGGGAGAGGACACTAGGGAGTGGGAGTAGGGGAGATCACGTGTGAGTGCGGGGGGAGTTGATAGCGGTCTGGGATGAGGATCGGAGGTTTGCAAGCACCAGCTTGCTAACCCAGGGGTACAGGCCTGCTGTATCCAGTAATAACCGAAATGGTACAGTGGCCTTATGATAGGGAAGCAAAATCGAAATACAGTCGGAATGCCACCGAGTGGGGGTTGGCTGAGACCTGAGAAAAATGGAGAGAGTTGTGGTTTCAATACTATGCCATATTGAGGGATAGGTGTAAAATTGGATTATGAGGAGGAGTGTGAGATTGAATGCAGGCATCAGGGGGAGGCAGCAAGGGCATGGTTACAAGAGGAGTTCTGCCTAAAAGCGCAGAGGCCCAAAAGGAGATATCTATATTGGAACAGCTGCGAGAGACAGATAGAGGTCAGAGGGAGAGAAGGGTGGTTGGCTGAGTTCGGTCAGACGAGTAAATCCGAGGGACGGGTATGGGGGCATATTTGGAGCACTGGATTGTGCCGATAGAGCGTGAGGTAGAGGGGGAACAGATCTATCTTTTAAAAGAACCTTATGTTGAGTTAGTGGGTTCAGTGTATACAGTGTACCTGAGAAGAGGCTCATCCCGTAAGTAGTCAGTGGATGTTTGTTCCCCTATAGGTGTAGACGGCTAAGGGTGCGGACATGCAGTACCACACATGGCGAAAAAGAGGATACCTAAGAGAGAGAAGAAGAAAAAAAAAAAAAAAAAAAGGGGGGGTGGAGCACATAGTAATAAGAATGCTAAAGAACATCATCCTAATATGCATGGCGTAAATCATTAGCTTATTACACATACATTTATATGGGTTATAGAGGCAGGACCGTTCATATTATGTGAGTCCCCACTCACTGTACTCCGTGTGGGAGGGGTGAGTTTAGTAATGCACCCTATCAGGGAGGTTCTGTTCCAATTTAAGTACACCCCATTGCAAAGTGGCATACTTGTGGACCTTAAGATGGCGTGGGGTATAGATACAAGACCCCCTGAAAATTTCATGGTGGGGCGAATGTCCACGAGTGGGATTGCCAGTTGAAACAAAACATGTGGGGGCTGTAGGAAAGGGTGTGAATATATGTCACTTCCACCCTGAGGTACGATACATCCGCCACGTTTTGGGTGACGGGCAGTGATACATTCCAACATCAGACTTCACAGTATATTCGTGAAGGCCCATGGGTGTACTGGAGTGCATGTCCCTAGCAGGGTGAGTACGTGTATAGGAGTGGGTAGAAGAAGAGGATCTGCATGTAATATCACATCCTGTTTACCTCTCCATCATTGTATATTCACTGATGGTGGTAGCCAGGCATATGTAGATCGACAGCAGCCGTGTCGTGTAAGTTATACCAATAAGCCAACTATAACAACTTGTGTAATAGGCATGTAAGTAGAGCACACATCAGTCAGTCAAGTAAAAGCAAGTAAAGACAAGAATAAAAATCAAAAAAAATGAGAAAAAAGTCACGGTGCAAGGGGGGGGGCATGCTGTGGGCTCTACACTGATGCATCGTGAGTAACACTTTCAGGATGGAGCTTGTAAGAATACTGAGAACTGGGGTCAGGAAGTCTCATGCCCCTGTGGATTGATCGTAACATGTCCCCTGCTGATAGTTAGGGACATCACAAAATGGCGGGGGGCGTAGTAACAGTACCGTCAGGTATAAGGGTATTCAAAAGACAAGGAGAAAAGAAAAAAAAAATAAAAAGAAAAAAAAAAAAGCACCGGGAGCGTCGGGTGGCTCCGGAGAGGAGGGCCTTACGGGGAGAGCCTGAGGTGATGCCTACGTGTCGAGGCCACGATCCTGGTAGGTAACAGTACGCTCTGGATATCGGGCAGTGAGGGGGCCAGGGGGGATCTGTATGGGGGGAGAAGAGACCGGTACTTATCTGACCGAACTGGAAAGATGGTAATGGTGTGAGGCGCGATCAGTAGTCCCGGCGTGTTCTCCGTGGTTGCGGTGCCTTCGTTGGGCTGACAGCATGTGATCGGCCCGAGGCCTGTGGCGCGGGTCGGTGATCGGATGGGGAACGCCGTCTTCTCGCACTGGATGCCTGTGTCTCCATGTAGTCGTCCTCCGGAGCGGGTCTTCTGGCGGTGCGAGGCCTGAACTCGGCGTACCAGTCTGGAGCCTCGGTGAAGGGAATTCCCAGTGTTGCGCAAAAGTGGTGGAGGTCTTCAGGCACTCGGAGGAGAGCCGAACGGCCGGCATTGGAGGCCGAGAGGCCGAACGGGAATTTCCATCGGTAGGGTATTTCCTGCGCTCGGAGTACTTCCAGGACCGGGCGCAGTTCTCTGCGGCGCTGTAGGGTGATATTCGACAGGTCCTGGAAGAGGTGAATGGATGCTCCGTTGTATGTTAGCGGGTTGGTAGCTCGTGCTCTGCGGAGGATCTCCTCTTTCAATCGATAGTCGATGAGACAGCAAACCACGTCTCGGGGTGGGTCGGATTCTTTACCTCTGGGGCGCAGGGCTCGATGTATGCGCTCCATTCCTATCTGGGTAGTCATCGGTCTATTCAGCAGGTCATTGAAGAGGGCTGTTACCTCAGACTGCAGGTGTTCCGCGTCTATTGATTCGGGCAGTCCTCTGATGCGGAGATTGTGGCGCCTTCCGCGGTTATCCAAGTCTTCTACGTGTCGGTTAAGGTCCCTTAACTGCATGGTGTGGGAGTCGAGGACTTGGCATGAGCGTCGGAGCACCGAGGAGTGAGTTGCGGTGGTCTTCTCCACCTCCTGCACTCTCCCCGTTATCGCCTGGATATCAACCCGGAGGTCAGAGATAGCCGCAGTGAGGGCTGCAGTGAGGGTCTCTTTGATGTCTGTGGCAACCGAGCGCAAGTCGTTGAGGCTAGGCTGTTGCTGTGGTGTAAGTACGATCCCGCCATTGTCAGGGCCTTGTGGTGGGCCTGCGGTCTGTGACAGGCCTCGTGATGACGCCATGTTGCCTGACTGGGACCTGAACATCTCCGGGATATTCTGGGTTAACCGTCCGGCGGTTTCTCTTGGTGACCGGGAGCGGGAGGCAGAAGAGCCACGGGAGGAAGTTCCCATTGTTGTAAGGGTTGAAATTGGGGAAGAGTCCTCCGTTGTAGGCAGATGAATCCCTCTTTCGGCAGGAGCTCAGAGATCAAGCTGCCATTCTCACTCGAGGTCAGGCCACGCCCCCTAAATACAGTTATTTATGTTTGAAAGATTGTTTTTTTTCGTATTGTTTTGCTTTTAATTTTTTTTATTAATTATTTTTTTGGTATTTTTCTCACAACATTTTTTTTTATGATTTTGAGACATTTTTTTTTTTTTGGTTTTTTTTGTTGAAAATATTTTTTTTTTTTTTTTTTTTTAACAAACTCATTTTTTTTTTGAAATTTTTTTTTAAACAAACATGTTTTAAAATCGTAAAATTTTTTTGGTTAGCATTCTAAAATATTTACACAATGTAAAAGTAGGGAACTTACAAAGTTCAACAGGTAACCCATGTACAGTAGAAGCCAAATTTAGAATATGCACACAAATTTAACATGAAAATGGGTAATGTCAACATGTGCTATGTTCCATCATGGGGAATCAATGGACGTGTTTTGTGTGTGAAACCCCTTCCCTCTCACCTACTAGCATTAGGGGTTGCAAACACAAAATGCGTCCATTGAGATCCCCTGATGGCACATAGCACATGTTGACACACCATGTGCATATAAAAAATTTGGCCTCTAAAATTTTGAAACAATAGCGGATCAAAAGGGGAATGAAGGACATGATTGATGTTAGGAAATGGAAAAGGGGTCTTTAGATTCTCCCCAAAACATCAATCATGTCCTTCATTCCCTGCTGCATGGTGGCCATCTCCTTCTGCATGTTTTCCAGCTGCAGATTCCAGGCCATGATCTGGCCAATAAGCCTGTGGGCACTGTCTGTGGAAAATGGCTCCGCAGCTTGTCCTTCCACAACCAGATCAGCATCACCTAAAAGTTGGGTAGATAAAACACAAGAAAAAAAGTGTCAAAAACATGCAGACCTTAATTTAGTAGCTCAATCTGTGTTCTGAGATACTCACTTGGTGGGGTGCAGATTTGATCCACTTCAAGCACCTCTTCCTCCACATCCACGCGTGGGCTTGGGCTAACTGCCCAATTAGTCTGCTGAGGCCGGGAGGTCCTGGTAGGTTCTGATTGACGTCTGAGTCTTTTGCCCCCTATGGTAATGGAACACAAAGGTACACTTTTAATCACACTGATATTTGAGTGCCGAAATATGATTATTAAACATTGTTTAAAAGTGTTGTCCAATTATTAGCAGTTTGTTAGAAGATCCTACTTGAATACAGAATTGAAATCTCTATCTAATGAAACTCCAATACTTAAACCGCCCTTCAACCCTAAAGTTGAACTTCCGCTCATTGGATCCCTGCACCCCTGTGGTGTCTTATTTGGAACCTTTTGGGGGGGAGGGGTTGCAGATACCTGTGTAAGGCAGGTATTTGCACACACATCCGGCCATAGACTCCCACAGAAGTATACGCCACATCCCGTCCCACCGTGCTGTCTGCTGGGACACACAGGGGTCCCAGAGCTAGCGCGGACCAGTCCTATTGCATTGCGCAACTGGCGCATGCCCAATAGTGACCCGGGAAGTGAAGCCGCAAAGATTAATTTCATGATTACAATATCAAAGATTGTAGCTGCAGCATCCAAGGGACAGGTGAGTGTACTTCTTAGAAAAGTCACCACCTACAGTATTTGTAGATGATGAGCATTTTTTTTTTTTAATTTGGAGCTTGACACCCTGCTTAACAGATTTATCCCCCCCCCCCCCCCAAAACAGCTTCTGGAGTCCCTGTGTAAGTTACCCATAAAACCCTTACTACAGCAGTAATAGTATAGATAGTGACAATAATAAAACAACCTTACAACTCCAACAACCCAAAGCCAGGTAAACTGAATAAACTTTATCAAGACAAACGAACTTTCATCAAGTCTTCGCAAGTTTCACGTACGAATGCTAATAACATCTGCGCAAGTTTCACGTACAAATGCTAATAAGATCTGCGCAAGTTTCACGTACGAGTGCTAATAACGTCTGCGCAAGTTTCACGTACGAGTGCTAATAACATCTGCGCAAGTTTCACGTATGAGTGCTAATAACGTCTGCGCAAGTTTCACGTACGAGTGCTAATAACATCTGCGCAAGTTTCACGTACGAATGCTAATAACATCTGCGCAAGTTTCACGTACGAGTGCTAATAACGTCTGCGCAAGTTTCATGTACGAATGCTAATAACATCTGCGCAAGTTTCACGTACGAATGCTAATAACATCTGCGCAAGTTTCACGTACGAGTGCTAATAACGTCTGCGCAAGTTTCACGTACGAGTGCTAATAACATCTGCGCAAGTTTCACGTACGAATGCTAATAACATCTGCGCAAGTTTCACGTACGAGTGCTAATAACGTCTGCGCAAGTTTCACGTACGAATGCTAATAACATCTGCGCAAGTTTCACGTACGAATGCTAATAACATCTGCGCAAGTTTCACGTACGAGTGCTAATAACGTCTGCGCAAGTTTCACGTACGAATGCTAATAACATCTGCGCAAGTTTCACGTACGAATGCTAATAACATCTGCGCAAGTTTCACGTACGAATGCTAATAACATCTGCGCAAGTTTCACGTACGAGTGCTAATAACGTCTGCGCAAGTTTCACGTACGAATGCTAATAACATCTGCGCAAGTTTCACGTACGAATGCTAATAACATCTGCGCAAGTTTCACGTACGAGTGCTAATAACGTCTGCGCAAGTTTCACGTACGAATGCTAATAACATCTGCGCAAGTTTCACGTACGAATGCTAATAACATCTGCGCAAGATTAGACATATCAAGTATAACCATAGTAGCGCACGTGCTTGACTTACTTTTTTTGATGGCTTTTCGAATTCTCCTGTACTGATCGTGCTCCCTGGATTTGATGTCGGACCATCGCTTGCGCAGTTGATCCTTGCCCCTTCGTACGCCGAATTTATGCTTCAGGGTGCTGACGACTGTAGTGAGAATCTTGTCCTTGCGCAAGTTGGGTCGAGGGTACGGGCCATTTTCCCCGTCGTAATCTTCCCTTTGGAGGATGTCCACCATCTCCACCATCTCTTCAAAGGCCATATTGGTGGCCTTATATCTGCTGCTGGATGCAGATGTGTGCGCTTCTGGGCTTTCCTCCGCGCTACTGGCTGAGAATGTGTCCGCCATCTTCATGAATTTATTCACCCACAATGCAACGAGGGGAAGCGGGGCGGGGAATACTCGTCAGGAGGAACGTCATGGGCGGGCGACGCGGAGGACGCAGGCGGACTTCGACGCGTGCGCAGTGTATATAAGGCTGTTTGAGGGCCCCCACGTGTTCCCGAACGGAAGTAGCGAGCGCTCTGTACGAAGGTAAGTGTTTTCTAGGATGCATTACTGTGGTTTATTGGGTTTTGGGCCTGCATTTTTTAAGGATATGTGTGTGTTGCTGCCTGTGTGTGGGTGTGTTGCTGCCTGTGTGTAGGGGTTGCTGCCTGTGTGGGTGTGTTGCTGCCTGTGTGTAGGGGTTGCTGCCTGTGTGGGTGTGTTGCTGCCTGTGTGTAGGGGTTGCTGCCTGTGTGGGTGTGTTGCTGCCTGTGTGTAGGGGTTGCTGCCTGTGTGGGTGTGTTGCTGCCTGTGTGTAGGGGTTGCTGCCTGTGTGTGGGTGTGTTGTGTAATGTTTTGTTTGAAAAACTGGATGTGCGTTTTTAGTAACATTTGTGTTTTTGGTCTTTTGTATTGCCATTACTAACAAAACAGAAACAAACATGTCAGCAGCCCAGTTAAATCCATTTAAGGACCAGGAGTTCATGTCGGAATTCATTGCGCTGTACCGTAAAAATGCCAACCTGTGGCAGCTCAAGAACCCTTTATATGGAAATAGGGATGTCCGGAAGGTAACACTGGGGCCACTTTTGGATTTTGTGAAGACTCAAGTCCCCAACGCAGACATCAAGTTTGTTGAAGCCAGAATTTCAAGTTTGAGGCACATGTACAAGCGGGAGCGCAAGAAGATTGAGGAATCAGTCAGATCAGGAGCAGCAGCAGAGAATGTTTATGTACCCAAGCTGTGGTACTACAACCAACTGGCTTTTCTAGGTGACCAGATGGAACCCAGGCAATCACTGTCCACTCTTCCCTCCACCCTTCCCTCCACTCTTCCCTCCACTCTTCCCTCCACTCTTCCCTCCACCCTTCCCTCCACTCTTCCCTCCACCCCAGCTGAGGCTTCCACGGAAGGAGAAGACCCCTCCACCTTGGAGCAGGCTGATGCGCCCAGCTGGAGCCAGGTATATATTTTGTAGCCTAAATAGTGATTGGGTGAATATTAATGATGTCAACGTAAAAATGTGAAACAATTAACACCCTGAACTCAGAATTGGGAAAAAAACTGCCAAAAATTGCGCACACTTCTAAAAAGTGTTGGTGCTACATATCGATACATATATAGTGTATACATACATCCAGTAGTGGCCAAAAATGCCTTATAAAACATTGGTGATCTGCTTGGAAAATGCAGGGGTCCAAATGATAGCCTTTTGGATCATTTTTTAAATTTATCTGCACGTTCATAATTTTACAATTGGATGATTGAGGAGGCCATAAACCAAAAAACATGTGTTTGATTTTTGATTTTATTTGCACACAGGATGAGCTGACCCAGGATGATGCCGGGACAAGTGGTATGGAGGAGGAGGCCATGACCAGCGAGAGCCAGGAGGTGGCTGGGCCCAGCACGAGCCAGACTGTCAGCCAGACTGTAAGAAGTCTACCTCCACCCCTGCGCTTACCCACAAGAAGGCCCAGGAGGATGACCATGGTTGAGGAGGAATCACTCAACCTTATTCGGCAGGCGAGTGAGATTCTCCAAAGACCCCCCATTCCAGAAGAGGCCTATGCCACCTACTTGGCCAGCAGGTTGCTGGAAATGGAGAAGGGCCAACGGGGGTTTGAGGGGTCAATTAAGAGAATCCACCCGCCTGACACATGAAGGCCCGACAGCAACTTCTCCTCCTCCTCCTCTTCCTTCTTCTCCTCCTCCTCCTCCTCCTCCTCCTACCACAAGTCAGCCTCCAAGGAAGCGTGCAGGGAAGACTGCAGGGAAGAGTGCAGGGCAGCGTGGTGGGAAGAGTCGGAAGTGATTGCCTGGCTTCAGTCTGGTCTCACAGAAGACACAGGCTGTTGTAGTGCCACAGCTTGGGGACATAGATGTCATCTGCTGCTGTTCCTGGTCTGTGTGATTCCTGGACAATCTTCTTGTGCTCCCTATATTGGATCAAATATGCCCAAGCTTCATTTTTGGCTTCACAAACTTGATGTCTGCCGTTGGGGCAAAAAGTCTTCACCAAATCTCAAAGTGGCTCCAGTGTTGCCTTCCTATTTTGTTTTGCCTTGTTTGTTTAAACCACAATAAATGGTAATTTAATTTCAAGAAAATAATGATATACGTGCTTGTTATTCAAAAACATAGTTTATTTAGGAGTAGGCAGGTACATGTCTAAATTATATGGAGGGCATTTCCAAAACGCACATTCATTTGACAATACAAGTGTAAAGCGCAACTTCAATGGAACTGCAATATATATAAATGTATATATAGATATATATATTTTTTTTTTTTATTGAGATATATATATATATTTTTTATTTGGTGATTTGGATATATATATATATATATATATATATATATATATATATATATATATATATATATATATATATAGATATAGATATAGATATATATATATATATATATATATATATATATATATATATATATATATAGATATAGATATATATACAAATATATAACTTCACTAAAGAATGCTGAAGAAAAAACGTTCGGGAGGACTCTGCGTGAATATACAAGCAGCAAGGCAAAATCATTCTTCAAGTACGATAACATACAAATTCCGCTGTCAGAAAATATCAAAAAAGAATCAGCAGCGTGACGATTGTGCTAGCTTCAAAACGAAGGCTAGTTTTACCAGACCGAGCGAGTCCGTGACATACTTGCTACTGAGCATGCGTCCTTTTTGGTACGCCGGACCATACTACACACGGCGGGATTGTCCGCCGGACTGCCAAGTCCAGCGGATAATTTTAAAACCAAACTTAAAACTTTAGTCCGCCGTACTTTGGCCAAAAAAAGTCCGCCGGCGCCCACACACGAGGGGATTATCCGTTGGACTTCGGTCCAGCGGATAATCCCGCGGGATAGTCCCTTCGTGTGTACGCGGCATAAGCCATCTGGTGACACTTCCCTACAGGTACAAGCCACTAATATCCCCAGGGCCAGTTCATTGACCTCTGCAGTAAGTGTATCTGCTGCCGGAGTGAAAGAATAAAATATTCCCAAAACACCTTAATGGCCTGTGTCTTAATCACAGCTTGGCAAAACTGCAGGCTTTTTAGATGCTCCTATTCCAGCTCCTGGAATCAGTTCCCTTGCTCAAGTTTATGGCCTGTGCTACACCACAGTGGCAGGTTATGTGTCTGTGTTGCTGGACCACACTGTTGGGGCAAAGTACAGATGACTACAGACATGTGGCTCAGTAAGCATGGGAAAAGACACTATACTTCACAACATGCTAGGTGAATCTTTTGGTGGCTGAAATAGAGGAATACCCAATCCAACTCTAGTAACAACCTGCTGACAGATTTTTGCGTGAATAGAACAAAAAATGTCTCCAACCACCCCCCCCCCCCACATGCTTTCATACCAGCTAATGAAAACAACCTCTTCTCCCCAGTACACACAGAGCAGTCCTGATTCTCTTCTTTTGGGTCCCCCATTGGCAGTCCTGCCTCCCACCCTACCGAGTGCCTCTTGCTATAGGGGCACTCAAGCAGGCTCGCTACCGAGACACACTCCTGTGAATGGACATTGTCAATTCACACACAGAGTGCAGCTCGGCCCCTCCCCCGCTCTCTCCTCATTGGCTGTGATTGACAGCAGCAAAAGGCAATGGCTTCCACTACTGTGTGAGCCAATGAAGATAGAGAGAGACCCGGGTAAGTCGCTGCTCTCATGCACATATCTGGATCAAGGTGGGCTTGGGTAAGTATAAGGGGGGGGGGGGGCTGGCAGGGAGTTTCACCTAGAAGGCTTTTTACCTTAAAAGAGAAGTATGTGTATTTTTCTTTTTTCTCCCCATCCATACTTACCTCAGTGGATGCAGCATTGGTCGGATGCTGCATCTGTCCCTCTACACTGAAAACCGAGCAGCCTCTGGTACACTGGAAGCAAAAAAAATTAAAAAAATGGGTTTAACCCTTCCCTACTCTATCAAAAACTATGGCAATACACTGAAAGCTCCTTTTAGAAGTTCAGTGTCTTGCACTGAAAAGCAATGGGTTTCTGAGGGGGGAGGAAGACAACTCACCAACTCCCTGAGTAGTGCTAGCCTTAAGCCCCATACACACGGTCGGATTTTTGCATGGATTCTGTCCGATCGGACAATGTTGTTGAAAAATCAGACCGTGTGTATGCACCATCGGACAGTGTACGTCGGATTGTCCGACGGACAAAGTCCTATCTCCTGCTGGATAGATTTCCCAACAACACGGTCCGATCACACCAAATCCGATCGTGTGTACGGTTGTCCGACGGACAAAGTGCTACGCATGCTCAGATCACATTACAAGACCAAAGCTATTGGCTACTAGCCTCTACGTAGTCCCGTCGTAGGCAACAAACGTCACCACGTTCAGAATGATCGGATTTTCCGACAACTTTGTCCGACCGTGTGTACGCAAAACCAACATCGGACAAAGTATGACGGACATGATCCGACGGACCTGGTCCTCGGATAATCCGAGCGTGTGTATGGGGCTTTATAAGTGCTTGGTTGCTTAGCCAAAACTACTCATAGATATGGCAATTGAGTACGAAAAAAAAAAAACACTGATCAGCAGTGGTTTGGAACCTCTCTTCTGAAAGAAGAAAACCGCTTTAAATTTTTATTACATACTTCTTAATATTATAACCTACTAAAGATGTCTATATATCAGCAACATGAACACTTTCATCATAGCTTGTGATGTACAAATCTTGTGATATCACACACAGTATGTCCTAGTTATTGTTTCCAGAAATTTGATGTTAACTAGTACCTTGAGGGCATTCTACTGCAGTGCTTTCTTTGATCTACTGACATAAGTACAGCACCAGTCAAAGAAAACCCTATGCCAATTACAAAGAATAAAATTTGTGACACATCACACAAATCCATCAGCTTTTAAGGAAACCAAGATCCTTTTTCTACAGGTATCTACAATTATGCCACTGTCTCTGTTCTCAATTTAGCAGCGAAAACAAAATTATTTTGTGCTTTCTTTTAGTTTGTAATTTTAGAGTCTCAGGGCCCTGGAGGATTATAATTTAACATTTTATACAATCCAACCTGACAAAGATTTCTTTTAAATAGGAACTTCAGCTAGCAATGGGAAAACCAAAAGCCAGCACCTACAAGTATTGTAGCTGGTGAGTTTTAAGAAATACATACTTTCCAGCCCATGATGTCCAGCGCTGTATTTAATGCACCCGCAGTACTTCTGATTTTCGGTGCCACCATCTTGGATTCGGAAACCGACTGCCACTTCCTGATGGTATAACAGGCAGCGCCAGCTGAGGTTTCCAGGAAGCAGATGACCGTGGATCACCAGGCAGGAACCAGGACCTGGAACACGGTGAAGCTTGATCAGCGGGCAGGAGCATAGCCAGGACACAGTCCAGTTGTATAGAGAATCAAAGCAAGATTCAGAAAAACCCAACTTCAAGCTTCCTCATTTTGCATGGCAGATTTCTGGCATTTAAACCACCATTATATTCTGCATTCATATTTAATATACCGTATTTATCGGCGTATAACACGCACCTTTTTCCCCTTAAAATCAGGGGAAAATCGTGGGTGCGTGTTATACGCCGATACCCGCCAATCTCCCGCTGATTTTCTCTTTAGGGGAGTGAGCGGAGCCGATATTCCGAAAGCCGCGTGTATTTTCGGCTATTTTCGGCTCCTCTCGCAGTCCCGCCCACCTCCACTGATTGCGAGTTTGGCTATTTTCGGCTCCTCTTGCAGTCCCGCCCGTGTCTGCGAGCAGAGCCGAGACTAGCCGAACTCAGATTTCTGTATGTTGTCAGCGCTCGGCTCCTCTCGCAATCAGTGGAGGTGGGCGGGACTGCGAGAGGAGCCGAAAATAGCCGAAAATACATGCGGCTTTCGATATGTCACGCAGCGCTCGTCCTCCCCACTCGGCGCCAATTTTAAATGGGCAAGGCTGCAAATGTACTGGGCAAGCCTGCAAAGGCACTGGGCAAGGCTGCACTGGGCAAGGCTGCACTGGGCAAGGCTGCACTGGGCAAGGCTGCAAAGGCACTGGGCAAGGCTGCACTGGGCAAGGCTGCAAGGATGGACAAGGCTGCACTGGGCAAGGCTGCAAGGATGGACAAGGCTGCAAGGATGGACAAGGCTGCAGATGGACACTGGACAAGGCTGCAATGATGGGCATTTAAATGTAAGTTTTTTTTTCCTTAAACATCCCTCCTTAAGTTTTTTTCCTTAATATTCCCTCCTAAACTTGGGGTGCGTGTTATATGCCGGAGCGTGTTATACGCCGATAAATACGGTATGTTTTTTTATGTGTGAAATTACAACTGTAGTTGGCAGTGTTTGTTTATAACATAAGGATTTCCTTGTCACCTGCCATCCACCTTTCCCCACTCTTTCCTATTTTTCTGGTATTGACTGGCCCATGTCTGAAAAAAAACATTTTTGGCATTTGATAAATAAAAATAAATGGCTTCTAATAAAGGGTGCCCCATGTGTGGATGCTCCTGTGTTAGTTAAAACTGTTAGTTTCATTCAGCCTGTAAACTACTATACAGTGTCTTGCACTCCCCTCACAACCTTGAATTAACATGGATTGTTTGAGGATTTGCATTATTTAATTTATAGAACATGCCCACAACTTTGAAGAGGTTTTTTTTTTTTTTTTATTGTGAAGCAAACAAATAGGACAAAATAACAGAAAAATATGCATAACTATTCACCCCCTAAAGTCAATACTTTGTAGCGCCATCTTTTGCGGATATCACAGCTCCCAGTCGCTTTCGATAAGTCTCTATGAGCTGGCCACATCTTACCACTGGGATTTTTGCCATTCCTCCTTGCAAAACTGCTCCAGCTCCTTCAAGTTGAATGGTTTGAGCTTGTGAACAGCAATCTTTAAGTCTGACCACAGATTTTCTATTGGATTGAGGTCTGGGCTTTGCCTAGGCCATTCCAACACATTTACATGTTTCCCCTTAAACCACTCAAGTGTTGCTTTAGCAGTGTGTTTGGGGTCATTGTCCTGCTGGAAGGTGAAACTCAGTTCTAGCCTCAAATCACACACAGAGTGGTACAGGTTTTGCTCAAGAATATCCCTGTATTTAGCACCATCCATCTTTCCCTCAACTCTGACCAGTTTCCCAGTTCCGACTGCTGAAAAACATCCCCACAGCATGATGCTGCCGCCACCACCATGTTTCACTGTGGGGATGGTGTTCTTTGTGTGATGTGATGTGTTGGGTTTGCGCCAGACATAGCGTTTTCTTTGATGGCCAAAAAGTTAAATTTTATAGTCTCATCAGACCAGATCACCTTCCTCCATACATTTTGGGAGTCTCCCACGTGCCTTTTCGCAAACTCAAAATGTGCCATTTTGTTTTTTGCTGAAAGTAATGGCTTTCTTCTGGCCACTCTGCCATAAAGCCCAACTCTATGGATCGTACGGCTTATTGTCATCCTATGTACAGATACTCCAGTCTCTGCTATGGAACTCTGCAGCTCCTCCAGGGTGACCTTATGTCTCTGTGCTGCCTCTTTGATTAATGCCCTCCTTGCCCGGTCCGTGAGTTTTGATGTGCGGCCGTCTCGTGGCAGGTTTGCTGTTGTGCCATGTTCTTTCCATTTGGTTATGATAGATTGGATGGTGCTCCTAGGGATCAAAGATTTGGATATTTTTTTATAACCTAACCCTGACTTGTACTTCTCAACAACATTGTCCCTTACTTGTTTGGAGAGTTCCTTGGTCTTCATTGAAATGTTTGGTTAGTGGTGCCTCTTGCTTAGGTGTTGCAGCCTCTGGGGCCTTTCAAAAAGGTGTGTATATGTAATGCCATATCATGTGACACATAGATTGCACACAGGTGGCCATAATTTCACTAACTATGTGACTTCTGAAGGTAATTGGTTGCACAGAGCTTTTTATGGGCTTTATAACAAAGGGGGTGAATACATACGCACATGTCAATTAACAGTTTTTTTTTCTGAAAAATAGTTTTTATGTATATATTTTTCTAATTTTAATTCACCAACTTAGACTATTATGTTCTGATCCATCACATATAATTCAGATTAAAAAAACATTGCACTAAAGGCTGTAATGTAACAAAATAGGTAAAAAGCCAAGGGGGGTGAATACTTTTGCAAGGCACTGTAAGTGTCAAACTCCTGGACGATGATGATTGTGGGTTTGCTCACTCTCCACATCATCCATTCACAAACAAAATCTTGTATTCTGTTCTGAAAACAGACAAGGGGATATCATGATATTCATATTCAAGACGTGACTCATAGTAAATACAATATGTAATGGTAGTGATTAAAAATTTTAAAGTAATATAAAAAGTACAGGCTGCATCTATAAAATGTTTGTTTACGGAAAATGTACTATAACTTTCTATTAATTAAATTAACTTGTGTAGAGTGCTACCCAGAATTGGGGAACCTACCCCCTATTAGACTTTGGCACTTTTGCACGATGGATAACTTTATTCCACAATCATGAAGATTTAATATCACTGACTTTTTTATGAAGATTATTTTGATGCATTTATGTATTATTTATTTATATAGTGTTGATTATTAGGAATTGCTTGGTTTGCACATTAAAGTCTAATGCCGCGTACACACCGTCGGAATTCTCGTTGGAAAAATCTCTGATGGTTTTCCCGTCGGAATTCCGACAGAATTTCGCTCAAACTGTCTTGCCTACACACGGTCACACCAAATTCCGACGGTCTGTAACACAGCGGCATAAAACACGTTCGGCAGCACTATAAAAGGGAAGTTTAATGCTACCGAGCATGCGTCGAATTGTTTCGAGCATGCGTCGGAATTTTGCGTGTCGGAATTGCATACACGCGATCGGAAAATCCGATAGAAAGGTTTTCCGTCAGAAAACTTGAGAACAGGTTCTCAATCCAAAGTCCGTCGGAAATTCCGACAGAAAAAGACATACACACGGTCGGAAAATCCGTTGAAAAGCTCCCATCGGACTGTTTCCATCGGAAATTCTGACCGTGTGTACGCGGCATAATAGTGGGTAGGTTTTCCCAATTCTGGGTAGCGCTCTACACAGGTTAATTTATATTTAAGGCACACCACTTTATTAGAGCAGCAACCCATTACCAGCACATATTACCCATATATTACACACCATAAGCGCAGAATTACATATATACTGTATCTTTGGTTTAGCTTTCTATAAATGGCATGCTGTTTGAGGTTTGTGTTATAAAATGCATTATAAAACTATGAACTGTCTTTCTTCCTCTCCTGTGTATCGAGTCATACTGATAAAGTTAGAGCTGTGAGCCATTGACCATCAAGCTCTGTAGTGTGACATGGAAGAACTATAATAACCTTTTTATTTTATATATTGATAATTTATTTATTCTTTTATGATACATTTTGCTAGGTTAGCACCCCAGTCAACTGTGTACATGATGAAAAAATACTTTTTAAGTATACCAGTTGAAAAAAAAAAAAATGATTTTCACTGACAAACAGAATATTTTAGATCAGAGTGTTCCTTTGTCATTGTTGTTCAATAACTACACAATGAGCTCAGTGTGTGACTTTACAAACTATCAGGGCTCCTCATCTTGAGTTTTGTAAATTCACAGAAATTGAACATATTGAAAATGCCAACAGGAGACTAGATACATAGCTCCGCCATTCGAAAGCTGTATTGCATTTACAAATTAAACAGCAGTGCCATGTTTGACAGAATGGGGATTTTCATCTTAAACCACCTTCTTGATGGGAAAGATTAAAGCGGGCTGAGGAAAAGTGGACGCAGTCTATCTTGGCTTTTTCTTAGTAAGGAGATGGAATACACCAGTAAGCCGTATAATTATACTCTGAAATCACTCAGGATTTTACACACTGCATGAAAGAAAAGACAGAGATAATTCAGCTTATTACCACATTGCATTATTGACAGGAGCTCTCCAGCTGTATCCCACCGTAATATTTATCATTCATTTCAGCTGTGATAAAGAAAAAAAGAATGCCGATATGTATAATTATAAAAATGTATTTAGAAGGTTATAGGTCTAATAAACATATTTAATGGCTTCATTTTTGTCCAGAGTAAATATTAACTATAGAAAGACATTGTGTAAATATATACAGTATATATATGTATGTATATATTATATACACACTATTATATATGCAGTATATATAAATCAGCAGAGGTGAACAGCATGTACTGAATGTTTTCAGTATCCGTGCTTCAACATCCAGCAGACTCCCACATACCACTCTGTATATAACCCAACAAATTAATGGGATAGAACACCAGTCTTTCTACATTTTTTTTAATTCAAACTTTCATATTACAAAGAACCAAGAACAACAGTTTCGGGCAACACTGCCCTTCCTTAAGCACCCTTGAGGAAGGGCAGTGTGGCCCAAAAATGTTGTTCTTGGTTCTTTTTAATATGGAAAATTTTATAAAAAAGAATCAGAAAGGCCAGTGCTCCATGCCATTCATTTGTTAGATTACACACATCTACATATGAACGCAATTGTAAAAATAAGTAAGAGACTGCTAGGTGGGAACTGGAGATTCCTAGTGTTGGTATTTAAGAAAACTGATGATGCAAGCAAAACTGGTTACCAATGGCAGGTCTAGGAATATAAGCATGGGGGTTGACTTACTAAAGGCAAATAGGCTGTTCACTTTGCAAGGGAAGTTGCACTTTGCATTGGAATTTTACCCAGAGCTTAGTTAATATGGTAAAGCTCTGCTGACTGCCATCATTCAAACATGTTTGCTCAAAAATGCTGTTTTTTTTTTTTTTTTTAAATTCTTGCTCATGATTAGGTGTTCATTGCAAAGTCAAATTTCATCACATTCACCAAGCTCTGAAGAAAGTTTTGAATAGAGGTTATTTCATACATTTGCATGTATTATCCTCTCCACAGTCCTCACACGCCCAACTCCTCCTGTGACCCCCATCCTAGCAGCGCTCCAGCTCTTGACTCCTCTGTAGGCTCTCCCCCCCAGAGACTGACGACACAATAAAGAAGATGGTCAGTGTCTGTGTGGCCAAAATACAAGAGGTGGTCAGAGACTGTGCAGACATGATACAGAAAAAGGTCTGTGACAGTGCGGACATGATACAGAAAAAGGTCTGAGACTGTGCAGACATGATACAAGAGATGGTCAGAGACTACAGACATGATACAGGAGATGGTCAGAGATTTCAGAGATAAAATCAGGAGACAGGCAGAGATTGGTAATGACAAGCAAACTCTCACAATGCTGCAACGGCCACAAAACACTAAAGCCACAGACAGCATCTCTTTGATTGGGGGGGGGGGGATATGTACTAGGGGGTGCTTTGGGAGGGCAAAAGACTTGCTGCTGGGGGGTGAGGGGGGGTGTATTTTATATCCATCCCCCTTGTAGCACCAAGTCCTCTACAATCCTAACGTGTCCACATATCCTCTCCCCCAAACCCCCCAAGTGTACTGTATGTAGACATGAACTCAAACACAGACTAAGACCCAACAGTATTCACTTGGTAATTTCATTTGGTTCCTCCCAGTACTTTTTGTTTTATGAACCTCTGAACTGATTTTATCTGCGTTTGTTGATTATGTGTGGCTTTCCAATAAAATGAAGACTTCTTAAGAGCAGCAACCAGTGTGCAGATCATCTTTCCTAAATTATTCTACTCAGCCAATGACTGTGGATCGAGCACCCGAGAGTTCTCAAAATATTGTATGGGTAGCAGCACTGATTTCTCAGATTTTTTTCTGTATTTATGAACCTCTACCTGTATTTGAATAAGTAAAGGAATAGGGATCTGAAGAATTTTTAGAGAGCAGGGACTCAAAATGAGGTATAAGACTGGCAGAATAGAAATAACAGCCTTTAAGCGGAACATGCAGAGAGTAATGGGACCTGCAGGGCTAGGCAACACATCACTCACTCTGCTGTAAAAGAAGCAATATGGAAACTATGGTAAGGCAATGGGAACATAGGGAGCAGAAAGTCTAGGCAAACAGGGCAAAGGCGATGGAAAACCAATTAACAAGGTAGAGGAAACTGACCCAAAAGGGGACTAACACAAGACAGTGTCAAAATACTTAAGTGTAAGCTAACTAGTGTAGTAATATGACTGAACAGAAGTGACTCCATCTTTATATAAGTTCATATAAGAATAACTTGGGTTAATTTGCTAGTTAGTTAGTAGCAAGGGCGGCACAGTGGTGTAGTGGGTAGCACTCTCGCCTAGCAGTAAAAAGGGTCGCTGGTTTGAATCCCAACAGCGCTTCCTCCTAGCAGTACTAGCGTCGTTAATTTAAATACCAACCATGGCACTACTTGCCTGGAGTTTGCATGTTCTCCCTGTGCCTGCATGGGTTTCCTCCGGGTACTCCAGTTCCTCCCACACTCCAAAGACATGCTGGTAAGTTAATTGGCTTCTGTCCAAAAAATTGTCCCTAGTATATGAATGTGAGTTGGGGACCTTGGATTGTGGGCTCCTTGAGGATAGGGATCGATGTGAGTGTGCAGTGTATGTGTGGAGCGCTGTGTAGATTGACGGCACTATATGGGTACCTTAAATAAAAAATAGGGATAATTGTAGACACTCACTCAGGTTGAACTGGATGGAATGGTGTCTTTATGTAACTATATGTAATTATGTAGTTTACGTTCTGTATTCTCACACTGTGACAGACTGTAACAGTTTTTGCAAGGCACACATATAAGAAAATATAGCTTACAGCAGCATCTTTGCTCTGTACCTTTCTATATAAAGCTTCTGTGGTGTAGAGCTGTCTGGGACATTTTCCTGTGTAAAGTGGAACACCAAAGGCATGCCTATGAGTCATGGAAGCAGATGGCATGGTTACTATAGTTGCTATGTCAGCCATGTTTAAGGGGTTGGGCATTTGAGTATTAATGAAATGTAATGATGTGAAATTTAACACCCCTGTATTAAATCACTTCCATCGTCCATGCAATGATTGGTTAATGATAACGTATATAAATTGTATACCCACTCAGAATTAAATCAGATAGCTTTGAACATAGACTCTGCATCATCTCTTTTTGTGTTCACCAACTAGCTATCTCCTCAGTACTGAGAGGGTCTTGTGAGTGTGGTAATTGCTGTGATTATACCTAGCTGGTCTTGTCAGGTATACGGAAATACCGTTTGGATTCCCTTCAACTAGCTTGGAGGTTTCAGAATCAGAAGGCTGTGAATTTCAGAGATATCAGGATGACAGGACTTACACCCATATTTAGGAGTCATGAAAACATTGGCTGAGATTGGGACAAAAAGACAGCACTATGAACTAGCAAAACCTAGAGGAAGGAGTCATTCTTATGCCGCGTACACACGAAGGGACTATCCCGCGGGATTGCCTGCTGGACTTGAGTCCGCTGGACAATCCCCTCGTGTGTGGGCGCGGGCGGACTTTTTGGCGCCAAAAGTCCTGCGGACTAGGTTTTAAGTTTTGTTTTAAAATTATCCGCTGGACTTGGCATTCCGGCGGACAATCCCGCCGTTAGTAGGCTAGTCCGCCGGACTTTTGAAATGAACGGACGTGCCGCTCATCGGAAAGTCCGTTCATTTAGCACGTGACTTCAGTTAGACGGAGCTAGCGAAGGCAGTGAATGCCGCCGCGCTAGCCCCTCACCTGGCATGGATTTAAAGGGAATCCCCACGCCGGTCCCCCCCAAATCCATCTCAGACCCTTATCCGAGCACGCAGCCCGGCAGGCCAGGAAAGGGGTGGGGACGAGCGAGCGCCCCCTCCTGAACCATACCAGGCCGCGTGCCCTCAACATGGGGGGTGCCCTGGGGAAAGGGGGGCCGTGCGGCCCCCCTACCCCAAAGCACCTTGTCCCCATGTTGATGAGGACAATGGCCTCTTCCCGACAACCCTGGCCGTTGGTTGTCGGGGTCTGCGGGCGAGGGGCTTATCGGAATCCGGGAGCCCCCTTTAATAAGGGGGCCCCCAGATCCCGGCCCCCCACCGTATGTGAATGAGTATGGGGTACGATGTACCCCTACCCATTCACCTAAAGTGTAAAATGTAAAGAAAAAAAAGCACACAATTTTGAAAAAATATTTTATTGCACTGCTCCGGGGGTCTTCTTCCGTCTTGGGGGGTCTTCTCGCTGGACTCCTCCGCCATTTACTTAGCTCTTTTACTGAGCAGAGGAGGCCGGCTACTTTCTTCGTCGTCGACGCCGTCGTCTGGGGGTCTCGATCCGCCTTCGGGGGTCTCTTCTGTTCTTGCCGCGTTCTTCTTCCTCTTCTTCCGATGTTGACCCGTCCCTGTCTCTGGCCGGAATGCCAGAGCCGCGCTGTGCTGGGACAAAGGGACAGGGTCACATGCTCATGTCACATGGTGACCCCGCCCCCCTGTGATGTCACAGTCCCAGCATCCTCCGGGAATGTGACATCACAAGGGGGCGGGGTCACCATGTGGCATGAGCATGTGACCCTGTCCCCTTGTCCCTGTATAAGTCCCAGCACAGCGCGGCTCTGGCATTCCGGCCAGAGACAGTGACGGGTCAACATCGGAAGAAGAAGAAGGCGGCGCCGGCGGCGCAGAAAACGACGACCACGGCAAGAACAGAAGAGACCTTGGAAGACCCCGGAAGACCCCCGAAGGCGGATCGAGACCCCCAGACGACGGCGTCGACGACGAAGAAGGTAGCCGGCCTCCTCTGCTCGGTAAAAGAGCTAGGTAAATGGCGGAGAAGTCCGGCGAGAAGACCCCCCAAGACGGAAGAAGACCCCCGGAGCAGTGCAATAAAATATTTTTTCAAAATTGTGTGTTTTTTTCTTTACATTTTACACCTTAGGTGAATGGGTAGGCTTTCCCCAGGGCACCCCCCATGTTGAGGGCACGCGGCCTGGTATGGTATGGTTCAGGAGGGGGCGCTCGCTCGTCCCCACCCCTTTCCTGGCCTGCCGGGCTGCGTGCTCGGATAAGGGTCTGAGATGGATTTGGGGGGGACCCCTACGCCGTGGGGATTCCCTTTAAATCCATGCCAGGTGACGGGGCTAGCGCGGCGGCATTCACTGCGTTCGCTAGCCCCGTCTACCTGCAGTTTTGTTCTAAATGAACGGACTGCTCCGTGTGTGGGCAAGTCCGTTCATTTTCAAAAGTCCCGCTGACTTTTTCCCGCGGATTGTCCGCCGGAGAAGTCCGGGCGTGTGTGGGCACGTCACACGCTCGGAAGTCCGGGCGTGTGTGGGCAAGTCCCCCCTCGGAAAGTCCGGCGGACAAAGTCCGAACGTGTGTACGCGGCATTAGAGTCACTCAAGCATTGCTTCGACGAGACATAATTGTGAACAGGGTGGACACACATACTGAAATGCAAACACAGACAGGTAATAATCAAAAACAAGTATGTAAGAAAAAAAAACACAACAGGAAGAATAAGCATGCCAAGAACCCAGGACTAATTTCAAGACTATCACAGAAGAGCCAATCTGCGTAGTTCCGGATAGCTAATAAATGTATTCACAGTCAAGAATCTCTTTGTAAATAAAACTTGACTCTTTATTTAGCCCAGCTCTCCAACTTGTCAGATCGTTCTGGTCTATGAAAAAGTAATGTTTGTTCCCTTTTTGTAACAGTAAAACAAAAATAGGCAGCGACATATGTTATATAACATTTATTATTGGAAGGATAATAAAAACTGTACTATTTCATGCTTCTCATACAACTAAGGAACTACCTAATCTGTTTTTATATAAGGCCAAATGTAGATTATCCTGCAGTAAAGGAAGAGTAATCATTTAATAAAAAGAATAGAAATTAAATTAAAAAGAGTTACAACATTAAAAGCCAATGCAGAAATTAGCAAACATGTTGTGTATTTAAAATATACTGAAAACAGAAATTGGTCAGTATCAGACA
Organism: Lithobates sylvaticus; assembly: GCA_028564925.1. Lineage (NCBI taxonomy): Eukaryota > Metazoa > Chordata > Amphibia > Anura > Ranidae > Lithobates > Lithobates sylvaticus. The sequence continues at coordinate 573,464,105 of CM053027.1, forward strand.
TTTATAATCACTTTAGGATGGAAGTCAGTTCCAAGAAGCTTTAATGATTCTTTGATTGTTCATGGAGACACAAGGTAAAATAAAACTAGTTATATTACAATAATATTGTTATCATCCTTTTACAGATACACTTGTAACCTGATTCATAAGATGTTGGATTGTATTACTGTTGAATCAGACTATTGGAGATCCATTATATGGTTAGCTGAAAATCCATTATATGGTTATATGGAGGCAATGCAGGAACTGACTGGGGACAGTAGGGGGGAGAGGGTACAAAACTAGGAAGTGGAATAGTAGCTGACTGGGAACTGGGAACATTTTTAGGCTGGGGGGCAAAGAGGAGGCAGATCAGATGTGAATATGGCCATACATTGAGAAAATGTTGTTCAATTTCTAATGAACCTGCCTAAATTTTCCTGTTGGCACCCTCCTGCCCTACATTGAAGGAGTCAGATGGAAATCTTCAATCAATCAGCCTGCTGCCTCACTCATATAAATATCTATCAGTATATGGTCAGAGAGTAGAGAGAGTAAGAGTAGAGAGTGAGAGTGAGAGAATGAGAAGGCAGATCATGAACTGTAAGAGAGAGAGAGGAGGAATGCAATCTGATTATGGTCAGGGAATGAAGAATGAGCTGACCATGGGTCAATGGAACTGTGTATGGTCAGGAAGAAAGGTTGTAGAGTAGTGGAAGCTACAAGGAAGCACAGTACAACTGACCGTGTTTCATTGCAAAGAAAGGCTGACCATGATAAGATCATTAATCAGCAAGGTAAAAGCAGAAAAGTAAAATGGGAGCCGATCCTGGACTGGGGGAAGCAGTGAGAAAAGGCAAATGAGGAGCTAATTGTAGACCAGAGATAAAGGAGGCCAGAAAGGATGGGTCTCTGTGGGAAGGGTGGGGTTTAGACAGCAAGGGCATACATCTTAAATGTTACATGACATTTCATGTGTATTTTGGAAATTGTTGACACTATGGCAGCCAGGACACAGAGGGGACAGCATTTGAGGACAAAATAATGCAGAGATGATAGCCAGAGGGCTCAATGTTCCTGTGCCATAAAAGACATAGGGGATGTCCTAGTGTGACAATACCACTGCTCCATTGTGACAGTACTGTAATTGAACGTTGTCACTGTAGGACACAGAGTGTGCCACTGGCAGCACCTCAGGTGAAAATAAAAGAAAATGGGAAAAACTCCCCCAAAGTGGGGTTTTTAGGCAGCAATGATGGAGGGTAAATAAATGATGTATAAAAATTCAATGTTTATTGATATAAAGGAACATAGCACAATAGTTAAAAAATTAGCTCCAGTAGGAAAATGATTAATAAAAGGAAAACGGATATACACTTGCAGACCAAAATTTCTTACCAACATTATACAAAGAATGTCAACAATATTAAAATATAGCACTGACGCGTTTCAACCCACACATCAGGGTCTTCTTCAGAGGGACAGTCTGCCAGTAGTGTATATCCAAATAGAAGAAAAATTTTCCTACATGGAGATCCTTTTAAAATACACCTTTCTCTTCCCACACAGGGTCCCACAGTACTCAACAGCCGCCACGGTCGGGAAGGGACAGCAATCCAACGGTGTGGCTTATGAGAGGTCACACTTGTAGAACCCCCCCCCCCCCCAAAAAGGAAGGGGCGCAACCGCCAGTGGTCAGGGTATGGACAGGCTACACCTAGATGTTTAGGACATATATAGTGGCATAAACCACCCAGTAAGAAGGGACTGTGAGTAGTGACCTGACCCAGGATTGGTCACAAACAAAGTGACGCTCTAAGGATCAAGGTCCAAAAGAGAAGTCACCCAGTCGTACGGGACCTGAGTGTATGTCTGACCCTTCTGCTAGAATGGTGGAGATGGTAATGTTTGTTGTAAAATAAAAGAAACAAAGCCTATTAAAAAGAAAACAAATTCAGCTACCACATCTAAGTACTGGTATGCTGTTAACCACTTCAGCCCCGGAAGGATTTACCCCCTTCCTGACCGGGCCATTTTTTGCGATTCGGCACTGCATCACTTTAACTGACAATTGTGCTGTCGTGCAACGTTGCACCCAAACAAAATTGATGTCCTTTTTTTTCCACAAATAGTTCTGTTTTTGTGGTATTTGTTCCCTCTGCGGTTTTAAATTTTTTTGCGCTATAAACAAAAAAAGACAGTCTATTTGGAAAAAAAAAGCAATATTTTTTACTTTTTGCTATTATAAATATCTCCAAAAAATATATAAAAAAAAAATAAATGTCTTACTCAGTTTAGGCTGATATGTATTCTTCTACCCATTTTTGGTAAAAAAATCACAATAAGCGTATATTGATTGGTTTGCGCGAAAGTTATAGCGTCTAAAAATAGGGGATAGATTTATGGCATTTTTTTTTCTTACTAGTAATGGCGGCAATCTGCCATATTTATTGGTACTGCAACATTGCGGCAGACAGATTGGACACTTTTCACACTATTTTGGGACCATTGACATTTATACAAGGATTAGAGCTATAAATAGCCATTGATTACTATATAAATGTCACTGGCAGGGAAGGGGTTAACACTAGGGGCGATCAAGGGGTTAAATGTGTGTCCTAGGGAGTGATTCTAACTGTGGGGGGATGGGGCTGCCTGGGGGAGGAGACCGATTGTTGTTCCTAAGCAGTAGAAACAACAGATCGCTCTCCTCACCCCTGACAGAACGGAGATCTGTCTGTTTACATTGACAGATCTCCGCTCTCTCCTTCTCAGGAGCAATCGCGGGTAGCCGCCAGCCACGTGCACGGGCTCTTACGTCATGCGGTGCGCGCCATGTACTCCTTAAAGCGCCTGCCGTACAGCTAAGGCGGTCGGCAAGCGGATAAGCAATTACATTTTTTTTTACTTTTCTTATATACAGGGGGTCCCCGGGTTACAAACAAGATAGGGACTGTAGGTTTGTTCTTACGTTGAATCTGTTTGTAAGTCGGAACAGGTAAATTTTTTAAGTGTAGCTCCAGTCAAAAAAGACATTTTTAAGTTTTTTAGATAACATAGAGAAGGGTTATCACCCCTGTAACATTTGTTTTGCTGTCTGTGCCCCTGTTCAGAAGATTTCACCTCACCTTCTGTCCCACTGACAATTGGATTTTGAAAATTTTGGGTTGCTAGGGAAGCATGGACTGGTGATAAAGCATCAGTGGAGACACCTTTTTCCCATATTAACTCTTACAGGAGTGAATTTCCCGTCCTAGGTGTATATTTCCTCTCACTTCCTGTTGTCTCCCTCCGTTTGTAAGTAGGAGCCGTTTGTAAATCGGATGTTTGTAAGTAGGGGACCCCCTGTATACACTTTAACAAAAGTTTACAATACAACACAATGGCACAATTCTGTACAGACTCCGAGCCGCTTAAATGCAAACCCATTGACAAAGCCCTCAATTTATCACAGTTCTTGTGCAGAAACAGGTCAACATTTGACTTTGCTGAAAGAATCTCTGCAGTACACGGATTATTGGTCTATTTTACATTTTGGTTTGCCAAAAATGTTAAGTTATATCAGTGAGCTCCCGCTGGTTGTAAACTTGTCATATAAGTGACGTTGTCCCTAAAAATAGTTTGCTTTGCAGTGGCAGAGGAGAAATTACAGAATCCAATTCTTGGGATGCTCAGAAACTAAAAACTTAAAATTTATGAGCTATGTGACTTCCACTACACACTATAAAGTTCACACTAGTTTTATACCGTAATAAAAAGACTGTATTATCAGTTTTTTTCCAAGTGGCTTTAAAATTTATTTCAAGATTTATCTTTGAGACAATTTTATAGTGTTTTGGAGGCCAAGATGAAAGCATTTTGCTTTTTTGGTAGTATTTGCTTTAAAGGACCTTTCTTTTGTATAATAACTATTTTCAGTAATGATAAAGACAGTTTCTGGCCCAGATATTTTCTGATAGTATTAATGATTTATACAGTGCCAATATCTTCAGTATAATTCTACAAAGTGAGCATGTGCACGAACTATAAACATACCATTGTAACATAAACACACAGAACTTCATATGCAAGCCATGCGTAGCATCCTAATCTAGCTGGGCTGCAAGGTAAATTTAGTTTTTGGCTTCACTGAAGTGAGTGGAGCCATGATTGTTTTTCTCTGTTCACGGTTTCCTGAGCTGAGGGTTTGATTCCTCCCACCTGCCTCTGAAAATGCAGTGTATAGGGCAGGAAGATTCAAATGATCAGTGTGAATATTTATAATGTTCAAGCCAATCCTTGGAAATAGGTGTGCAGAAGGTGTCTGGGGAGGTATTAAATATGTGCCAGTGGGTTCTTTTCCCTCCAGGGAGGGTTCCAGTTCTCTTGGGACGGCTGCCCCTGGAGCAGCTCTACTGAGACAAGAAGTTGCAGTCTGGACCTCAGCAGTGGCTGGGCTGAGGGCCTGGAGAAGATTGCCAAATGATTTTTGCTGAAGGATACTGTATTGAAGTCCTGGTCTCGAGAAGGATTTTGTTATCTTCCTAACCGAGGATCTACCTGTGGATGCTAGGTGGCAGACAGCCCCTGGGACACTGAGTAGAGACCTTGTGGGGAGTGGGGACTATTAGTTATGCAAGTGCCAGAAGGGAACTAAGTGCTAAGAACTGACTATATGGACTGCTGCTGTAGGGTCCTAGATATAGTCCATTCCCTGTTACCTCCAGGAAGAGCTGCTGTTAGAAGATTAGTGAGAGGTTTGTCCTCCCATTATTGCTATTGATTGGTTTTGAGTATCCTGTAACCCTAAACCCCTCTCCTGTTACTGTCCTTCAAACAATAAATACTAAAAAAAGATGTCCCTTAGACTGAGCCTGAATTGTTAATGTGCGTGGGACTGTGCTTGTGTGACTGGCAGCCTATGCACTATTGTGGGAGACCTGGGTACTTTCTCAGATGCCCCTTCAGGGGTAAGCACTATACTTGCATAAAAGATAATGCAAAAGAGAATACCTGTATATAAAACATATAGGAAAATGGGCAGTAGTAAATTTGTGGTAAAAAAACAACGTTGCAATGGGAGACATAGGACAGCAGAGTACCAGAGAATGAACGGGCAGTAGTAAAATCCGAGAGAATTGGTTACCAGAAGCGCACAAATGTATGTAACTAAAGGCTTCTGTATAACAGTCAAAATAGGTAGCACAAGCCTCATAAAAGTAAACAAAAACATTTCTTTGCCTTCCATGACTGAATCACATCCTCCTTCATTTGTGTCTCACACACTCTCCCTCCCAGGTACTGCAGTGTACAGTAGGAGCCGGGTTTTGACAACAGAGGCTGTACTGTCAATCCAGAAATCAGTGGGAAGGACTAGGTTTTGCCAAGCGTTGACTGAGAAGCTACAGGCTTGTGAATCAGCAGTGATAATGCTAATAGCCATGATTCCTGCAACATTCTTTAATTCCAATATAATTCCAGCCTGCATGAGAGTGATAATGCTGATCTGAATTCAGGAGCACTGCAGCATCATTGTCACCCCATTACAGGAAACTATATTTGTTTACTGGCTAGCTCTGTGGCCTTACTAAAGTGGGCCTTCTTTCGTGGGACCGTATATGTGCATACCTGTGTTTGTGCTGGGAGCGTGCTGCATAGTGGGCTCCCAGCATGGAGGCTGAGCAGTCACCAACAGCACCAGGTCTCATACTAGCAAGCTGAAGCTGGGAGAACTGGCTCTTGATCATATGATTGCTGTGATAGCCTGTGATTGGCTATCACAGTGATCAGCAATGTACAGCCCATCCCTTACAATCTATTTTCTTGAATGGAGAAAAAGAGACACTATATTTTTCTTCTTGCTAGAGGAGAAGAAAGTAAACAAAAAAAGTTTGTGTAATAAATAAAACAATAAAATAGTTAGATAAAAGTTTGAACTAGGTAAGGGTTAGGGCTCCTGCACACTGCAGCTCAAAAAATAAAATAAAAGAAGATGCTTTTACAGGCATTTGAGCTTTTATTTTAGCTTGAAGAAGCTTGTGCTTTTTTGGGCTCTTTTGCACGTTTTTATTGAGCTCAAAAACCCCTCCCTACAGCTAACTTTTTATTTTTTTTGGTGTGTTTGAGCTTCTTTGAGCCCTTACATGCTGTTCTAGGCTGCATTTACACCTGAGCGTATCTTTTTCAGGAGTTTTTTAGTGAGTTTTTCCATCGTTTTTGTGGTGTTTTTTTCAGGTGTTTGGAGGCAGGCATTGACATCTGTGAGACATCTGCATAAGTGGTCCAGTGGTCTTTGGCCTGGTTTTGTGGGTAGTGTTGGTGTGGTTTGAGGTCAGTGGCGGCTGGTGCTTAACATTTTTTTTGGGAGGGGGGGGAGGTGCAAACAAACTGAAAAATTCTGAAAAATACTTAAAAAAAACATCAATTGCAGCCTCACTGTGCCTATAAAAATCAGCCACTTTGCCCAGCATATGCAGCCATTGTGCCCACCAAGTGCAGCCACTTGTGCCCACCAAGTGCAGCCACTTGTGCCCACCAAGTGCAGCCACTTGTGCCCACCAAATACAGCCACTGTGCCCACCGACCCCCCCCCCCCACTCACAGGGCTCGCGGCTCTGGCAGCACCCCCCAAACCCCTGCCCGTGCGGCTCTGGCAGACCCCCCCGGGAACTTACCGCAGGCAGCAGCTCCTCTCCAAGACAGTGCAGACCAACGGTGACCTCTGCTCCAGCGTGTGTCTCCTCCGCTTTTCTTCCTAAGCGCCAGGCATCCAATAGGGTGGCCTGGCGCTTAGGCCAACCAGGAAACAGGTCAGATATCCTGCCTCCTGATTGGCAGGGAGAAAGTTTAGTGTGAAAATAGCGAAAATGAATTTGCTATCCTCACACAATTGGGTGGGATCAGGGCGCCCGAGCCCACCCTATTTTGAAGCCTATTAGAGCCTCTGGCTCTAATCAGGTGCTTCAAAATGTACCACCCCCTCCCGCCCCGCCATAGGAATCCATACGTCCAGTGTCCTGAAAGGGGCCGGGTGCATGGATGGGGGGGGGCGGCGCTGAGGTGCATTAAGATCGATTAACCCTCACAGCCACGCGATCCAGTAACCACTACCATCATTGGTGAGTTATACATCTGCTTGCACCCGAAGTGATTGCGGTATCCATATTTGAGATTGAATACTGGGATTGGCGGTACTAGGATATACCGGAGGAAAAGGCCCTGGCTGGGTTGTAGCCACAAGCGATTCCCCTTACTTCATCTGGTAAGCCTGCATTTTGCCTGGTGGTGGAATTACTAAAACACAAGTCACCCTTCCTTTTGGATGTCTGTATGAAAAGTCACTCTTCACACCAGCTGGTGTCACCTTACTGCTGTTCACGATTTGTTGTCTAGCTGTATTTGGACATTTTTTGGACTGATCATCATCAGTTCACGTTGTAGATTACACTCACTAGATACTTACCTAATGTTTGATTTGTACAGTTTATGATAGATATGTCATAATTTCAGCTGTCTCACTGATAGGTTTGTCACTGTCACATTTATTATCATTATTGGTTGATGCCACTTGGGTATCATCATTGTTCTTTTTTTGATCATTAACACAATCTAGCGCAGCCTTTTTTTGTCCTTTTATGCTTTTTGTTTATCACATGTGGTTGCTGCTTATTTTTCACTAATTAGTTTCTTTGTCCAGCGCAATCTTTTTTGTTTTATATCTTGTCCAGGCAGAGGTTGCCACTCTCAACACCATCAATAGATCTGCCTCAGGTACAGTCTGCCCATTCTCCTCTGCCTCGAGGGAGAGAAAGGAGGTGAACTCTGGTGCTGCACATCCATGTGGTCCTATGGTTGGTGTTGAGAGTTGCAAGCTCTGCCTGGACCAAGTCTTCTGTGTTATGTGATTTTGTCTTTGGTTTTTTATCAGTCTTTTTGACCATGCAATTTCCCGGCAGGTGGCACACCCGCACTGCAATTTCACATGCGTGGGGGGGGGTGCCATGCATTCTGAATGGCACCCACACGCATGTAAAATCGTAGTGTGGGACCCATGCACAGCGTCACCATTTTTGGAGTGCTGTAGTACATTTCTCATGCTAAACTACATGGCTACAATGCTGGCACATGTCTGTAAAAAGTTCAGCTTCACAACAGTACAATACAAGCATCAGAACAACAGGAAATACATGACATGTGAGCAGACAGCAAAGGCAAAACATGGCTGCAGAACACATAGCAAACCTACCTTTATCATGCTTTTGTGTTTTTGTCAACTTGGACCATCCGACAATCATTTTGGATGAGATTTCCTCCCATGCTCTGGTCTTGATGTTCCGCTTTTTGTACTGTGGGTGCTTTGTATCATTAATACATGGCTGTCCCTGCACCAAGGTGATGAAGCTTTCAGCTTCATACAGGAAACTGCTGTCCTCCATCTTGCTGACCATGTGCTTGAAAAAGGGGTGTGTGTAACAAGGGGTGGGGACAACTGTTGGGCTGAAAAACAATGCTTAAAATGCCGGTAAAGCGCTCATGAAGCTCTATTCAGGTGTTTCCATTCACTTCTATCGGACCAAAAACGCTTGTAATCTGCCAAAAAGAAGCTCATGTACTTTTTTTGAGCTTCAGGCGACAGAATGATCAGGTGTGAACAGGTGTCATTGAAATAAATGGGATTTTGCTTGTTGGGCATTTTGGAACTTTTGAGATGTGAATGCAGCCTTAATGCTTATTCTTGCTTTTTGGGCACTTGGGTGTCTTTTCTGCTCGAAAGCTCCTCTCAAAAACTCAAGTTTGGTGGCGGGGGGGGGGGGGTTCTGCCTGTAAGAGCATATGCCTGTAAACTCCTGAAAAATACATAATAAGCATGGACACAATGGTTAACATGGAGGGGAGTTTCCAAGTAGAAAACATGAGAGCTCAAAAAAGCTCAAAAGCCTGTAGGAGCAGCTTCTTTGAGATGCAGTGTGCATGAGCCCTTAGGGTCAATGTCAGGGTCAAATGTCATAGTCAGGTTTAACGCTCAGGGCAGTGTGTTTTAGGTAGGATTTAAAAATAAATAAATGTTATACAATTTTGTGACAGTATGGGGTTAATTTACTAAAACTGGAGAGTGCAAAATCTGGTGCAGCTGTGCATGGTAGCCAATCAGCTTCTAACTTCAGCTTGTTCAATTAAACTTTGACAAAAAAAACCTGGAAGCTGATTGGTTTCTATGCAGAGTTGCACCAGATTTTGCACTATTCAGTTTAATTAAATCGACCCCTTAGTGTCAGTGTCAGTCAATGCGCGCTATTGTTTCTGATCCCCATTCCCCACTACAGATAAATCAATAAATAATGTACACATATGTGGTATTGCTGCAACTGTCATGAACAGAAGCCTTTTTTGTTACTCGTTTAGGATCAGATCCATATTCTACAGCCCTGGTGCCCAACCTGGCTGGTGCCCCTGTTAAATGGAAATCACTGAAGTAGACACTACTACTCCAGTGATCTCCATTTTCTTCCAGGTCCCGTTCTGAGCAGCTGGCCTCATGCACTGTGAACGCAGGAGGTTGGCTGCTTGGTATGAATGAATGTGAAGCATTCTCTGATTGGACAAGGTAGGGAGTGTGATGTCACCACCCCGTCTATCCACCTTGCCAAATCAGTGATTTCCAGCTTGCAGGAGCATCCGGGCATCAGCAGGGTATAGTATATATGTAGTTACATTGGTCCAAGCCGGATAAAAATATACCATGCCCAGAATTATTCTTTACCACTTGTCAACCGTGCTATAGCCAAATGACGGCTACAGGGTGGTCGTCCAGTTCTGGGAGGGTGTCTATTGACTTGTCCATTCTCCCATAACCGCACCCGATGTGGTGTGCATCTGGTGCGTACTGTAATCGTGTGTCCTTTGGACACAGTTGATAAAAGGCCAATCACAGCATCCATTTACCATGTGATCAGCTGTGTCCAATCACATCTGATCGCAATGTAAATACATTTGATGGTTATCGGCACTCCTTTCCTCACGTGCTGTCACAATATAAGGAGAGGAGAGCCGGTAATCGGCAATTCTGACAGGGAACATCTACACTGATAATCAGGGCACTGATCATCAGTGTCCTGATGATCAGTGCTGCCAATCAGTGCTGCCCATCAGTGCTGTCTTATCAGTGCCAATCAGTGCCCTTCAGTGATACCTATCAGTACCCATCAATGCTGCCTATTAGTGCCCTTCATTGCTGCCTTTTAGTGCCAATCAATGCTGTCTATCAGTGCAAATTATCAGTGCCCATTAGTGCCACATATCAGTGCATTCTCATCAGTGCCTCCTCATCAGTGCCCATCAATGCTGCCTCATCAGCGAACATTAGTGAAGGAGAAAAATTACTTATTTGCAAAATTGTATAACAGGCTAAAGCCTCGTACACACAGCACGATTGTTGGCAGGGGATTGTGTGTTGACAGACTGTTGTCCTAAAATCTTACCATTAGTATGCTCCTTTTGACAATTGTTGTCCAACTGTCGGCGAACAAATGTTAGATGGCAGGCTAGTAAATTTTTGGCGGACAAAGGTTTGACAGCAGATTTTCGTATCGTCAGTACACAAATCTGTCACACAAAAGTCAAAAGTACAAACACACATGCTCAGAATTACTGCTCACCAAACACAAAATTAGCAGTAGGGGCCCAAAGGGTGGCGCTCAAGAGCTGGAATTCCTCATAGTACGTCACTATGTTCATGTTTGTGGCACAACAATTGTGTACCGTTAGTATGCAAGACAAGATCCTGGCACCCGCCCTTCGGCCAAAAATCAGACGCTCGCTTGGCCAACAATCATACGAGGCTTAAGAAAACCTTTTTTTTCCCCAAATTTTCTGTCTTGTTTCGTTTGTTTAGCAAAAAATTTAAAACACAGTGGTAATTAAATACCACCAAAAGAAAGCTCTATTTGTGTGAAATAAAAAAAAGATAAAAATTTCATATGGGTACAGTGTTGCATGACCGTGCAATTGTCATTCAAAGTGCGACAGCGCTGAAAGATGGAAATTGGCCTGGGCAGAAAGGGGGTACAAGTGCCCAGTAGGCAAGTGGTTAAATGATTACTAGTGGTCAATACAGTGAGCCAGCAAGAGACAAAGAAAAATGGCCATATACTTCAGGGGTAAAGATCTGCTCTAAATGCTCTCCAAGAAACATTTCGGTGAGGGATCACCTTCATTCCCCTTTCTAATCCTTTTGGAAACAAAGGTTAAACAAGATATCATCAAACAGGATTGACTAAGCTGAAGGAAGACAATAGTGTTATTAACAGGATGTGACTTAATCTTTATCCACTGGATGAGAATGGTATTTTCAGACAGACAGACATAAACTTGCTGATACTCCCTGCCCCAAAGTGGAAACTATCAAATGAATCTGAGTCCTTTGCAGCAGCGTCTATTATTACCTTAGTTTACAACAGACGGTTGTTGAGCTCACAGCTGCAGGAAACATATTATTTCACGATATTACAAAGCTTAGAGGAGTTCAAGTTAAGTATCAAGGCAACCACTGCCACAAGTTGGTAAACCTTTGTCATGTTTTACACGTATTAAAGACAAACTGCATACATATTTTTATCAAATACAAAAAAAGGGTTCAAGCACTATTTGATGCCATTTAGAAAGCCAGTAATATGTCATATGTAGGTATATAGCTCTGATAACAGTTCTCGTCAAACTGAACAATGAAAATATAATGGAAAACACCAGGCCAATCTGCTCGGAGCTTTTGCTTTATCTTCTTGGCATTGCATCCATGTAAAACTGGCGTAACTATAACCCTATAAGTAACAGTTCCACCCCACTTTTGGACATCCTATCCTCTTTCCCGCCCTCATTGGCCCTCTGCAATAATTGATCTTTATGGTCTAGAGCAGGTGTCTCCAAACTGCGGCCCGAGGGCCGGATGTGGCCCTTTGCTAGCCTTCATCCGGCCCTTGGGGCACTATTGCTCCCAATGATATGAGGCACTATTCCTCCCAATGACACCAACAATGGGGGACTATTTCTTCCACTAAAACCAATGATGGAGCCTTATCCTTCTTCCTACTGACCACCAACACTGAGGCCGTGTTTATTCTAACTGGTGCCTGGCCCCGGGGCATTTTCTACCCCCACTGGTCAGAATCCGGCCCCCTTGAAGCCTGAAGGACAGTAAACTGGCCCTTTGCTTGAAAAGTTTGGAGACCCCTGGTCTAGAGCCCTACGGACGATACGAGTAAAGATGACATACAGGATTAATAAAAACTTACCAACATGAAATGGACCTGAAAGTGTGCCTTGGTCCCTCCTACGGTACACCAAAATAAGGGGGCATACCCTAGATAAGGAGTGAATGAGAGTAGCTGTGAAATGATGTGAAATGAGTATTCTGTTTGGAGTAAAAATACTTGAGAAATGCCCTAAGAAGGGGAAGGGACGGTGGGTATCTCACACAGGAAACCGACAAAGACCGGCAGGAAGTGGGCTGGTTATATACCCTCCGGGCTCCTCCCATAACTTCAGGCCACCATACTGGCCTTCCAATTAGTCTTGACCTACAAGTAATGCCGCGTACAAACGACCGTTTTTTCCATCGGAATAAACTCTGACGTTTTTTCAGACAGAATTCCTGACGGAGTTCCGATGGAGTTCCGATGGAGTTCCGCTGAAACTGTCTTGCCTACACACGATCACACCAAAGTTCGACCGTCTAGAACGTGGTGACGTACAACACGCACGACGGGACTAGAAAAAGGAAGTTCAATAGCCAATAGCTGCCGTCTCGTACTTGCTTCAGAGCATGCGTAGTTTTTGGTCCGTCGGAACAGCATACAGACGAGCGGTTTTCCCTATAGGAATTGATTCTGTCGGAAATATTTAAAACATCTTCTATTTCTAGGTCCGTCAGAATTTTCGAAAAGTAAAAAGATTTCGATGAAAAGATTCCGTCTGAATTTTTCTGCCTTAAAGTCTGACCGTGTGTACGCGGTATCAGGATGAGCTCCGGCGTGTTCGCACAGCCCACAGGCAGAGCCCGCCAGGAAGTCGGCACTGCGGAGCGCTAATCACAGGCAGTGAGATATTTCCCGATCACTGCAGCCGCGCATCAGGACAATGTCTCACTGCCTGTGATAAGCGCAGAGCAGTACCGACTTCCTGGTGGGCTCTGCACGTGGGCTGTGCGAACACGCCGGAGCTCATCCTGATGCCGCGTACACACGGTCAGACTTTATGGCAGAAAAATTCAGACGGAATCTTTTCATCAAATTTTTTACTTTTCGAAAATTCTGACGGACCTAGAAATAGAAGATGTTTTAGATATTTCTGACGGAACCAATTTCTATCGGGAAAACTGCTCGTCTGTATGCTGTTCCGACGGACCAAAAAACAACGCATGCTCTGAAGCAAGTACGAGATGGCAGCTATTGGCTATTGAACTTCCCCTAGGCTTTAACTCCTTCCCTGCCAGTGACATTTATACAGTAATCAATGCATTTTTATAGCACTGATCGCTGTATAAATATCAATAGTACCAAAAGTGTGTGATGTGTCCGCCATAATGTCGCAGTCCCGATAAAAATTGCAGATCGCCGCCATTACTAGTAAAAAAAAATAATAATAAAAATGCTATAAATCTTTCCCCTATTTTGTAGACGCTATAACTTTTGCGCAAACTAATCAATATACGCTTATTGCGATTTTTATTACCAAAAATATGTAGAAGAACACATATCGGCCTAAACTGAGGAAAAATGTGCTTTTTATTTTTTAAAAATGGGCATATTTATTCTAGCAAAAAGTTAAATATTGTGTTTTTTTTCAAAATTGTAGCTCTTTTTTTGTTTATAGCGCAAAAAATAAAAACCGCAGCCATTATCAAATACCACCAAAAGAAAGCTCTGTTTGTGGGGAAAAAAAGGACCTAAATTTTGTTTGGGTACAACGTCGCACAACTACGCACTTGTCAGTTAAATCGACGCAGTGGCGAATCGCAAAAAATGACCTGGTCATTCAGCAGCCAAATCTTCCGGAGCTGAAGCAGTTAAAGAGTTTTAGGCCCCTTTCACATGGGGCGGGCTCTGATTAGATCAGGAGATCTGTCCGCTGATCTGAGCAGAGCGGGCAGATGACAAGTCCATGTCCGTTCAGTTTATGCAGAGCAGACACGAACGGAGCCCAAACCCTACTGCCCTCCGATCCGATCCACCTAAAATGAAGGGGATGGATCCCCTTCCCGTTTTTTTTTGTAGCGGACTGGATCAGATTGGAGCTAGGTGGTGTAAGCAAATTTCTGGTTTCAGTACCAGTCCAGCTGGGTTGCACTGGGTTCTCCTTGACCGCAGGTGATGCTGTCACCGCAGGCAAGAATAGAAACACAGTCTAGCTGGATGCATTGAATGCCACTTATCTCTTGGAACCAGCCCAGTGGGAGGGTTTTCCTGCTGTGCATTCTGGGGGTGATATTTAAGGTACCGACACCATGTTACAGGGGGGAGTTAGTTTCTGTCTGTTTGGTTCTGATGGTCCTCCTGACCCAGCCCTATGGCCCTCCTGGCCTGGGGTGTGGAACCGTTTATCCTGTGTCTCAGGGCTGGCTAGCCCGAGGCAACGTAACTGAAGTGACAGGCCCTACTGAAGTTTGGAGCCTACTGATCCAAGGAAGGTCCAGTTCCATCTCATCTGAAGGGAGAGGCCCAGCAACTGAAGTACCCCAGGGGAGGACTCGTTCAGGAGAAGGCCATGCACAAGGCTGGCTTCTCTGAAGAGCCTGGAGACTTAGTTGAAGGACACAACCTGGATCAACACTCATGCGGTATCGCCGGATCGGCTGAGAGAAACTGGTACCGTATGTCAGTTCTTTAAAATTCATCCAAATCCCTCAGTAAAGCTCAGGTGTAACTTACAAGTCTGTGGCAGAGACTTTATCGAGCATCCCACCGGCTGTTAGGCCTAGTGAGAGAGGTCTATCCGGGGGGTAATTTAATTCAGTTTGTGGAACAGTAATATCCTCTTGATTCTTCTAATATCTTCACCCTGCAAATCTAAGTACCTGAACTCACCCCTAACCCTCTACCTTTTTTGAGAGACTTTGTCTTCTTTTTCTAAATAAATAATCCAAAGAGGATTCAGTGTCGACCTTTCTTTGGGCCACTTTCCATGGGATCCCCAAGACGGAGAAGTAAGCAGGTGAGGTAACGGTAAGCCCAAATAAAACCAGCAGCTCTTTCGGGGGTTAGTACTACATATGCATAGTGGAATCCATGGCACCCAAGTGCACCTTGGCACGTTTTCTGTAGAGCTGGTACTAATCATTGGTTTGTATAACCACCTAATGCTATCTACATATTATATACTTGTTTCCTGGACTACAATACCAGTTTACTTGATTTTTCTTGCTGGCAATTTTTACATATTTTAGACTAATAAATGTTCAACAGAGCAAGAACCCTTTAAAATGTCATGGCAATCTGGGAAAATCTGTGTTATCATTAGGTGTAATTACCAATTAGCACCTCAAGAAGCAGCCCCAGTGGGACTTGCAATCTCCTATATCTCTTCCACCCACTTTATAGTGACCCTGTCATCACTAGTCAAATGGAAACTTCACATAACTGGGTTGTTTACATTGCACATTTCAATGTCAGATGTCAGTCACTCTTACAAGTGTCAGAGGAAGATGAAAATAGAACAGCTTCATCAATAAAAAGAGAAGAACTGATTGACGACTTAGCTGAAGTTAAATGAGGAAAATAACCATGTCAGTTATCCTTCAATGATCATTCTCATAACACTACTTATTTTAAAAATATAATTTGGGACAACTGTTAACTTATGCCGCGTACACACGAAAGGACATTCCGACAACAAAATCCCATGTTTTTTTTCCGACGGATGTTGGCTCAAACTTGTCTTGCATACACAGTTGCACAAAGTTGGTCGGAAATTCCGAACATCAAAAACGCGGTGACGTATACAACACGTACGACGAGCCAAGAAAAATTAAGTTCAATAGCCAGTGCTGCTCTTCTGCTTGATTATGAGCATGCGTGGCACTTTGTGCGCCAGAATGGTTTACAAACGATCGGAATTAGTGCGAACGGATTTTGTTGTCAGAAAATTTGAGAACCAGAGCTCAAATTTTGTGCGACGGAAATTCCGATAGAAACTGTCCGATGGAGCCTACACACGGTCGGAATTTCCGACAACAAGCTCAGATCGCACATTTGCTGTCGGAAAGTCCGACCATGTGTATGTGGCATAACTGTGGAAAAAGGGGTACCAGCAGTATTCAATATTTGCATACATTACATTGTATGCATTGAAGATGTACCATATCTTTCTTAGCTTTGTCCAAAAACCTAAGCTCTGAGGTTATCCAATTAAAAACAAATAGAAAAATAATAGAAAAGAAACACTACTTTAAGAGTATGCCAGTGCAAAACTAAAAAAAGTAAATCACTGCAATACATGCACCATTTATTTTATTTTATCCCTTTAAAGACCCTTCAAGTACAGACAGGGCCCATGCAAGGATTTTTGTCTACTTAGGCAAAGCTGCGTTTTGCCCCCCCCCCCCCCGCTGCCCCCTCCCCTCACCAATATCCCACCACCCCCTCCCACCACTGTCCTCCCATCACCCCTTCCACAATGGTAGTCCTGGAGCCATTTTTTACAGTTTTATATTTTTTGTTAACATGTCTTAAAAATCAGTTTAGGCCTGAAGATTACTTAAAGTGGTTGTACGCACTGTACAACCTCTTTTACCTACAGGTAAGCCTATATTAAGGCTTACCTCTAGGTGCTGGAAATAACTCCTAAACCTCCACAGTTTAGTAGATATTTACAAAAAAAGCGCATGTGCCGACGTCTACGGCGCATGCACACTTAAGAAAGGGCAGATTGTGCCGTTTCTAATGGGGTTATGCCGTGACTGGCGGCTCCCGCATGCATGCGTGACGTCACGCGACTCTGGCCAGTCACAGAGCCTGAGGTTCGCGGGGTGAAGATGGAAGCTCGCTGCTAGTGGGGACAGCGGTGACATTGCAGGCTTCGGTTTCAGGTAAGTGACACATAATGGGCTACTATGCGATGCATAGTAGCCCATTATGCTTTGCCTTTGCAGGGAAATAAAGAGGAAGTAAAACCCATAGGGGTTTACTTCCTCTTTAAAACCCCTAAAATATATATAGATTTTTTTTTTGAAACCAGATACTCTAGAGAATAAAATGTTGGTAGTTCTATTTGTTTTTGTTACATGACATTAGCCCAACTGTTAATGAAAGGCAATATTTCAGTAAAAAATACATTAAAGTTAATTTCTGGACACATTAATGCAATTTGTTACATAATTTTTTTTTTTTTAAATATAAAAGATGAGGTTCTGCCGAGTAAATAGAAACCCATGTCAAACCTTAAGATTGCGCGGCCCACAATGTTTTAAAAGCTCCTACAGGTCATCAGTTTGAAGTTACGCAGGAACACTGGTACTAAGATTATTACTCTAAAGCCCCATACACACGGTCGGATTTTCCGATGGATTCTGTCCTATCGGACAATGTTGTCGGAAATTCCGACCGTGTGTAGGCACCATCGGACAGTTTCCATCGGATTGTCCGACGGACAAAGTCCTATCTCCTGCTGGATAGATTTTTTGACAACAAAGTCCGATCACACCAAATCCGATCGTGTGTAGCGAATTCCGACGGACAAAGTGCTACGCATGCTCAGATCACATTACAAGACCAAAGCTATTGGCTACTAGCCTCTACGTAGTCCCGTCGTACGCAACGAACGTCACCACGTTCAGAATGATCAGATTTTCCGACAACGTTGTCCGACCGTGTGTACGCAAAACCAACATCGGACAAAGTACGAC
This sequence comes from Lithobates sylvaticus, assembly GCA_028564925.1. Lineage (NCBI taxonomy): Eukaryota > Metazoa > Chordata > Amphibia > Anura > Ranidae > Lithobates > Lithobates sylvaticus. The sequence goes on from CM053027.1 coordinate 573,481,956, forward strand.
GGACATGATCCGACGGACCTGGTCCTCGGATAATCCGAGCGTGTGTATGGGGCTTTACTCTGGTGTGTAGGTAAGTAGTAAAGAACATACTTACATACTTCCACATTAATAATTATGCCACTAAAATGAGTGTGTGCTGTAAATTGCCTACAGCATTGCTCCTGTTTCTTCTTGCTGGAGGCTGCCATTTTGCTGAAGCCCAGAGTCCCTGAACAGCAGTAAATTTGTATGCTGTCAGCAGATCGGCCTCTACATTTTCAGGACAGTGCTGAAAAATGGAGAGCAAGTGAGCATGTTCAGAGTAGGGTGAGACAGCGTATTACTGGATTTTGAACAATGTTGACACTTGTTTTTAATGTTTTACATAGCTATACCTGAAAAAGGGGCCAGTCTGAAGCCTTATGTATCTGACTAAAGTTTCACTTTAAGCTAACATGGGAAGAGTGCATAGGACGTCTCTGAATTTCTGAAATGATCGCCGGGTATGTTTTTGTACTTATTCATATGATATAATAAAAAGCTTGCAATGGTATGTTTAACAGACCAAAAAGAAGAAAATAGTTAACTCTTACGGATTACATACACTTTATGACAATTGTTATTTTTTTATTGTTATTTATGGTATTTTATTAGCCATAGACAGCAGATAAATTGATTTTCAAATTAGGGGTAAGAATTAAATAATTCCTTCACAGAAGACGAAAGAAATGCAATTCTTTAAAATCCACACAGGATTTCAAAAAGTTCCACATTTCAAGTACTGCAGTTACATGACACTTAGGTGGCACTTGGTGCCTATTGCAATTAAAGAATTTAATGAAACAACACTATGTGCAGGAGATGCAATAAAGATGTAGAGAGTTATTGCCATATGTGGTTTTATTGCTCTAAAGTTATGAAGGAAAATATTAGCATTGATACTTAGTTACTATGAAACCTTTAAAATTAGATTTTAAAAAGTTGGCACGTATTTATAGACATATTTTCTAAAAATAATACTAATTAATTCAGTGCTGATGTCCTCCAAATCAGGTATCACTAAATATCGAAAGTCAGCAGATATCTATTTACTTATTTACAGAATAATCCAACTCAACAACATAAAAAAAACGCGAAATAAACATGTTTTTGGCAGTTTGGAATCCCTGGTTTCAATAAAATAAAAACTTTAATTAGAACTTGTCTAAGTAATAACTTTTCTTTAAAGTTTAATAACTTTAGTAAATCATTACTTTTTGTGTACTCTTGTAACAGCATACTTTACGTTTTCATTATTAAGATGTAACGTCTATATACCCAACCCCATTGCAGTTACTCGTCTTTCTTTACAATTCCCAAGGAACATTAACAAGTCTGTAACTTTTCTAATACAGTAGGTGTTCCTACTATGCATTAATTGGAAAACGTCTGTCTGGAACACTAGTCAAGTTCCTCTCTTTGTTCTACTTTCTTTTGATGTATCATATTATATTTCTTGCAAAACATAAAAAAAGAAAATATACAAAAAAATAAAAAAAACGATGGTAACAGAAAGGGAGCTGTAGTAACTATTCAGTACCAACATTAACAAGGTAGAGAATGGTGACAAATTCAAAAGCCATTTTGGCCAAACCCACTGTAACAGAAGAAGCTGGCAGCCACGTCCTTAACAACCAATGAGTCATCAGTTGTCAGTGGGCTTACAGCTGAATGTAAAAAAAATGTAAAAGAAAAATTTCCTGCAAAAAAATGAGATTTAACTGTACTTCTGTCTCAGTCTGATTCATGGTTTCTGACAGTAGGCGAAGGCCATGAATTCAGAAGATGCAGTCAATCCACTTGTTGGTAATATTTTTTCCAGATTGGATGAGCAGGATTACCGCATGGATCAGTTTGCTCACCTAGAATCTCCCACTGTGGCTGCTCCGGTACAACCTGTGCAAGCTGTCCCTGTTGCTGCTCCAGTCTCTGTGCAGGTACCTGCCTCGAGTATTATGAGATATACTTTGAGATGCTGCCCCAGGCGTTTCCCACGGACAGAAGCAAAGTAGGTTTCATGATAGCTTTGCTTTCTGAGAGAGCCTTGGCCTGGGCAAATCCTCTATGGGAGACGCAAAGACCTGTTGTCTTGAGTTACCCTGAGTTTGTGGCTTCCTTTAAAAAGGTATTTGATGTTCCCGCACGCTCCGCTTTTGCTGCCAAGTGCCTCATGTTCATCAAACATAGTACGAGAACTGTTGCCGATTACGCCATTGAATTCCGTACCCTGGCAGCAGAGGTTGCTTGGAACAATGAGGCCCTCGTGGCTGCTTTTTCTCATGGTCTCTCAGATACCATCAAACATGAGATAGCAGCCCGAGATATACCCACTGAGCTGGAGAAGTTGATAACGTTTGCCATTCTCATTGACTCCAGATTTAGAGAAAGACTCTCTTTTAAGGAGTGCTTGCGGAAGCCTCCTGTATATTTGTCTCCGAGCTTTGCAGTCCCACCCTTGCCTCCCTCACCTCCCATGCCTCCTGGTACCGAGTCGGACAGTGAAGATGAACCCATGCACTCGGGCTTCACGCGTCTCTCTGCAGATGAGAGAACCCTTAGGAGGAGGGAGAGATTGTGCTTTTATTGTGGCGTGGCAGGTCACTTTTTAAAGTCTTGTCCTACCCATCCAGGGATCGCCTGAACCTTGAGGTCCTGGTACGGACAGACCTTAGGTGGCGTTGTTTCGTCGCCAGTTATCCAGAAGGATAAGCCCCTGGTTTTGGTTAACCTTTCTTGATCTGAGTCGTCCATTGAGATACATGCTCTAATAGGCTCTGGGGCTGCAGGCCTGTTCATTGATGCTGCCTTTGTATCGAAGCACTTGATTCTGCTGCAGCTGCGTGACACTACACTTGCCATTGAGGCTCTTGACAGGAGAACTCTACAGCCTGCCCATGTGACTCATGAGACTGTTCCGTTGTCCATGGCCATAGGGGCTCTTCACCATGAGATAATCCAATTCCAAGTTATTTCCTCACCTAAGTTTCTGCTGGTTATTGGTATTTAAGAAATGTTACACAATGTGGCAGGCATACCGTGGGAGCATTCGTGGGGAGCGTAGCTTTTTCGTCCCCTAACTTTTCTGACCTGCCGGGCTGCATGCTCAGATAAGGGTCTGGTATGGATTTGGCCAGCAATTCTTTTTTTTACATTCAGCTGTCAGTGGGGACTCATTGGTTGATAAGGACACGGCAGACGGCTTCCGAGCCCTCTCCTTAGCAACCAGCTATATACAGTTTTTTTAAAGGGACATAAAAAAAAAAAAACACATAACAAAAAATGCATGCAAAAACGCATCAAAAACGTGGGTTTAAAAACGCTCTGCAAAATGTGCTTGAAAAACACATCAACCGCAACCACTAAGATGTGAACCTAGACTAATTGTTAACTTACACTTTATGTAATCCTATGCCAGACTTTTTAACATACATTCCAAACTCTTCACACCAGTACAGTATACAATATATTGACTATATTAAAAAGAAAACCAATAACCCAAATACAGACATTGATTAAATAAGTGTTCCATTTATTTTCCGTGTTCAGTGTAGATAAGTCAAACATTTAACTGAAAGTCACTCGGTCCTGCTAAAACAAGTTCACCAGATCTCATCAAATAAATAAAGCACTTTCTGCAATTATCTCCAGGTACAGACATTATATCTGAATTACAGACATATAACAAGAAGAATTCAGGAATAATTTACAAGAAAGGAACCACCTTGCATTTTTTTAAAAAGATTAATAATGTAAAGGGAGTGTATCTTCAAGCCAAATAGGCCCTTTTAACAAGTGCTCAAGGCTTCATACAACGAGTATTGTCAGACTGTTTCTTTTCTAAAAGCCATTACTTTTTTTCACTTTGTATACATTAGAAAATGGTAAAAACCTCTTTCAGTTTTTTGTTTTTTTCCCACTGGGGTTCTTTGGGGAAATTTCTATAGGAACAACAAGAAGCCAGAGGAAATCTCTCCGGAGAGAGGGAATTCCTTTCTTACAGTTCTCACCAGAGCGTTGTCATGGGAAAATTTTGTTTCTGTTCTTGACCGGTTCTGGTGACATCCAAAGTTTTAAAATTTCCCTCATTTTCATTCTCAGTATCAATGGTTCATCACAAACAAACAAAACATTCTGCTTTAAAGAGGTCAGTCTTTCCAATTCTAGAAAGCTGGGCAGTACTCCACTCACAAAACTATTTTGTTGAAACTGTTATTTTTTTAAATAAATTGATTTCTATGGATTGCACTATGGGCATGCATTTTCTATCCCCTGACATATCTGCAACATTGGTGGAGTAATCCTGATGGGAGATGTCTTTGGTGTCTGGAGGATCCTGTTTAAAGGAATTTAAAGTGGAAGTAAACCCATCCATATAACAGTTTTGTTTCATTTCCGGCACATGCTGGAAATGTAACACTACCATTGGTTGTGCTCTCAACCAAACTGTCAAACCATCCAATGGCTGGTTTCATAACTGATCACATGTGCAGCATCATGGTAGTTGTTGATTAAATAGAGGCAAAGAAGGCAGCTTCCTTGGCTGAAAACGATAGGGGGGGTTACTTACACTTTAACAAGCGTTTTTGACCATTTATTCCAATGATCCACATCATCTGGTAAGAGGCTCCTTAAAGCGGTGTCACTTGGTGGATGCACAGGAAGTTGGAATGTGGGGATACTTGTGAATTATATGATCTGTGGAAGGATTATACTTAATTTATATATGTTTTTTTCTAATTTGTTGGGGCTTTTGTAAAAAGGTCTCTGTGCATTGAACTTTTCACATTTGATCACTTTTTTTTGGACTTTTCACTATTATAAGAATTTATATCTGCATTAATGACCTTTTCACTACAAAAGAATCCATTTGTTTGTTGTTTAATATTCATGTATTATGTTGTGATTCAGCAAAATTTTTCCGGATTCGTAAATTCGTACAAATTTCGAAAAATTTGTACGATTTTATTGTGACTGCGACATTATGGCGGACACATCGGGACATTTTTGACACATTTTGGGACCATTGTCATTTATACAGCAATCAATGCTATTTAAATTCATTGATTCCTGTATAAATGACACTGGTAGTGAAGGGGGTTAACCACAAGGGGGCAGTGTAGGGGTTAAGTATGCCTAGGGGTGTGTTTCTTACTGTTGGGGGGCGTGGCTGTCAGCTAGTGAATGCTGATCTCTGCTCCAATCACAGGGGAGCAGAGATCGGCGTCACTAGTTGCTAGGCAGAATGGAGAGATGCTGTGTATTTCCGCATCTCCCCGTTCAGCCTTCCCGTGAGACAATCGCGGGTGTTTTCCGTGAGACGATCGCGGGTGTCCCCGCGGCGATCGAGTCCGCGGGACCCGCGACTGGCCTCACGGGGGTCCCTCCCGGTGCGCTCTCGATGGCACGGACGGCATTAAGGAGGGACTTATATATACGCCCTCCTGCCTGTCCGTGCCATTCTGCCGACGTATAGCATCCATATAACAGTTTTGTTTAATTTCCGGCACGTGCTGGAAATGTAACACTACCATTGGTTGTGCTCTCAACCAAACTGTCAAACCATCCAATGGCTGGTTTCGTAACTGATCACATGTGCAGAATCATGGTAGTTGTTGATTAAATAGAGGCAAAGAATGCAGCTTCCTTGGCTGAAAACGATAGGGGGGGGGGTTACTTACACTTTAACAAGCGTTTTTGACCATTTATTCCAATGGTCCACATCATCTGGTAAGAGGCTCCTTAAAGCGGTGTTGGTGGATGCACAGGAAGTTGGAATGTGGGGATACTTGTGAATTATATGATCTGTGGAAGGATTATACTTAATTTATATATATGATTTTTTCAAATTTTTTTGGGCTTTTGTAAAAAGGTCTCTGTGCATTGAACTTCTTTTTTCACATTTGATCACTTTTTTTTGGACTTTTCACTAATATAAGAATTTATATCTGCATTAATGGCCTTTTTACTACAAAAGAATCCATTTGTTTGTTGTTTAATATTCACATGTATTATGTTGTGATTCAGCAAAATGTTTTCAGCATTTTTGTTTTTGCTATTAGTGGCTGCTTTATCTTATACAATGTCAAGCACTCCAGTGCAGGTTTTATAAGGATTTTCTTTGCATTAATAACATTTGCTAGTGTTTGCACATTGCTAATAAAAATGTGTCTTGCATGTACGCATCACGCCTATTTTTACAAATTCTTCTGTAATAATTCTGCAGACTCTTATTGAGTATTACCGAATAATAAATAATGAAAGCACAGATTCACCTGATGATCTGGGCAGTAACACACCTCACTGGCATAGCTATAGGGGTCACAGGGATGCCATTGCAACCCTGCCCCTGCAAATGCACTTGGAAGTGGGTAGATCTGAAATGAGTGGAAGCTCTGCTGATTTTATTATCCAATCATGTGCAAGCTAAAATGCGTCTTTTTATTTTCCTTGCATGTCCCCCTCAGATCTACAGCGACTTTACTTCCAAGTGCACTTGCAGTGCAAAGTGGATTTTCCTTTAGTAAATAACCCGCACTGTGTTCATTTATAACTGTGTCCAACATAAACTGTGTTTATTATGCTTCAGTTTGTGAATGAATGGGAAGCGCTGTAAAGAGATCTTCCTGTTTATTGATTCTGTGCTAGTGAATCTGCAGAGATGGAGATTGAGCGCTGTGTCCTCAATCTCCTTTCTCTGTCTTAAACGTGAGACATCAGGGGTCTGTTTAGACACCTGATATTTAAACAACCCCCCCCAACAGGGCTGCTAAAATAAAATAAAAAACTGTATACAATAATACAAAATAAAATTGTAGAAATTAAATAAAAATAAAATGGTAAAAAATTATTAAAAAATCAATTAACATATATAAAAAACGATTGACACCATCCACTACCCTATTGACACCATCCACTTGGTAAGCTGCAATATATTAAAATGTTTGCTTTTGGGTTTAATTACGCTAAAATATTAATTGGACAGTGCCGTAACCGCCTGCCAAATGCTGTTATGGTGGTTGTGGCACTGTCCCATTGACTTAGCATGAAGCCTGCTGTTGGACAAAGCATGCTAAGGTAAAATTTAGCGTGCCATGCCACAAGTACACTAGTCTAAACTTCCCAATTCAGCAGTAAAGTAGAAAGCATGGGCTTTGCTATACCGCATCACAAGATCCTGTTATTTACCGTGACCCTCTGCTGCTGTGAATGAGGTCATAAAGGGCCAGCTCTTGACTGATGCTTTCTGCTACAAGTCCATCTATATTCTTTCTTTTCTTTTCTTTTTTCTTTCTCTTTTCTCTTCTTTTCTTTCTTTCCTTTCTCTTTCTCTTCTTTCTTTCAAATAAATTGGGCTGAGACTCCCTGCTCTGTACTTTAATTTTTCATGTCTCGATCTTTCTTAAAAGGGTTCCATCAAAATTTCTGGATTCTCATTACTGTAACTGAAAATTTATTTGTTTCGTAAGGAACAATGAGCTTTAAATTATTCCAACTCCATTTCCTGCGGGCGAATATTCCTAACCCTTAAGGTAACTGAACCTTCAGATGTTTTTAGAAACAAACATTTTCAGATCATCAGTTGCGCTTGGGTCCTCACACTGTGCAATGTAAATCATGTTCCTTCTGACAAAATGAGACAATTTATTGTCAGACTTGTGATGTGAATCTCAATGACCTCCCCCCTATTTTAATCAGTTGCAGACCCTTTAGAACTTTCTTTTTTAGCAGCATAATGTGTCCAAAAGCATAAATTCAAACAGACTCAATCAGCATCCCCAGTAAAACAGCAGAAACACTGTGTAATCTTCAAAGCGCAGTGCTTTGCCAAAATATTTCTTTGGGGAATATACATGACAAGGATGCAAAAAATAAAGATGACAGGTAAATCGGGAGAGATTATAAACCAACGCTAAAAAAAAATTGAAAGAGTCAAAGCACGAATAATCACAAATACAAAAAAGTAAACATTTTTAAATAACTACCAGAGAAATAATGGTAACATTTTTTTTGGGAGAATACACATTTATTTATTACAGGTACTTATAGAGCACTGTCAATTTACGCAGCGCACACATATATATTGTACATTCACATCAGTCCCTGCCCTCAAGGAGCTTACAATCTAAAGTCCCTGACTCACATTCATACTAGACATGTGCACAACAAAAAAATGTGTTTATTTTCGTTTCGTTTTTTTTCGTTTCCGAAAAAAATTAGTTTTTTTTTTCGTTTCATTTTTTCGTTTCCGTTGATTCGTAACGATTCGAAAAGAAAAAGTTACGAATCGAAAAAAAAGTTACGAATGTACGTAATTTTTTTGTTCAATCCATTCATTATGCATCGAAAAAAAAAAAAAAAAAAAAAAAAGTTACGAATCGAAAAAAAAAAAAAAAAGTTATGAATCGAAAAAAAAAAGTTACGAATCGAAAAAAAAAAAAGTTACGAATGTCCGAATTTTTTTGTTCAATCCATTCAAGGCACGTTAAGCAGCACCATTGTAAGGGATACGGAAAATTACCAATTCAACAAAAAAAAGAGTTACGAATGTACGAATTTTTTCGTTCATTTTCGTTGTTCCTTTTTTCGTTTTTCGGATTTTCGTTTTTGGTTTTTCGGATTTTCGTTGCTTTTCGGATTCGTTCGATTCGTACGATTCGAACGATTTGCTATTCGGATTCGTTTCGTTGCCTTTCGGATTCGTTCGATTCGTACGATTCGAACGATTTGCTATTCGGATTCGTTCGATTCGAACGATTCGTTCATTCGTACGAACGAACGAAAAAAACGAAAAAAAACGAAAAACGAAAAAAAACGAATGTACGAATTGCACATGTCTAATTTATACACACATTACATATACTAGGGCCAATTTAGACAGGAGTCAGTTAACCTACCAGCATGTCTTTGGAGGATGGGAGGAAACCGAAGTACCCGGAGAAAACCCACACAGGCACAGGAAGAGCATGCAAACTCCAGGCAGGTAGTGCTGTGGTTGGGATTTAAATAAACGACCCTAGTGCTGCTAGGAGGAAGCACTAACCACTTAGCCACTGTGCTGCCCACATAAAATGTTTCTTGAGATTTGTAATAATTGTGTATTATTGTGTTTCTATAGCATATAAGAATGATAAATATCAGTAATTATCACAAATAACATTTATTATTGGTACGGCAGTGTCAAGCTTTGGATATAATTTAACACAATCTGGAGAAGTAATATAAATTATTAGGCTCAGACATTGCTATTTTTCGGGATGGGGGGTAACTGGAAGTAAAGGTCAGTGATGTTTAATGAGCTATTAGTGAAGATGGGATGTTAAAAGAACTTAATTTGGAGTGCCTCTTTTGACTATAGATATGCGGGTGAGTAGGTTAATATGGATTTGCTGAGGTTCACTTCCTGTCTCCCAACTGGTCTGACCAGGTGGGTGTAGTAGATGAGTGAAATTGACAGGTTAAAGCCCAATTAAACATTCAGTTTAAATCACCTAAATACATTTCAGGTACAGAAAAACAAAAGGTGGGCAAAGTTTTACAGCGTGTTTCCTTTAAAAGCAGCCACAGCGTGAGCAGAAAAGCCTGTCCCCTGCCAGCATGCTGCAGAGAAGGATTTCCCCCTCTGTGTGGAAGCAGTGGTCAGCGTGCTGGGAAGAAAAAGACACTTGCTGGAGATGATGTATTTGCTGCTCACCCCTAGGGTGTAAAAAGAAAAAAGAGAGGAGTCCCCCCAAGAGGGATTGGTGGGGTTTTTAGGCAGCGTTTGGAAATAAGTTCTCTGAGAAGTTGTATTGTATTCTAAATATGAATCTTTATTGGATTAAAGATGTCGCATGTGTGACATATTAAATAAAAATAGGAGACATGGGTCCCAAATGGGTAAAACAATACAGAAATTTTTAAAAATTTACACTAACAGACAAAAAACTTTTACAACAGTGTAATTTACATAACCAAATGTTGGGGGTAAAAGTGAACCTGACGCGTTTCGACCCATTTTGGTGAGGGTCTTCCTCAAAGGTGCTTTTGTCCAGTGTATGCATTTCTTATAGATTACTCCTTGTGTGTAGTGAGGTTCCCTCTGAGCTGGTGTTCCCCGGGTCCCAGATAGCGTCCCGCTCCAACGCCCCCCAGCGGGCGCGCGGCAGGCAAGGCGATCCGGCAACGGGACCTACGAGGGGTCACGTCCAGTGCATAGGCTTCCCACGGGTCCGTATGTGGGCCAAACAGGCAGGGGAGGGGATGGGAGGGGAAAAAGGGGAAAAAGAAAGGGGTGGAGTTCCTTGAATTCCCCTGTTCTGCACACCTAATAACGTTGGTATATCTTGCTCAGGCTGCGATGTATATTTAAAGGCCCATATATTGCAGGCCAGAATGCGCTGTATGGGTTGCAAGTTCCAAAAGCGGGATGCACGGTTGTGTTTGTGTAGCGTGGCTCTTGGATCATCACATGGAGATCTGTGGTCAGTGGTCAGCGTGCTGCTTCAGCGCATGCATTTTAGATTAATGGTACTGTGTTCTAATTTTTGCACTTAAAATGGATCGATACACGAAAAGTGAAAAAAAAATAAAAAATAAATGGGGGTCAATCAGTGCGAAAATCAATCCCTATTATAAAAAGCAGCTAAGCACTCAAGGTCAATATATCAAATCCTAGACAATAATTCATAACTTAATCAGTGCAGCGCTAAATCAATAAATTAAATAAATAATTAAAACTAATTTCAAAATTCATATGTGGTAGAAGAAGCCATACATAAAAAAATCATAAATGTATCAAAATAGTCCACATCCACAGAAATAGTCCATAAACCTCTGAAGCAGTGAAAGAGAAGCGGAAAACAGATAAAAGGAAATTCTCCACAGCTGTGACAAGTGTGCTCCAAAGGGGGCACCTGAGCAAAGGAGGTTCACCCCTGTGGGGCACACAGAGCAGCCAAACAGGGTCCAATCTGACCAGTAAACAAGCTATTGGGGTGTGAATAAGTCAAGGGTGCCGTATGATGTTGGAAGTTGTTAGTTATTGGCCAAAGTCAAAGAAAGCTTAAAGCCGTCTTCAACAATGTAAGGTCACCCCCTCATAGGGCCCTGTTTTTCCAACACATCCTACAAATGTACCATTGGATTAAGATCTGGAGAATTTGGAGGTCAAGTAAACACCTTAAACTCATTGTTGTGTTCCTCAAATCATTCTTGAACCTTTTTTTCAGTGTGGCAGGATCAGTGTTGGTCATCTTACTTTAAAAAAGTAATTAGTTAAGTTACAAATTACTTCTCCCAAAAAGTAATTGCGTTAGTAACTCAGTTACTACATTGGAAAAGTAATTAGTTACGCAGCAAAGTAACTGACTTTTTTTTTTTTATATTCTATACGTGTAACTAAGGGGCGGGTCTAGTATTACTGTAACCAAGGGGCGCATTTATTATTATTGTTATATATCGTGTAACCAAGGGGCTGCTCTATTATTACTCTAACCAACATGGCCCAGATCTGTTATAGCGTGTAAGCAAGTGGCGTGTCCATTATTATTATATCGTGTAAGGGGCGGGTCTATTATATCGTATAAGGGGCGGGTCTATTGTTATTATATCGTGTAAGGGGCGGATGGCTACAGAAGAGGGCGAATGTTAAATTAATGGGCAGAGCTCGATATATTACAATAATAATAATAAATGCGCCCATTGGTTACAGTAATACTAGACCCGCCCCTTACTTGCACGATAGACGCCCCTTGCAGAGTAGCACGAGCATCAGGAGCGCGCGGCATCGCCTCGTACAATTACATGTTAACTGCACCTGCGCGGTGTAGAGTTCACTCACAGCTGTTTAGGTTCGGCAATTTTCGGAAGCTCCGTAGTCCTACGTACTGCTCAAGCCCTGCGCCTGCGCAGTACAAGGGGGTCCTTATCCGGTGCGGGAACTTTTTCGGCAGGACACTGGAATTACACTACTGCCATCTAGTGGCGGTAGATGTAATTGGGGTAACTAAGCCAAAGTAATGGGAACTGAGTTACCATGAGGGGAAAAGTAATCAGTTAGATTACTCGTTACCCTCTAAAGTAACTGCGTTAGGTAACTCAGTTTATTTTAACTCAGTTACTTACATCACTGGGCAGGATGCAATATCTTGCTGAAAGAGGCCACCGGGTGGCTGTTAAGAAAAAACAAAATTGTAAAGTTTCCAGTGTAGAAGGGCTGAAGTCAGACCTCAGGATTATTGCTAGTCCCAAATGCCCCTCTTTGTTTTTTCAGCAGTGTAAATGTATTGTTCTCTGAACTTCTTCAACTAATCTAAATAAACCCTTTATGCCTAAGGCCCCTTTCATATGACTGTTCTGCCTGCCAGATTTTCAGGTGGACCTGATCGGAAGGTCCATGTATTCCTATGGACAGGCGGGTGTAAATGGACTTGTGTCCATTTACACCCACCTACTTCACGTTCTGTCCATAAAATGGAAGAGTACATTGCCCTCTTCCATTTAGGTGGAGCAGATTGGAGGTAGCCATGTGTAAACGGACAGTGCAATCTGTTTACTCCCAACCGCCCATAGAGCAAGCAGAGACAGCTCTTCTACTGACTGTCCATGATTCAGGTATACTAATTTTAGGATCAATGACACATAAAGTTACTGTTGACACTGTAAGCTGCTACAGAGGGTGTTAGCCATTAGAACCCCGGATGAACCACGCCACATTGCACCAATGCACAAAATGGGCACTAGCTTGCATTGCATTACCTCGTATTGAAACAAGCACATTATGACAGAAAAATAAAATGAACAGGTCCTTAAAGGATAAGTTCACCTTTTAAAAAAAATAAAATAAATACACATTTTTTGCAGGTAAAAATTTGCATTTTTTTTTCTATGGAGTCTGCAGAACATTGCACCTGCGATCAGCAGATCATGGATGCAATCTCGGGCTCCAGCATAGCTGTATGCTCATCATACCTCGTATGTGCAGGCAGTTACCTAAGAGCGGGAAGATCAATGGACTATGGGAGCGCTCACCATCGCCCCCTCACAGCTCATTGAGAACTACAAGCGGTCAGCCACAATGGCAGACAGTACAGCAGGCATTCATTCACAAATTGTGTTTTCAAATTGTAATAGCGGTCACAAGGGAGGGGGGAAGGGGGGGTGGGCGGTGAGGCTGCAGATGCTGGAATTACATGTACCACTTGAAAAACGGGTGGAACATGTAACATGTTCCAAAGGTGAACTTGTCCTTTTATCTTTTCGTTTACGCTGAAGGTGTGAATTGTTAAATCGTGAGGGTAGATATGTTAAAATGAAATTCTATGTTGAGGACAGACAATGTCAAAGGCCGGTTTAGGGGGTTGTTTCAGTTTGACATATATGGCCTCATTTATACCTCTTGCGAACCAGTTGTCCTCTCTGTCAAAAATGTGCATGTACTCGAAAGTATGTCCTTTTTCCCTAAGGTATAGGAAATCTGCCGTGTAGGATTTGCCCTCCTGTTGTTTTATTTATTACTGGGCTTGGAGGATGAAATAAGTAAATGTTTGCTAAAAATCCAGAGTTTTTTTTACACTTCTGCCACATACAGGATGCACTGAGTATGAGTATCAGTGTCAGAATGCACATTCAAGGTGTACTCAGTCAGAGGAATTCATAATGATTGTCTAAAACAAATTCTAATGAAGGCGACAGATTCAAATACCTGTAGTAGACGGGTATCTAAATCGTGGGCACACACAGCGCATGCAAACACACTAATGCCCCGTACACACGGTCGGAAATTCCGACCACAAAATCCGTCTGATTTTTTCCGACGGATTTTGTCCGACACTGGTGTTGCATACACACGGTCGGACAAAGTTGTCGGAAAATCCGATCATCCTGAACGTGGTAACGTTAGTTGCGTACGACGGGACTACGTAGAGGCTAGTAGCCAATAGCTTTGGTCTTGTAATGTGATCTGAGCATGCGTGGCACTTTCTTCGTCGGAATTCGCTACACACGATCGGAAAAAGTCCGATAGGACTTTGTTTGTCGGAAAATTTGAGAGCAGGCTATCAAACTTTTTCCGACAACATGGTCCAATGGGACATTTTCCGTCGGAAAATCCGACCGTGTGTATGGGGCATTAGACCAGAATGCGTTTTCTCTCCACTGTTGCAGCCGTCACACACACAGTGCGGTGGCTGGGGAGTTTTGTATCTGGCACCCCACAGGCCCTATGACTGTCCCATTGCTCAACATCTCCTGCAGGTGCAGGGGGAGTTTTGTATCTCCAAGCTTACCTGTGAAAAGCCGTTGTCCAGTTCCTGCCATCCAGCCTGTGAGCCTGTCCAGAGATCCTGTCAGCTCTGCTATCCAGTTTACCTGTGAGCCTGCTCCGCTTCCAGAGCTTTCCTGCCAGCTCTGCTATCCAGTTTTACCTGTGAGCCAGCTCTGCTTACCTCCAGAGATCCTGCCAGCTCTGCTCCTGCTTTCCAGAGCTTCCTGCCAGCTCTGCTATCCAGTTTACCTGTGAGCCTGCTAACCTGCTTCCTTCCAGTCTGTTGATGCCAGGCACCCTGCCATCCTGGCTCTGTTCCCACACTATCCAGCCTCTCCCTGCAATTTACCTGTGAGCCTGCATGGGGGTTCCAGAGATCCTGGCCAGCGGTGAAGAAACCTCCAGCAAGGGTACACCCGGCTCTGCTATGTACCCCCAGAAATTTACAGGTTTACCTGCGATTTTGCCCTGCAAACCTCGCCTGACTGGGGATCACCAAATCTTTCCAGAGACCTTTTTTGACGGCCTGCGCAGCAGCTCTGCTATCGAAGACCCAGAGGACTATGTTTAGTTCAGGCCTGCTGCTCTCCGTCACCCAATTCCGCATGGGACTGAGCCTCAGACCCTGAACTCCCTCATAGACCTAAGCATCCAAATTGACGGCGCACCCTACGGAGCCCGTAGGGACCGAACGAACCCCCCCCGAACGAACCTGGGGTCCCCAAGACCTACCTGGATGCTTCCCAGGGGCCCAAGTCACTTCCGCTCTGCTCCCCCTGTTTAAACCTGTTCATGCCTCTTCAGCATCTGAACCCATTGCAACTTGGACTCTGCGGCCTTCTCTCACTCCAGCAGAACGCCAGAGACGCCGCAGCAACAATCTGTGAGAGTTCCCCACCTCCAGTTTATGTGGATCCTGTGACCGGGGTTTCATCTCATCTTGCCCTTCCTGTTTCCTTCCAGTTCTCCGGAAGGACCCCAGCTGCCTGTAGTGCTATCTGGCAGCCCAGTGACTTGCCCCATTGCATACAGTGACCTGACATAATTTCTTCTCCCTTGTTGAGCCTGCCAAAGGTCCTGCGGCCTCCATGGCCCCCCGCAGACCCTCTGCTTTGCTCTGCCTCGAAAACGAGGCCTGCCATACCTGGATGTGTTCAAGCAAACGAAGGGCAGATGTGCTGCCACCCCCACAGCTTCCCGGGGCCAAGATTCCCTTTGGTAGGGTTTTTCCGTTAACAGAGGTGGAACCTGCTCCAAACTGGACCTCAGAGGGGCGTACAATTTAATTCGTATAAAGGATGGGACGAATGGAAGACGGCATTTCGGTCTCGATTTGGGCACTTCGAGTACCTGGTGATGCCGTTCGGACTCCTGTAACGCCCCCTGCTACCTTCCTCAGTCTTTCATAAATGATGTGCTTCGGGACTTCCTTGATGTTTTTGCTTCCCACCAGATAAAAAGGGGATCCAGCGATTCATTGGCTTTGTCTGTAGATCCTGCCAGGCACCCGATCACAAGAATCTAGAGTACTTGAAGACTGCTCCTCCTCACGTATCCTGGCTCTCCTGTTGCGGGTAACGTCCACACCAGGCACTGTGTGGACCAGGATCGTCTGTCAAAGATGGCACACTTTGTTTCCCATGAAGACCCCTTCTGCCTGGGAGACGCAACTTCTTTGCTTCCAATAACCAACTCCTGCAGGACACTATGGCCCGACCCAGAACATAACAAAACAGTCTTTGACCGTGGAGAATTTGGTACTGGTACCTGGGGGGGGGGGGGGGGGGGGGGGTGGGTGACACAGTATGGCTCTCTACCTTGAATCTGAGGATGGCTTGTCCCTCGAAAAAACTGGGGAGGCCTAAAAGAAAACCTGAATCCTGTTATACCTGTTTTCCTTTGACCCGGCTTGCCATAGACTATCCAGCTTTCTGCCTGTACCCGACCCCCCCCGGCTTCCTATGGACCATCCTCCTGCCTGATCCATTGTAACCTTGCTTCCAGTTCAGATCCGCTACCTGGCTTCTTTGATGAACTTTGGTTCCTTCTAAGTCTCTCTCCAGTCTGCAGTCTGAACCCTGTACCTGATCACCTGTTGGCTTCCAGTCCATTCAGTGGTTCCGTTTCCTGAGTCCAGTTCCTGTCAGCTCTGCTATCCAAGCTACCTGTGAACCTGTCTGCCAAGCCGTTGTTCAGTTCCTGTCAGCTCTGCTATCCAAGCTTACCTGTGAACCTGTCCTGCCAAGCCGTTGTTCAGTTTCCTGTCAGCCTCCAAGCTTATCTGTGGAACCTGTCTGCCAAGCCGTTGTTCAGTTCCTGTCAGCTCTGCTATCCAAGCTTACCTGTGAACCTGTCTGCCAAGCCGTTGTCCAGTTCCTGTCAGCTCTGCTATCCAGTTTACCTGTGAGCCTGCTTTCCAGAGATCCTGCCAGCTCTGCTTTCCTGTGAGCCTGCTTTCCAGAGATCCTGCCAGCTCCGCTATCCAGTTTACCTGTGAGCCTGCTTTCCAGAGATCCTGCCAGCTCTGCGATCCAGTTTACCTGTGAGCCTGCTTTCCAAGATCCTGCCAGCTCTGCTAGCCAGTTTACCTGCGAGCCTGCTTTCCAGAGATCCTGCCAGCTCTGCTATCCAGTTTACCTGTGAGCCTGCTTTCCAGAGATCCTGCCAGCTCTGCTATCCAGTTTACCTGGGAGCCTGCTTACCAAGATCCTGCCAGCTCAGCTAACCTGCTTCCTTCCCACCGGTCTGTAGATCCTGCCAGGCACCCGTGCTCCTCCTCACTCCTGGCTCTCCTGTTCCCACACCAGGGGACCAGGAGTGGGAGACGCAAGGGAGGCCTCTCCCTGCAATCTCGGGCTCGCACCACCAGGTACGTGACATTTGGTCTTGTAATGTGATTTGAGAGCAGGATATCAAACTTTTTCCGACAACATGGTCCAATGGGACATTTTCCGTCGGAAAAATCCGACCGTGTGTATGGGGCATTAGACCAGAATGCGTTTTCTCTCCACTGTTGCAGCCGTCACACACACAGTGCGGTGGCTGGGGAGTTTTGTATCTGGGGACGGAGCCTGATAGGGGATTAACAGACATTAGTTCCCCATCAGATGTGCTCTCCCTTGTGATTGAAGGCAGGCAGTGGGCAGATCTTTAGCCAATAGACAGCGATATGGCTATATAATTTGCCCACTGCCTGCTGTCAATTACAAGGAGAGAGTGGACCTGATGGGGAACTAATGTCTCAGCTTCCCCATCAGGCTCCACCCACTGCAGCATCAGCGATTGCTAGGAGATTGTCGACAGAGTAGCCAACCATGTCCTTAAAGGAGAGGTATAGCCAAGGCTATTTTGGCTATAGTTCTCCTGGGGATCACAGGAGTGCAATTCTGCCGAAAGCAGACTAAAGCTCACTGTCAGCTGATGTCACTGAGTCTGACCAGGCTCAGTAAATATTCCGACTGTAAGATCCACACAGATGCCTGGACTGGAAGCTGGCTCAGCCTCTTAGCAAACCGCAGCTGCTCCCGCCCCCTCCACAGCCCAGCGCTCCAGTGAGTGCTGGAGGGGCAGAACAGAGAGTCGGTGTCTGACAGTCACCAGCTCTCTGGCCACTAAAGACTAAGAACTGAGCGATCAGCGGTCTTTGATCACTCAGTTCTCAGTCTCAGAAGCGGCAGGGGACAGATGCACCTTCTGATTGATGCTGCATCCACCTAGCTGGATATAAATGTTTATTTTTTGTAAACCCATACTTCTCTTTTAAAGCAGTGACAGTTTGGGGGTAGTGATGGCAAAGGGGCTGCTCTGCTATACAGCATACGGAGACAGATGAGTAAAGGCCTCATAAGTGTGTTCACAAAGAATAGTAGTGCAGAGGAACTCCCTCTTCCTCTGCACTACTATTCTTTAAGAGGACACTTATGAGGCCTTTACTCATCTGTTTCCGTATGCTGTATAGTAGAGCATGTCCATTTAGGTATGCTGAATTACTAAGTGCTTTAGGTTAACCCCTGGTACGTATTGGACTGCACAGTCATATTTAGATACCCTATACAACCATTATATAGCAGAAAAGTAGAGATAAATCTATGGAAACAGAGGCTGTAGGCACAATGCCTATAAAACTAAATTTCTTTTTTTTCAATTGAGCATTAAACTATTGTTAATCCAATGTTGATGATTTGCCAGTTTCTTTTTACTATACTAATAAATAACTTAAAGCTGCATTATATGTGTCTTTTATATCTGCCTGAACTCCAGGAACAAAAGACACAAATAATCAATTGCATTTGTACTTATTAATACAAGCCGTGTAAGTACCTAAATTTGACTTGGTATTAGCTTCCTACAGTCTGAATAGATTTTAACGCCATAGTCCCCATACAAGGTGATAGTGAAACTCAGTAAAACAAACAATCCATACATATAATTTTTACAGTCCAGCTAGATAGTAAAATAATCTCCTCTCGGGCTGCTTAACAACACGAAACCCACCTATAGCTCTCCTTTGCATGGGCGCAGAAAACGTCCCCTTTAAATACAGACCAATGGTCACGCAAGTGCTCTTTACAGCCAGACTGCTAATACTAAGGAAATGGAGGGGCAATCTGGCCCCCATAATATCTGATGTGAAACTTTAGTTAAAGGAAAAGTGCAGCCAAAGCTCATTTGGCTGTACTTCTCCTGTGGATCACAGGAGGGCAGGTCGTTCTCCACTCCTATGACCCTTTTTTCAGCCGACAGCAGGTTGGATGATGTACCAGAGCTGGTCTAGGCTCAGGAAAGATCGTGACCATATGGTCGGGATCCACCCACATGCCCGGACCGGCACACCGGAGCTCAGTCTTTCAGGGAGCCGCTGAGAGACTGACCTGGCCTCTCCCGCCCCCTTCACAGCCCAGCGCTAAAGTGAGCACTTAAGGGGCAGAGCAGACAGCAGTGAATGATAGTCGCCAGCTCTCTTATCAGGGAGCTCTGAGAACCGAGCGATCGGCAGTGTTTGATCACTCGGTTCTCAGCCTTAGAGCCGGGACCAATGCTGCATCCACCTAGGTAAGTATAGAATGAGGAGAAGGTATAAAAATACTCTGACCTGCGCAAATGGTGAAAAGTAGTTATATATATTTTTTTTTGATTAGTTATACAAATCAAATTGTTCTGAGAGCTGTTGTGGAGAAATAGCCAAAAATTTGAAAAATAGATTAATAAAATGTATTTTAACCGCGCTCTCTAAAGTGTGTAGATTCTAAACCGTAATTACACCAAATTGTGCTAAACTATGTTGCGTCAACAATTAAATACAATCAATTGATGAACCATAAATTCATACAATAAATTGCAAATGCATGATTGGTGAATAAATGTCTAAATGCAAATCTCCAATCAATTGAAAGTGATAAAAAAGTGAATCTTCGTGATCCTGGTAGAAGCAGTTAGAAGTGAGTGTGTCTTCCTCCACCAACACCTGTCAAACATCCTACTCACCAGAACACCATGACACTAGGGATGGGCAAACGGTTTGGCCCGAGCATAAGTTTGGGCCGAACATTCATTGTTTGTTCGGCAAACAGCCGAACAAACGGGTTGTTCGACCATTTGTTCGCCCCCCCCAAACCAACCACAATGCATTGCGACAATGAACAGTGCATTGCAAGCCCTGATTGGCTGAATCAGTGAAAGCTTTAGCCAATCAGGGCACAGAGCACTGTCAGAGTCATGATCGGACACTGTCATCATGACTTTATCCAATCATGGCTCATTCCCACCCCACAGTATAAAAATCTTCTTTCAATGGCAGCCATTTTCAGGGTGATTTCGACGTGGAAAGAGATAGAACAGGGCTTCATCCTCAAATGGAAGGTGGAGCAGTGCAAGGTCTCTAACATCCACCAGCTCTGTGATGTCATCATGGAGGAGTGGAAGAGGACTCCAGTGGCAACCTGTGAAGCTCTGGTGAACTCCATTCCCAAGAGGGTTAAGGCAGTGCTGGAAAATAATGGTGGCCACACAAAAGATTGACACTTTGGGCCCAATTTGGAAATTTTCACCTAGGGCTGTACTCACTTTTATTGCCAACGGTTTAGACATTAATGGCTGTGTGTTGAGTTATTTTGAGGGGACAGCAAAGTTACACTGTTATACAAGCTGTACACTCACTACTTTACTTTGTAGCAAAGTGTCATTTCTTCAGTGTTGTCACATGAAAAGATATAATAAAATATTTACAAAAATGTGAGAGGTGTACTCACTTTTGTGAGATACTGTGTATATATATTATTTTGTTATCTTAAGTATTGATAAAGTTATTGCAGATTAAACAGGCTCATAGCAGAAAAGAAAAATAAACTGCTCTGATCCATAGGGAATGTACAGGTGTGAGAGATGAAACAGTTAAAGAAACGTTTTTGTGCCCAGAGGTTAGCTTTAACGCTATCAGCAGATAAACATTGTGGATTTATACTAACAGTCAGAGAAAATCTCAAATTGCCCATTGACAAAAGGATAGAAAGGAGAGCAGTTGGCCAAGCAGGCACCATCCAACCTCCCTCCGTCACCTCTGGCAGCCGGTTGTACAGTTAACAAAAGATTTTGGTTGGTATAAAAATAATAATAAGGATGACTATGAAGCATGCTGGAGGCTGTTCTTGTTATTTCGAAGTTCAAAATATTTTTGGTTATGTATTTCTCAATTCTATATCTTGGTTTACGTAGGGGAAGGACATACAGGAGGTACATATTTTAAAGCCAAGTGGATGAATTCTTGCTGTTACTTTATAGACCCATTATATCAGCTTTACTGTGTTTCACATAGCACAATGTTTTTGTCAACGCATGTTCTGAGAACTCAGCTTGACTGTTTCCATTGTGATTCTCTGCATGTTAGACTTAAATGGATACCTTGTTAGGATATTTTATAAATACAGATGCTGAGCTGATTAGACTGGGCTTGGCCAGCACTGTTTATCATGTTGAGCCTTGCATTGTTATATCATGGAATGTACAATGAATTCAAAACTTCAGAATCTTTTTGTGTGTTTTACTTTTAACAAATTTATATTTAAAATTGCTAAGGCCTTTATGCATCCCGGGTTTTTTGGCAAATCACTGATGTTGCCAGGGGTTGAGTTCTCAAAAACGTATACATTATGTTCAAAAATTGTTTTATAGTTATGGTAGCAGAAGTTTGAGTATATTTTGAACAGCTCTAAAAGTATACAGTATTTATTTAAATAAAAAAACTTAAAAGTGTATTGTGGCAAGACTATGCCCTGCCATGATGTAAAAATAATTTTTGACTCAGTATTCTCATCCAGGCAGATTTAGGGACTCCTGGGAGCTTGTGTCGTTCAAAGCAAACTGGCTTTTCAGTTTCCCTATTGGTTGGTAAAATCCAGTTTGGGGCATGGCACCCAGAGAGCTGGGAGGGATGAAATCAACAATCCTGGGCCCATAGGTGTGCGCACAGGATGTGCCAGGTGTGCCTGGGCACAACCTAATCACCCCATGTGCATTAGCATTATCTAGGGACACCACCAGGTGGGTGGTTGGGGGTGCTAGTGGCCAGTGTAAATGCCCCCATTATATTAAAGGCTAGGTTCAACAGTAGGAACAATTTACACCCGTATTTAGGGCGTAACGTAATATGCTCCCAATTAACTGTCTCCCACCACCAGAGCCTTCTTTCTGTGACAGCATGTGGCATTCATGTGTGTTTGAGATTTGGGGTGCACATCCTAATGCAGTAGGCTGTGCACATCTATGCCTAGGCCTGTGTTTTGTGAACAACTAGCGCTCTGATTGGGAAGGTGTGTGCTGGGCTTTTTGTAGAGTCAGGACTAGGGTTCTTGGCTCCACCTCAGAAGACAGAGGAGGACTCTGCCCAGGAGTCAGGAGTGCTCCACCTAGGAGAGACAAGTGGGAGAGCAAGATCAGTAAGGTGCTGCTAGCTATACAGGCAGGGTTGGTGAAAATATGGTCTGTAGGAGGCAGACAAGAGCCTGAAGTGCAAGGCCAAAATAGCAGTGCTGCATTAGTAAGCCAGGAGACTGAGTGTGTATCTCTTTTCAAGAGAGAGCAAAATGCTGAAAACCCCTGCAAGGGAAACTCTTTGATTTGTGGAACTTTGTTGAACTGTTTTTTAACCACTTCCTTACCATGCCATAGCCGAAACACGGCTACAGCGCAGGAGGGCATCCATGGACGAGCATCAGGCAGTATCTGTGATCGCCGTGTGCCTTGGACACAGTTCATCACAGATCGGGGTAAATGGCTAATAACAGCGGCCATTTACCACATGATCACTGTGTCCAATCACGCGCCATCCCAATTGTAAGCAAAGCTTCGGGAGTTTGATAGGTCTGCTTCCCTCACATATAGACGGAGTATGAGGGAAGAAGACGATCTGTGCTGGAGACAGCGAGTGATTTATTTCACACGTGTTTACACTGCCACACAGTGCCCATCAGTGCTGCCTCACCATGGACACTTATCCGTGCCCATCAGTGCTGCCTCACCAGTGCTGCCTCACCAGTGCCACTTATCAGTGCCAATAAGTGCTGCTTCATTAGTGCTGCCTCACCAGTGACACTTATCAGTGCCCATCAGTGGCAATCAGTGCTGTCCAGGGTCCTTCCCAACCAGGCCTCTGCATAGGAGAATGTTTTAGCCATTAGCATACTTTTCTACAATATTATTGAAGTATGGTGAACGTAGTTCTGAATTCTTGCCATTTTCCCATATGTAACCATTTGCCTTTACACTCATCATGCCTCTGCCTGCTCCTGAACTGACCCCGGACTGTTATTCTAACATGCTTCTGCCTGCTGCTTAAACTGACCATGCCTCTGCCTGCCACCTGACCGTACCCTAACTAGTTTATCGACGATGCTTCTGTCTGCCACCTAAACTGACCATGCCTCTGCCTGTCACCTGAACAGACCCTTACTTGTTTATTAATGATGCTTCTGCCTGCCGCATCATTTTAAGGTCCCTCATGCTCCACCCCTTTTGAAAATGTCATGAAGGGGAGGGGCTTAATCATTATCACATAAAGCGCAGGCATGCAAAGGTTTGAGAAGCATAATGCAAAAGCTTAATAGAAGGATCAAGCTGCCATTGTCTGATTAGCAATTTCTAATCTGTTTTTATGTTTACAGAGGTTTCCACTACTTTTCTTTCTGTTCTGTTGTTCCAATATTTATATTCATTAACCTGGAGGAGGTATGCCGATAAGAAAGCATTCAGACCCACGGGTCAGCATTACAGCCAAGTAACGAGCATTTTTAGAAGGTTAGCAATGATATCTCTCGCATATCTATCATGAAATAATTTGTTTAACACCTTGACCCTAATTATACAAGTAGTACTGTTAGATGAGCTCCAGAACATGGACACAGGCTGCCTCACCTCAGGCAGGTGCTGGTGCAGGTGGACAGCTCACAGCTCTTCAGGCGTGCTCCCTTCCTTCCCTGAGGCTCTGAGCCGCGCTCCCCGGAGAAGATGGAGGAGGTGGGTGGAGGCAAAATTGACCAGACGTGAAGGAGGAAGAAGTTCCTCTTCCACTCTGAATGCTGGGGCCTCGCCTTGGCCTCATGATGTGACGTCCCTGGTTGCTAGATGCCAGGTGGCAGGTGAGTGCAGCAACCAGTGCAGTGGGCAGCAGAGAGGCCAGCGGACGGTGCAATAAGAGAGTCTAGGGAGTTGGGGCAGCGCCGATGCTGCTGAATGTAACAGTAAGTGACTGTCACAGCTTTGGTGCCCCCCCCCCCCCTTTGCGGCAGCATGCGGCGGAGAATCGGTGAGGAAGCTTTCCTTTTCTTTGCCTTCCTCAACCTTTCTCCGATGCTCGCCAAATCTCTATCGGAGGGGGTGGATAGTGCGACCTACATAAAGTTGATGACAGGGGCAGCTGAGGCAATACACCACATAATCGGATGAACAGTTATAAAATTCACTGATATTGTAGGTTTTGCCCTTGGTAGTAAATTGTTTCTTGCCATGTTATACAAAACTACCGGTCTTGCATAGCATTTTTTTTTTTTTACATTGAAACATACCCTGTAATGGTATGAGGCATATCTGGGGTGTCAAATTGACGGGGTGAGATTTGAGTTTACTGGGTGTGATTTTATTTTGTTATATTCGGTGCTTTTCTGTATGTGATTCTGGGGAGGTTGGGGAGAATAGTTTTGAGATGTATATCCTCAAGCAATATCGGCCAATGTTTTTTAAAAATTGTTTCCATTTTTTTGTGATCAGAATGGAATCTGGTGCTAAAACGAACAGATTGGTCAAATGTACCTTTATCTATTTTAGTGGGAATGTTTTGTGAATACTGAGTGTAAGCTTGTTTGATCAATGATTCGGGATTGCCCTTATCCTTGAGTTTGTTAGTGAGTAAGTCACTTTGTTCTGTATAGTCTGTCATATCGGTACTATTACGCTACTATTAAAACTTCTTAAAGTGATACTAAAGTCTCATTTTTTTTTCTTTAAAAATAACAAACATGTTATACATACGTGCTTTGTGTAATGGTTTTGCACAGAGCAGCCCAGATCCTCCTCTTCTCGGGTCCCTGGCCGGAGCTCCTGGCCCCTCTCTCCTGTCGAGTGCCCCCACAGCAAGCAGCTCCTTTCTTTCCTCAATGACTACCTGACTTTGATTCTCAGCCAATCAGGAGGGAGAGTCCCAGACGGCCAAGGCACTAGTGGACATCGCTGGATCGAGATGGGGCTCAGGTAGTGGCATTGGGAGGGGGGGGGCTAAGGGGGGCTGGAGCCCCTAATGGGACCCCAAATAGCCCGGGTATCGGGCATTCACAAACCTATTATTAGCCCGAGCAAGGACAGATCTGACTCGGAGCGCGACCGAGTGATATAGCAGGTCCATCATAGGCGCTGCAGGCTCCAGAAGGTGGGAATTACATTGCGGCCACGTGGAGCACTATGAGATCCCCGCTTGTTGCTTTGGCGGGTGGCTCTCCTGTCCTCTACTGTCTCTGCCTGCCTGCTGTCTACTGGGATGGGCGCGCTGCACACTACAGCTGAGCTGCAGGAGGAGGTCACGGTCACCTGAAGTCTGACGTGTAATGGTCAGGTAGGTCAGTGCATGTCAGTGGGTGTCAGGCAGGTCAGTGTGGGTCAGTGTAATGGTCAGTGTGCGTCAGGTAGGTCAGTGTGCATCAGGTAGGTCAGTGTGTGTCAGGTAGGTCAGTGTAATGGTCAGTGTGTGTCAGGTAGGTCAGTGTGCGTCAGATAGGTCAGCGTGCGTCAGTGTAATGATCAGTGTGGGTCAGGTAGGTCAGTGTGGGTCAATATAATGGTCACTGTGTTTCAGGTAGGTCAGTGTAATGGTCAGTGTGTGTCAGGTAGGTCAGTGTGGGTCAGGTAGGTCAGTGTAATGGTCAGGTAGGTCAGTGTGGGCCAGGTAGGTCAGTGTAATGGTCAGGTAGGTCAGTGTGTGTCAGGTAGGTTAGTGTAATGGTCAGGTAGGTCAGTGTGGGTCAGCTAGATCAGTGTAATGGTCAGTGTGTGTCAGATAGGTCAGTTTTTAGTGGTCAGTATTAATGGGCACTGGTAAGCCTTAAACCCCACTTCCTGCCCAGACCAATTTTCAGCTTTCATCACTGTCACTCTTTGAATGACAATTGTGTGGTCATGGTACAGTGTACCCAAATACAATTTTTATCATTTTTTGCTAAATAAAACAACAAAGGACCGAAAATGTTGAAAAAAAAAAAAAAACAGTTTCATAGTTTGATATAAAATTTTAAAAACAAGTTGTTTTTCTCCTTCACTGATGTACGCTGATGAGGCTGCACTGATGGGCACTGATAGGTGGCACCTGTAAGCACTGATGAGTTGGCACTGATGGGTGGCACTGATGGTTGGCACTGATGGGCACTGATGGGTGGCACTGACGGGCACTGATGACTTTTATAGGCACTGGTAGGTGGCACTGATTATGAGACACTGATGGGCATTGATTGGCAGCACTGGTGGACATTGATGGGTGGCACTGTGGGCACTGGTAGGTGGCACTGATGGGTACTGGTAGGTGGCACAGTGGGCACTGGCAGCTGACACTGGTGGGCACAGAAAATGCAGCTGCGGCTTTCTGTGTGACGGACCGATGTCCCTCTGACAGAAGCCGGTAATTGGCTTTTTTCCCCCTCAAGTTGACAGCGTGAGGAAAAAAAATACTGATTACTGAGCTTCTGTTTACATCACGTGATCAGCCGTAATTGGCTGACAGCTGATCACGTGGTAAGGGATCCTTACTCGATCTGTGATCAGCCAAGTCTCATAGAGTGCGACGCGCGTGACCGACAGGGACGCGCAGACAGGGCTTGCTTGGGAGGACGTCCATGGACGCCCTCCTGGCAATTAAGGCCCGCGCTGTAGCCGTCATTCGGCCATAGCGCAGGCGGCAAGTAGTTAAAAGCCTGCTTCTGACACCTATTAGCAAAAGTATGTAGGCATAACAACACACAACCTGCCAATCAGCGGGTCCAGTGGGCTCGATGTCTGCCGGCCGCGCCCGATCGTTCCCCGCGGTGACAGAACGGGGATCTGCCTGTGTAAACAAGACAGCTCTCCGTTCTGACAGGGGAGATCACACAGATCCTGTCTTTCTGCTATGCAGGAAGACAGATCTGTGTGTTTCCTCAGTCACACAGTCCCCCATAAGGTTAGAAAACACAAACAGGGAACACATTTAACCTCTTGATCGCCCCTGATGTTAACCCCTTCCCTGGCAGTGTCAGTAAAATGCCTGTGCATATTTTTAGCACTGATTACTGTCATAATGTCACTGGTTCCTAAAAAAGTGTCAAAAATTTCAGTTAGGTGTCCAATCTGTCCGCCGCAATGTCGCAGTCCCGCTAAAAATCACTGATCGCCACCATTACTAGTAAAAAAAAAAGAAAATGCCATAAATAAATGTGTCCCCTATTTTGTAGACGTGATAACTTTTGCGCAAACCAATCAATTTATGCTTATTACTATTTTTTACCAAAAATATGTAGCAGAATACATATCGGCCTAAATCGATGAATACATTTTGGGCTTTTTACATTTTTTTTGGAAATGTTTTATAGCAGAAAGTATATATTTTTTTATTTTTTTTTTAATTGTTGCTTTTCTTGTTTATAGCGCAAAAAATAAAAACTGCAGAGGTGATCAAATACCACCAAAAGAAAGCTCTATTTGTGCGAAAAAAGGACATCAATTTTGTTTGGGTACAGCGTTGCGCAGCGGTGCAATTGTCAGTTAAAGCGACGCAGTGCCGTATGTATGACTATATATACCTATATCATGCTATGTATTCTATGTATATCCATGGCTGTATTATGATGTACTTGTAATAGCCTCACCTAAAAAGCTCATGTTTTAATATAATCAACGTCTTTGTATGTTACTACTTTTTTCAATACATTTATACTTTTTTTATTAACTTTTGAATTTTTTGCTGCAATACAAAACCCCTTTGGGAAACCTTTCCAAATTACAGTGCTCAATACATTTTATCTTAAGACAAGTAAACAGATGTAGACCCCCATCATATCCCCTACCAATTTCAGGTTGCAAAACCAATGCATAGGTCACTTAATTTCACCTTTACTCCCCTGAGCTGGTTGACACTAGATAGAGTTTACAGAATGAATGTAACGTTCACCCATCAATAACTAATAACTACGTATAATTAAGTTGCAGGGCACATGTTCATTAGAATTTGGTGTGTGAACTTTGACCCCTTTTCTGTGTCAGCAAGGGGTTTACAAATACAAAAAACTCTTAATTCTCTAAAAGCTGGCAAGCAAACATTTATTTATTTATTTATTTTCGCACCTTTTGGAAGAGAAAAAAACAATATGCCTCGAAGTTTTAAAGCTGAAATCTAGGCCTATATGAAAAACACACATGAATGCAGCTTGGGAATCATTAATACATCATTAAAGTGGAGTGCCTCCTAAAAATATTTTTTATTACAAATACTGCAGCTGCTGACTTTTAATAATCGGACACTTACCTGTCCCAGGGTCCAGCGATGCAGGGGAACGAAGCCCCCCCCCTTGTTCCCCGCTCCGCTCGTGGCGCTGTTATTATTACTGTGGGCACCCGGCTGTGGCTTCACAGCCGGGCACCCACTGCGCATGCGCGAGCGGCGCCGCGCGCTGTGATACGCGGCGCAGTCATCTGGGACCTGTCACGTGTCCCAGATGATTGACTGCGCCGAGGGGAAGTGATGTCAGTGCCCGGGCACTGAAGGAGGCAGACTACGGGGGACCCCCTAGCAACAGGCATTTAGAGGTGAGTAACATTTTTTTTTTTCAATTATTTTATTTTTATTAATTTTTTTATGAATTTTAAGCTATTTTTTTTTTTTTTTTGATGAAAAAAACACCACTTTAATTCTGTAATTTTTCCTTTATTAGGCTATTCATTTCATCTTGTTATTTTTGGCTGGAGTTCTGCTTCAAGTCTGTCTCTGATAACTTCCAGCTTCTTGGGGTTCGGAAAAGCAAACTAGACACACATTGCACTTACTTCCAACAGTGAACCCTTCCCTATTAACAACTACAATGCTTCCGGAAGCATTTGGAATGTCGATTCGTAGGCTGTGGATCCTGTTTATTCAGCAGGCAGGGGATGGTATCGGACCTGGTGTTTTTGATGATTCTATGCTGCTGCTGAAGTTTAGATCAAGAACCTTTAAAAGGAGTGAAACGGGGTCTTTGATAAAACACACTCTATTTCCCACGGTCACATGGCATTAGAAACTCGGTTCTCTGATAGGTGGAAAGTCTGTCCCCAATAACCCAAAGAGGCACCTGATGCTGCCTCCCTACTGAGTGCCCCATAGAAAGCCACTGGCTATTGAGGCACTCGTGCATGCTCGCTCCTGAGCCCTGCTCTCTGTGTCCATAAGACATAGCTTGGCCCTGCCCCCGCTCCCTCCTTACTGGCTGCTCCTGCATCTCAACCAATGAGGAGGGAGAGAATCTGCTCTCTTGCACATGACTGGATCGCAATCGGGCATGGATAAGCATTGGGGGGGGGCTGAGGGAGGAGCTACACACTGAGGGTTTTTTATTAAATTCATGCATAAAATGCATAAAGGTAAAAAGCCTTCATCCTTTAGGACCATTTTAAGTTTGCATTTTAAACTGGGGTTCCTCAAGATTTACAAGGTGCCAAAACTGAAAAAAAAAAGGTTGAGAATTGCTGTTTTAGAAAAGTTTTCCTTGTAGGTCAGAGTTCTTCTTTAATGTCTGGTGTTCCCTTTTACACGTGAGTCAGTTTATCATAACACCGCTTATACCTCCATCATCTCTCCAGTCGAGGCACCGTCTGAACAGCTCTCTGCACCAATACCCCCGGATTTTTTGGCTAACACCTTGATAAAATCAATTCTCTGTCTGTCACTCTGCTGATAAATGCATGCATATAATCATTATCTACAACCTTCTGTTCCCAGGTATCAGTACAAACCTGTGACAATATTTTCACTTTTTATAGTTCATTACAAATACGATTTTTACAGAGCACCTCTCGGCGGGATGCTATATTTCTAGATTCAAATGAATATAGTTCTTTTTTACCTGCGAATGATGCTTTATATGTGATTTAAGGTGCCCATAAATGTGAAGACTGTCTGCATAAAAGGCTTTTTTGCTTATAATAAGTGTATGTATGGATTCCCTTGAATTTACTTCTTGATCATTTAGGACTCCTAAGATATTATTTAGGCAAGGCAGAAGACTCAACCATTGGTGGGCCATATCAACATATATATTCATCTTCCATAAAATAATTCATTGTCTTCTGAATGATAACGGCCTCTGACCATGGTATATTTGTTCTTATCAAACTGGTGTTGGCAGGTTTTCGCCACATGGCTTGGCACCAGGGTCATGCCTCCCATGAGGCCAGTTGAGACGGCTGCTCCAGCAGCAATTTTGGAATACTATGACGGGATGGCGCGGAGACAAGACAGTCCATAATAGACATTCCATCCTCAGTGTGCTTATTAACACTACACCTGCTAAAACCACAGGCTTAGCATTACTGATCTCCCTGTCCAGCCACTGCACCTGTCACACAGGCAGGAGCAGTGACATGACTACTCAGTGATGGTGAGCCTTATGAGAGGATAGGCTCAGCCCAACTGAGCAGAGATCATGGTCTCTGCGCCTGCCTATGAGAGGCACAATTATTGAGAGCTCTGCTCATTGAGCCTGAGCCTGAATTTCTATTAGGCTTAGCGTCATTGAGTTTACCGCCCAAGGGATCCATTTTTGCTGCACAGGTAAAGATGGGGAAGGGGTGGTAATTGACCTAGGCATGCTTCCATGCTTGGAAAGCTTTCAGCACACAAGAGTAATCCTTAAAATTCCCTTAATGGAATCTTTGTCCCAGAGTCCCTTTTGTCCACTGCAAGTGGGTTTTGCATTCCCACATAAGTCTACAGCAATGCAAAACGCACTTGAAGTCGGTGAAATCTCATGTATAGCCAGCTCTACAAATCACAGTCTTTTTATAAAATACAATGAAGAAGCACCCCTGCCAATGTAAAATTGGGATGTTACGCATGAACCTACAGCTAGCCATAGATAGATAGAATTTCGACAGAAAAGTATTAGGAAAATGTATGCACAAATTCTCAGAACATTCTCAGAAGATTTGTTTGAATTTTCCCATCACTGAGATGAAAAACGAATGTCGATTTGACCCACTTATGATTAAAAAAACAAACAAACTTTCTTAGAACCTTTTCCCAAGAATTTTCATGTTAAATTCTACACATCTATGGCCATCTTTTCCATGATATCATAATTGTCTGGAGGGAAGTGCGAAAGGTATTGGGGCTATCGCTCTATATATATATCTACATTCTTGTCTATTCATGAAAACCCAATGTTCCCTCAAAGCATGCAACATGATGCCTTCTCGCTATGGAGATTAAAAGAGCTTACACAGGTCACCTCCCTTTTTTATGTGGACACAGACAATTTAAAATCTTTCCAAGTTCCAGCAACTGACGTTGACCTACCAAACCACTATTTCCTATACTTAATACAATCTGCCAATTATATAAAGGCTTGCTGTCTGGATGGGAATCAAATATTCCAGATTTCCTTGATAAACAGACTGATCCGAAACCGGACATATTCTATCTCAGGTATTTATTAACCACTCAGCTCCTTCTTTATGAAACCAGCTGCCACTATGTCCTTAAAAAATTGGAACATAGAAGGACTTTCCGGCTAACGACCTGACTGATAAACTCATAGAGGGCTATAAAAAAATCCAGAGTGATCAATGAAACTTGGACAGAATCTCAATTAATCCCAATTCAGCCTTCATCCCCTTTCTCTCAACAAAGAACCCATCCCAGGCTCCCACCTACCCTCTGTGTGGCACTTTTTGACCTTCTCTGTATCGCCGCTTTTGGTGGTGCCCATCAATGTCAGCCTTCTGGGACCAAGTGATTAGCTACATATATGGAGTAATGAACTGTCTAATCTATAAGATTCTCTTTGATTATTATTATTCAGCTGTGAGACAGCTGCCTACCTAACTTCTCCTGGTCAACTTACTAGACCACATTTGAATCCAGAATGGATCCATCTGTGCCTGCCACAATGTTGGATAGGAGGGCGACTTACAAAGCAAATGTTGCCCAGTTTCTGATGAACGAATTTGCTCTGTGTATGGCAAGCTTTAGGGGGGTCATATAAATGAAGACTTTAAGCCTGTAAGTTCAGTAAGCACATATGTAAAAATACAATTCAAACAACTAACTGGTTTTCTGTAGGAGGAGAAAGTGAAAATATAGATGATCTCTTTTATTTAGAACAGCTGGCAGCACACAGAACAAACACATAAATTCTCCACTTATCCAGTACACAGTATGTGTGTAAGCGGGGTCCTGATTTTTTTATGGTGCCACAGTGTCGGCTGCACTGGTTTCCATCGTCAGCCAGTTTTGAGGTATTCTCCTGGGCACTGGCTGCCGGTCGGCACCAGCAGCCCAGGTGAGGATGCCTCCCTTATTTAGCACGCTGGCGTGGCACTGGGGGCATCTTGCATGCTAGCCATTGGGGTGTATATATAGCACTCCTGGTGCAATCAATGGTCTCTCATGTGTTACTGGACACTTTATAGATCACATTCGGATTTTGACCCACCACCAATGGGATCCAAGATATATTTTATATCACTTTACTTTGCTTGGGTTTATACAGTGTCACATTTTTTGGTATTCCTCAGTTGGACCCTCTTTGCTTTCATGGGTATTTAAGCCTTATATAGGTGCATCCATCACCATTTCTTATTTTGCACCTCCCTTTGGTGTTTGGTATTTACACTTGATAGATGAGCTTGGTACTGGCTGAATGCACTCTGTGAACTTCAACATGGATACCTGGTTTGCGCCCTCAAGTGTAGTGTGTACCTGCATGGGCTGTGTGTGGGTCATGTTCCCACAGCTCCCGTTCAGGACCCCTTTATCGACCGCCTTTTCTCAGCATCACATGTTCTAAATTTGAGCTGATTTGAAAGTAATATTGCTTTCTCCTGAGGAAGTGGTGGTTCATCCACGAAACGTGTAGAGATTTTTAGATGCAGTTTTTTCTTGATACAATCATGCGTTTATATCTATATATTATATGAATTATATGAATCTTATGAATTTTATGGAATTTTGGCAAAATCATGTATCTATCATTTGATGTCAATGTATACATATCAGCTCCTATTCAATACTCTTTATTTCTGCTACATAATATGTCTTTTTATGTGTATTTCCATGTATGAATAAATGTCCCATTGTGCATTCATTTTACCCCTTGTGTGTCACATGTCTCATTCAAAGTCCCAAACTTTCCTCTTTTCTCCAATAATATAGGGATGGAGGGACATGCTCTGGTTTACCAAGTGCTTAATTTAAAGTCCCAAACCTCCCCTTATTTTTACTAAGCAGGGCCCTAATTCACCACCAACAAGGGCCCCTGCCACCATCCTCAAGAAATTGGAAAGACATAGGGGTACACATACCTGTAATGTGGAGTAACTCTTGGAACTTACATTCACCCTGCCTGAGGCCAACCTCCAGAAAATAGTAGTGTCCACATGTTCAGAATGTTTAACATTTTGTTGTAGCAGAAACATGATGTACCATTCTTTGCCAAAATACACTTCACCTTTGTCTCTTTACTGTCAACATCGGTAACTCTGCACAATTCAAGTTCAACGATAACATAGGATTGCCAAACAGCTCTTCCAGTTTCCTCACTGTAGGTCCCCATGGGTGGGTTCTCTAATGAAGCCTGTACCGCATCTACCGCAACAGGTTCACTTCTTGAGACTATAAGCTTACGTGGAAGTTTACTGGGGTAGTCTGTTCCCATCACCCTCTGCTTCTGGATCTTCTGGCTCTAGATTATAAGGGCCCAAGCTAGCCCCATACACAATATTCACCATGGGGAGGGTTCTCACTAAAAGGGGTACTAACTCCTGCTTACATGTATGTTATAGTGCGCTGCTGTAGAATGTGGGTCCATCTGCACCTACTGTACTGTTCTAAAATTTTCCATTGTGGCTGTGTGCATATAAATAGAGGTTTTAAAGACATCTTTTTTTTGAAGAGTTTATAAAGTGTATATTGTGGTAGGCAAGTGTAGAGGCTTGACCTGTGAAATTCCATCCTCATAACCTTTTTTATGCTTACTGGGCTACAGAGATCGGTATTTGCCATAACAACTGTTATTTTCAGAAATGTCAGTCAGCTCACAACAGGCTGAAAATAATCATTGTTATGGCAAATGATACATGTGTTATATCTTTGTGAATCGATCATATATCTGGATAAACTTTAACCAAAATCTGGAGACATGGGATGCAAAGGAACCTAATTCTTTATGCCACAGCTTAGAAATAATTGCATTGATTAACTTTATAGGCCTGTTGAGGGAGTTACTGTTTGCCTTTCAGCAACTAGCTGTGTCAGATTTTAGAGAACACATGTACACCATGATATAAATAGGTTCAATCAGCTCCAAACATGTCAAGCTAGAAAATTAATCCGTTGTGAAAGATACGATGCTTGTTTTTTAGCTCTATGAAAACGAGCAGAAAAGGTCACTTCATTTGTGCTCTTTGGCTCGTGTCCGATAGCGGTCATTGCAGAAATGTCACCATTTTCTCTCTTTTGCGACTATAATTTTTTATACAAAATTTGGACGGTTCTATAGGTGTCTGGTGTCAACAGGTAAAGTATTGGCAAATAAAAGTCATTTGGGAAGAAAACTGGGCAATGTGTGACCCATTGTGACCTTGTGAGTAATATGTTTTTGCCTCCAGAATTTTTTTTCGGTTGCTTTACGTGTTGGGGCCACAAATTGCAGCATCCAATTATTTTCATTATTAACGTTTTGACATATGTTACACCTTTATCATATCTGAGAAATAATTGTGTTACCCCTGAAAAGAAATAATAAGTTCCTGAATTGAATGTAGCTGCTGAACCTAGCAGTAAACTCAAAACCTAAACTTAAAGCCAAAGGCCATGCCCCCCACGACCCCCTCTTTCCCTTAAAGTTTCCTTTTTATACTTTTTTTTATACATTTCTATGTTCAGGTCATATGACACATAGGCAGGGCCGGCGCTAGCAATAGGCGGGTCAGGCAGCTGCCTAGGGTGCCAGGGTAACGGGGGCCGGCAAAATCCGGATCTCCATCCCCTCGCTGGGGATTCGGATTATTAAAATACCTCCAGAACTCACATTTTTTAAATACATGATGCCTTATGGCGCCAGCCGCCAGGCTAGGGGGCGGTTGCACCTGTGAAGACATCCCGGACCACTCTGTCCCCAGCCTGCAGTGCCGCCCTAGCAGTCAAAGATGAGGGGAGAGAGCTGGACAAGGAGCAGCTGACCGGAAGTGCTGCATGGTCGATGGAACCGGCTGGAGCAGATGAGATGGAAGCCCTGCATACAGGCTTGCCGCGATATCCGCTCCCCCTCCTCCTGGTCACTCAGGGATCTGTTGTGAGAGGACAGGCAGCAGCACCGCTCTCATGGAGTAAAGCCATCACCTGCCACTGGCTCAGGTATAGTGAAAGCACAGGCAGCATGCTCAGTGCTGCAGCCTGCAGTCACATGAAATAAAAAATTGACTCCGGCGTTAGAGGAGCATCTCAGTGGTCTTCGTTCCACTTGGGCACAAGTCCAGGAGGCTTTGCTTCATGCTAATGATAGGTACAGACTCCATGCTGACCGCAGATGCCTGTCTGCGCCTTCCTACCAGGTTGGGGACAGGGTCTGGCTGTCATCTCGCAACCTCCAACTTCGTGTTCCCTCACTGAAGTTTGCATCTCGGTTTATTGGGCCTTTCTGTATTCTTCGCAGGATTAACCCAGTGGCTTATGCATTAGACCTTCCTTCTAATATGCGTATTGCAAATGTATTTCATGTATCCTTATTAAAACCTTTGGTCTGCAACCGCTTTACCACCTCGGTGCCACATCCTCACCCTGTACAGGTTGAGAACCATGAGGAGTATGAAGTACAGTCCACTCCTGTAGCTTCTGTGGGCGCATACATTACCTGGTGCATTGGAAAGGGTACGGTCCGGAAGAACGCTCTTGGGTCTCATCCTCGGACGTGCATGCCCCTGTCCTCCTCCGTGATTTCCATAGACACTTTCCCCTCAAGCCTGGTGGTCCTCTGAGGGGGAGGGGTCGTTGAGGGGTTGTTGAGATGGGGGTACTGTCAGGGCTGGGCTCAGCCCTTCCTTCTCTGAGCTGGCAGCTCAGCTGTTGGCTAATTGCCAGCTCCCATCTCTCTCCACAGTTCTCCTGCTCATCAGGCCTGCCTACTTAAGCCGTCCAGTCCAGAGGAGCTCTGCCTTCGCCTTGGTCATATCACGAGAAACTATCTCCTGTGTTCCTTTTTAAAGACTTGCTTTTCTGACATCCCTTCTGGCTCCAGATCCTGCTTGCTGTTCCACTACTTGGACCCCTGACTTCTCGTTCGGCTGACTATGCGTTCCGGTTACTGAACTTTGGCTATGCTCTGACTACGTTTGTTCTTTCTAATTTTATTATTAAACAAGTGTTATTTAACTGTACTTATGTCTCGGTCTGATTTCATGGTTTCTGACAGGGTTCCAGCCATCCATTTTGCCTGACACATTTGTTCCTCAAATAATTCCTGCATTAGAGGAGCATCTCTGAGAGGGTCCTTGCCATGGGTCTGGCTGTCATCTCAAAACCTCTGACTCCGTGTTCCCTTACTGAAACTGGCACCGTGGTATATTGGGCCTTTCCGTATTCTCCATAGGATCAACCCAGTGGCCTACGCATTAGACCTTCTCTCCAACATGCGTATTTCTAATGAATGTATTCCATGTTTCCTTATTAACCTCTTCAATACTGGGCACTTTCACCCAATTCCTTCCCAGACCAATTTTCATCGCTCTCGCACTTTCAATGACATGCACGGTCATGCAATGCTGTACCCAAATTACATTTTTATCATTTTGTTCACACAATTAGAGCTTTCTTTTGGTGATATTTATTCATGACTCCGTTTTAAATTTTTTGTGATATAAGCGAAAAAAGAGGGGAAATTTGGAAAAATAATATATTTTCTTCTTTCTATTTTAAAAGAAATCCAATAAAATGGAATTTTGTCATAAATTTAAGCCAAAATTTATTCTGCTACAAGTTTTAGGTAAAAAAAATCCTGTTAAGTGTATAATAATTGGTTTGTGCGATCATGGACAGATGTACGCAAATGATCATGTACAGATGTGCGCAGGTGATCACGGACATATGTGTGCAGATAATCATTGGGGCATGTGATTTTACTGTTACATATGTGGGGGACAGGTGTTTTTACTATGTGGGGACATGTGTTTTGGGGACATGTGTGTTAACTTTGTGTGTTTACACTGTGGGGGCACTAGACTGGTGATCAGTGAGTAAAAAACTGTAAAAAACAGCTCATACTCACTGATCACCAGCTCTCATCTCCTCACTGACAACTTCTGTGTGAGGAGAGAAGAGCCGATTGCCTAGCAATCGGCTCTGTATTTACATCACATGATGACTGTGATTGGACACAGGCGTCGTGTGATCAGGAGTGCCAATCACACAAGCACATTGGGATCGCGCAGCTGCGCGGGCACGCGCGGGCACCCACGCAATCCCGCTCCTTCTGAGGGACGCTCCTGAATGTCCACTCAGAAGCAAAGAGTGCCCACCCGGCCGTTTATGCACAGTGGCAGGGTGGAAAGTAGTTAAAACCTTTGGTGTGCAACCGCTTCACCACCTCAGTACCGCGTCCTCACCCGGTTCAGGTTGAGAACCATGAGGAGTATGAGATACAATCTATTACAGTATACAGTACCTTGTTCATTGGAGAGGTTACGGTCCAGAGGAACGCCCTTGGGTCTCATCCTCAGACATACATACGCCTGCCCTTCTCCGTGCTTTCCATAGACATTTTCCCCTCAAACCTGGTGCCCCTCCGAGGGGAAGGGGTCGATAAGGAGGGGGTACTGTCGGGCTGGGCTCTTAGCAGCTGTCTTCTCTGTGCCAGGCTGCTCAGCTGTCGGATAATTGTCAAGCACTCATTGTTTCCACAATGACTCGCCTAGTTATCATTACCTGCTCATCGGTCCCGCCTACAGCCAGCCCCTTCTGGCTATTTAACCACTTACCCACTGGGCACTCAAATCCCCTTCCTAACCAGACCAATTTTCAGCTTTCAGTGCTCTCACACTTTGAATGACAATTACTCAGTCATGCAACACTGTACCCAAATGAATTTTTTGTCCTTTTTTTCACACAAATAGAGCTTTCTTTTGGTGATAATTAATCACTGCTGGGTTTTTAATTTTTTGCGATATAAATCAAAAAATACTGAAAATTTGGTAAAAAAAAAAATAAATTCTTTGTTTCTATTAAAATTTATTGCAGAGTATTGGCGAGTATTGGCAGAGTATTGGCGAGTATTGGCAGAGTATTGCAGTGTTGCAGTGTTGCACAGTATTGGTAGAGTATTGCACAGTGTTGGCAGAGTATTGCAGTGCTGGCAGAGTATTGCACATTGGTTGCAGAGTATTGCACAGTGGTGGCAGAGTATTGCACAGTGGTGGCAGAGTATTGCACAGTGGTGGCAGTGTATTGCACACTGCTGGCAGAGTATTTTACAGTGCTGTAACTGACCAGCGCTGTGGGCACTACACATCCAGCACACATCGCTGGTCCCATCTCTCCCCCTCTCCGCTTCTCCCCTCTCACTGTACCGATCGGTACAGAGAGGGGAGGGAGGAACCGGCGGCATGACGTGACACCGGTTTGTGTTCATTTGACGGAGCGAACACGTGGTAAACGGCCGCTACCGGCGGTCACGGATGTTTCTGAGTGCGTGCCCCAGGGGGGCGCGCAGGAGCAAGGTTCTGGGAGGATGTCCTACGGACGTCCACCCAGAATAAGCCGACCACGCTGTAGCCGTCTTTTGGTCTTATTCTTATTTCTGTTGTCCGGTCGGCATGTGGTTAAACTGTCTTGTTCATTCCTTTCGTGCCTTCGTCTGGTCAACATATCTGGAGTATCTGTGTTGTGTTCCTGTGAAAGACTTTGCCTGGCTGACGTCCCTCCTGATTCCTGATCCTGTTCTTTTGCCTCCGACTACGCTGATTTATGGTTTCCTGATTACTGGCTCCTCTGATTACCCGCTTTGGCTTCTGATTCCTGGCTTATGTTTTGATTACGTTTACTGATCTGTACCATTTTTACCATTACATTAAAGGTGTGATTTTTACTGAATTTTCTGTCTCAGTCTGATTCATGGTTCCTGAGTCCTGACACTCACTCAACTAAAAATGTTTTCTGTGCCCCCATTAGAGAGATCTGTGTGGGGAAATCTTTCCAACAGAAATACAGGCCACAAATAAAAATCTGACAGAGATTTAAAAATTTCTGCTATCACTACCTGTCCTGATAATTTACCAGATAATATATAATTTACCATTTGCAGATCCTAATGCCACCCTCATTATTCTCTCCTTAAAGCAACTCATACACAATGGTTGCTCTCTGCCAGCATTTTGGAGTGAGGAGCGGGGTTATCTATAGAACCCCCTTCCCCATTATTGGTTGTCATCTCAGTATTGACAATTTTCTCCAGCCTCTTTGCAGGCGCCTCCTTTCTACAGGCTTGTGCTCTGGTTTTAGCTATATCTCATTGATAAGGGTAGGCTTCCCGAAGAAGGTGACAATGATGGAGGTGTGGGAAAGGGAGATGAATAGTCATTTTAGGACCTGTGGCCAAGGGATTCTTAATTAATGTTCAATAAGTAGGGATTTAACAAAGGGGTGCATTACAACAGAAGGGTCCAGCTGGATAACAGACAGCAATAAAAAGGGCTAAATGCAGCAGGCCGAGGGCAGCAATCTAAGGTGTGGTAAGAATTAATCCAACGGGTCATGGGCAGTTATAAAGTGCAGCAAAAAGGTAGGTCCAGGGGGCACGGGGCAGCAATTTGAGGTGTGGTAAGAGTTATTTCAATGA
The DNA here is from genome assembly GCA_028564925.1 of Lithobates sylvaticus. NCBI lineage: Eukaryota > Metazoa > Chordata > Amphibia > Anura > Ranidae > Lithobates > Lithobates sylvaticus. The sequence goes on from CM053027.1 coordinate 573,521,799, forward strand.
GGTCACAAGCAAAAGGGTACATTCCACAGGGTAGCAGGCAGCAATACAACACAACAAAAGGATAAGTCCAAGGGGCATGCAGGGAAGCAGTCTAATGCCTCGTACACACGTAGGGACTTTTGCCGGCGGACCTAGTCCAGCGGACAATCCCGCGGGACTTTCCGGCTAGGTCCGCTGGACTTTCCGAGGGTGTGGACTTGCCCACACACGCACGGACTTCTCCAGCGGATAATCCGCCGGCCAAAAGTCCGCGGGACTTTTGAAAATGAACGGACTTGCCCACACACGGAGCAGTCCGTTCATTTCGAACGTAACTTCAGGTTACGTAGCTAGCGTAGGCAGTAAATGCCGCCGCGCTAGCTCCGTGACCTGGCATGGATTTAAAGGGAATCCCCACGCCGAAAAAACGGCGTGGGGGTTCCCCCCAAATCCATGTCAGACCCTCATCCGAGCACGCAGCCTGGCAGGCCAGGAAAGGGGTGGGGACGAACGAGCGCCCCCCCCCCTCCTGAGCCGTACCAGGCCGCGTGCCCTCAACATGGGGGGTGCCCTGGGGAAAGGGGGGCCGTGCGGCCCCCCCACCCCAAAGCACCTTGTCCCCATGTTGATGAGGACAAGGGCCTCTTCCCGACAACCCTGGCCGTTGGTTGTCGGGGTCTGCGGGCGGGGGCTTATCGGAATCTGGGAGCCCCCTTTAATAAGGGGGCCCCCAGATACCGGCCCCCCACCCTATGTGAATGAGTATGGGGTATGATGTACCCCTACCCATTCACCTAAGGTGTAAAATGTAAAGTAAAAAAAAAAACACCCACACTTTTGAAAAAATATTTTATTGCACTGCTCCGGGGGTCTTCTTCCGTCTTGGGGGTCTTCTCGCCGGACTCCCCCGCCATTTACCAAGCTCTTTTACCGAGCGGGGGAAGTCCGGCTACCTTCTTCGTCGTCGCCGCCGTCTGGGGGTCTCGATCCGCCTTCGGGGGTCTTCTTCCGTCTTGGGGGTCTTCTCGCCGGACTCCCCCGCCATTTACCAAGCTCTTTTACCGAGCGAGGGGAGTCCGGCTACCTTCTTCGTCGTCGCCGCCGTCGTCTGGGGGTCTCGATCCGCCTTCGGGGGTCTTCCGGGGGTCTCTTCTGTTCTTGCGGCGGTCGTCGTCTTCCGCGCCGCCGGCGCCTTCTCCTTCTTCTTGTCCTTCTTGTTCTTCTTCTTCTTCTTCCGATGTTGACCCGTCGCTGTCTCTGCCCGGAATGCCTGTGCCGATCTGCGCTCGGACTTATATAGGGACATGGGGGACAGGGTCACATGCACATGTCACATGGTGACCCCGCCCCCTTGTGTTGTCACAGTCCCGGAGGATGCTGGGACTGTGACATCGCAAGGGGGCAGGGTCACCATGTGACATGAACATGTGACCCTGTCCCCCATGTCCCTATATAAGTCCGAGCGCAGATCGGCACAGGCATTCCGGGCAGAGACAGCGACGGGTCAACATCGGAAGAAGAAGAAGAACAAGAAGGACAAGAAGAAGGAGAAGGCGCCGGCGGCGCGGAAGACGACGACCGCCGCAAGAACAGAAGAGACCCCCGGAAGACCCCCGAAGGCGGATCGAGACCCCCAGACGACGGCGGCGACGACGAAGAAGGTAGCCGGACTTCCCCCCGCTCGGTAAAAGAGCTTGGTAAATGGCGGGGGAGTCCGGCGAGAAGACCCCCAAGACGGAAGAAGACCCCCGGAGCAGTGCAATAAACTATTTTTTCAAAAGTGTGGGTGTTTTTTTTTTACTTTACATTTTACACCTTAGGTGAATGGGTAGGGGTACATCGTACCCCATACTCATTCACATAGGGTGGGGGGCCGGTATCTGGGGGGCCCCTTATTAAAGGGGGCTCCCAGATTCCGATAAGCCCCCGCCCGCAGACCCCGACAACCAACGGCCAGGGTTGTCGGGAAGAGGCCCTTGTCCTCATCAACATGGGGACAAGGTGCTTTGGGGTGGGGGGGCCGCACGGCCCCCCTTTCCCCAGGGCACCCCCCATGTTGAGGGCACGCGGCCTGGTACGGCTCAGGAGGGGGGGGGGGCGCTCGTTCGTCCCCACCCCTTTCCTGGCCTGCCAGGCTGCGTGCTCGGATGAGGGTCTGACATGGATTTGGGGGGAACCCCCACGCCGTTTTTTCGGCGTGGGGAGTCCCTTTAAATCCATGCCAGGTCACGGAGCTAGCGCGGCGGCATTTACTGCCTACGCTAGCTACGTAACCTGAAGTCACGTGCTAAATGAACGGACTTGCCGATGAGCGGCAAGTCCGTTCATTTCAAAAGTCCCGCGGACTTGCCCACTAACGGCGGGATTATCCGCTGGACTGCCAAGTCCAGCGGATAATTTGAAAACAAAACTTCAAACTTTAGTCCGCCGTACTTTGGCGCCAAAAAGTCCGCCGGCGCCCACACACGAGGGGATTATCCGCTGGACTTCAGTCCAGAGGATAATCCCGCGGGATTGTCCCTTCGTGTGTACGCGGCATAAGGTGCAGTAATGCCCCATACACACGGTCGGATTTTCCGACGGAAAATGTCCTATCGGACCATGTTGTCGGAAATTCCGACCGTGTGTGGGCTCCATCGGACTTTTTCCGTCTGAATTTCCGACGGAAAAAGTTTGAGATCCTGCTCTCAAATTTTCCGACAACAAAGTCCTATCGGACTTTTTCCGATCGTGTGTAGCGAATTCCGACGGACAAAGTGCCACGCATGCTCAGATCACATTACAAGACCAAAGCTATTGGCTACTAGCCTCTACGTAGTCCTGTCGTACGCAACGCACGTCACCACGTTCAGGATCATCGGATTTTCCGACAACTTTGTCCGACCGTGTGTATGCAACACCAGTGTTGGACAAAATCCGTTGGAAAAAAAGGGGTAAGTCCCGCGGGCACACAGCAGAAATCTGAGTTGTGGTAAGAATAATCCAGCGGGTCAAAGACAGCAATGAGGCACAGCAAAGGGCTAAATCCAGCAGGTCAAGGGCAGCAATCTGAGGTGTAGTAAGAATTAATCCAGCAGGGTCATGGGCAGTAATAAGTGAGGCAAAGGGGTAAGTCTAGGGGTCATAGGACAGCAATTTGAAGTGTGGTAAGGATTAATCCAATGGGGTCACAAGCATCAATAAGGTATGCCTATGGGAAAAAATCTAAGGTGAACACGGTAGGAATCTGTGGTGTGTAATTAATTAATCCAGTGAGGTCACAGGTAACAATTAATTACAGCTAAGGGATAAGCCCAATGGGCACAGGGAAGCAATCTAAGGTGTAGTAAGAACTAATCCAGCAGGGTTATGGCCAGCAAAACAGGACAGTAGTTTGCAGGGTACAGATCACTACCAGAGAGCAAGCTTGTGACAACGACAATGGTGGAACATGCCTAAAAAAAATGTGTCATCACCGCCGCTCTGTGGTCTCTACTGGAAACACTTGGGGCAGGGTGACAACACAGAACACATGGGAGACAGGAAACGAGCCTTAATGAGGATCGCCAGACATTATTTTATATAAAAAGCTATACATTTTTTTTTAATGAAATTACGTTAACAGGTTAAGGATTATATAAGATCTGAATGTTTAGGTTTACCTTTATGGTAGGTGGAAGAAAAATAGCCTTTGAGTATGTTTTTGAGTCATGGAAAAAAAAACAAAGCAAAGAAGAGAAACCACATAAACATAGAAAGAAGGTATACACAATCCATGAAGTGTCCCTGGTGGGAGTTATACATCAGACCCTAGCAGTGTAAGCAATCTAGCATCTGCTCTTGGCTACCCTTAGCTCTTGTATTCCATGACCATATTAACTAAGAAAGGAGGGGGAGTGCCTAAGTTAAACCATTAACATATTACATTCTGTATTATCTGGAGTGTTTGACTTGATTGCAGAAGAATCTGTGAAGATTTCTAATGGTAACAAAGCATTAATTATGAATTAATTCTGAATGGATGCCTTACAGTTTGTGTACATTCATCTAATTTTCTCACTTAAATTGAATCTGATCCCAACTAATTTCCTATTCATTAACTGAAACAATGGATATCGCTCTCAGGCCATTGCATTCCCCATAGTCCCAGTGGGTTGTATAGATTTACATAAGTAGCTGCTACAAGGGCAACTGTGTCCCTTGAAAGCGTTGTTGCCAATGAACAAAGAATGGCTTTGACTAAAAATAATGTTCCAGACTCAGAGCAAATAACTTACAGCAAACACAAACATTAAAAAAACGCCAGTTTTCACTATTTTACAATACGCTGAATTTCGGTTGAGTTTTATCTTTTAATGCCTTTTTATTGTCAGCTTCTTTCTACTATTCCTCAGAGAGAAAATTCAGGATATAGAAGTGTCACTGAAATCAGACGGCTTGAAATATTCTGTCATTTAACCTATTTATTGCCTTGCTTGTGTGCAATGTGTTTGACTACAATGTGACCGAAGATTTTCCCTAGGCAAGAGCTAAGATAATGGAGATGTTCCAACAATCCCATTGTTGGTATGTGCTGTTATGTAACCTATTGATTGCCCTTCGTCTGCACAATACATTTCACTGCAAAGGTGCAGAACTTTTATACTGGAAAAAATAAAAATGCGAAGATGTAATTTAATTACATAAATTGTGTGTGTGTGTGTATATATATATATGTATTATTATTATTATTATATAGGATTTATATAGCGCCAACAGTTTGCGCAGCGCTTTACAACATGAGGGTAGACAGTACAATTACAATACAAATCAATACAGGAGGGATCAGAGGGCCCTGCTCGTTGGAGCTTACAATCTAGAAGGGAGGGTCAATTGGAACAAAAGGTAATACTGTGGGGGGATGAGCTGATGGAGAAAATGAATATACGGTTGTTGTTAGGTGTGGGTAGGATATGCTTCTCTGAAGAGAAGGGTTTTCAGGGATCGTCTAAAAGCTAATAAAGTAGGAGATAGGCGGACAGATTGGGGTAAGGCATTCCATAGGATTGGAGAGGCTCTGGAAAAGTCCTGGAGGCGAGCATGGGAGGAAGTGATGAGGGAGCTAGTGAGCAGGAGGTCTTGAGAGGAACGAAGAGAACGAGTAGGTTGGTATTTAGAGACTAGGCTAGTGATGTAGCTGGGGGCGAAATTGTGGATGGCTTTGTACGTAGTTGTTAGTATTTTGAATTTAATTCTTTGGCCGAGTGGAAGCCAGTGGAGGGATTGACAGAGAGGAGTAGCAGACACAGAGTGATTGGTAAGGTGGATGAGTCTGGCAGCAGCATTCATGATGGATTGCAGAGGTGATAGACTATGTAGAGGTAAGCCATGAGAAGGAGGCGGCAGGATTTGGACAGTGATTGGATGTGTTGCTTGAAGGAGAGTTCAGAGTCCAGGACTACACCTAGAACTTTGGCATGTGGGGATGGGCTGATAGTTGTGCCATCGATTTTGACAGAGAGATCAGGGGAAGGGGAAAGGGCATATATGGGTGGAAAAATTATAAGTTCGGTTTTGGGTAGATTGAGTTTGAGGAAGTGGTGTGACATCCAGAGGGATATATCTGATAGTAGATTAGTGATACGTGAGGAGACAGAGGGAGTGAGCTGAGGGGTCGAGAAATAGATTTAAGTGTCGTCAGCGTAGAGGTGGTATTGGAAGCCATGGGAGGCTATCAGTTGACCCAGGGAGGAGGCGTAGATTGAAAATAGAAGAGGTCCAAGAACAGAACCTTGGGGGACCCCAACAGAGAAAGGAAGAGGAGAGGAGGAAGTAGAGTTGTAAGAAACACTAAAGGTGCGGTTGGATAAGTAGGAAGAGAACCAGCGAAGAGTACAGTCACGGAGTCCAACGGTGTGGAGTTTTTTGAGGAGGAGGGGGTGGTCAACCGTATCAGAGGTAGCAGAGAGGTCCAGGAGTAGGAGTACAGAATAATGTCGATTGGTTTTGGCCGTTAGTAGATCATTTGTTAGTTTTAGGAGAGCAGTTTCTGTGGAGTGTTGAGGATGAAATCCAGACTGAAGGGGATCAAGAAGACCATTATCAGCGAGGTGGATGCTCAGTTGGTTGTAACCGGACGTTCAAGGAGTTTGGATAAGAAGGGGAGCAAGGAGATGGGGCATAGGTTGTTAAGATTTGATGGGTCCAGTGAGGGCTTTTTAAGTATGGGTCTGACAAGTGCGTGTTTTAGAGAGTTGGGGAAGATGCCAGAAGAGAGGGAAAGATTGAAGATGTGGGTTAGAGAGTGTAGCATAGAGCCAGAGGGTGAACGTAGCATTTTTGAGGGAACAGGATCCAGAGGGCAGGTGGTAAGGTGGACATTATCAAGTAGTTTAGCAACATCATCTATAGTGGTGGGGTTGAAAGAGGGAAGTAATGATTGTGCCTGTGGGCATGAAGTGTAAAGTGTGGGGGGTATCAGAAAAGTAGAGATCTCTGCGCAAATTGTATCAATCTTCTGTTTGAAGTGATTGGCGATCTCCTGGGCAGTGAGTGAGTTGGTGGGAGGAGGCGTTGGAGGACGAAGTAGAGAGTTGAAGGTAGAAAAGAGTTGATGGGGACGGGATGATAATTTGCTAATGAGAGTGCTAAAATAGGTCTGCTTGGCAGAGAGGAGGCTGGAATTGTATTTTTGGAGGGCAGATTTATATTGGTTGAAATCTCTGTGAGACTTGGTCTTACGCCACAGGCTCTCATGAGCACGACTACATTTTTTCAGACTTCTAGTAACATCTGTTTGCCAAGGTTGAAGGGGTCGGGGCTTGATTCTGTGTGAAGTGAGGGGGGCCAGTGAGTCCAGTGAGGCAAGAAGTGAAGTGTTGTAGACAGAAGTGGCTAGGTTGGTGCAGGATAGGGGTGAGATTTTGTCATAGAGGTTGTCGATAGCAGAGTATAGAAGAGAAGGGTTGAGATGACGTAGGTTTCTGCGGGTAACTTTAAGGCAGTTGGAGGGAGAGGAGGTGAAAGAGAGGGAGAGAGTGAAACTAATAAGGTGGTGATCAGAGAGGGAATGGATAGTTAGAGAGGTTGCATGGAGTGCAAAGGTGAGAGAAAACAAGGTCAAGGGTATTGCCTTCAGAGTGAGTAGGAGCATGTATCCACTGCTTCAGGTCAAAGGAGGAGGTTAGGCTGAGAAGTTTGGAAGTGGCAGGAGTGTTAGTATTAATAGGGATGTTGAAGTCCCTGAGAATGATTGTGGGGATTTCAGAGGAAAGAAAGTAGGGTAGCCAGGCAGAGAAGTCATCAAGAAAGGTTGATACTGGTCCAGGGGGCCTGTAGATCGCAGCTATCCTTAGAGAAATTGGAGTGAAAAGGCGAATGCAGTGTGCTTCGAAAGAGGAGAGTGACAGAGAGGGAGGTGGCTGAAGTACCTGAAAGGTGCTATGTGGGGCTAGAAGGATACCGACACCTCCACCCTTACTTCACTGCAAAGGTGCAGAACTTTTATACTGGAAAAAATAAAAATGCGAAGATGGAATTTAATTACATAAATTGTGTGTGTGTATATATATATATATGTATACAATGATGATACTGTATCTAACCAATACCCTTATATGTGTAAAAAAACATCACATATAAAAAAAGAGAAGAAAGCGTAAAGTCCAATGAAGTTCAATAATAAAAAATTGTGAATGGAGTGTGTAGAAACGCAAACACCATCAACCTGTGATCCATCACCAGATAGATATTGCGCTTACCAGAGGGCAAGCTTTTTAAAGCCTGTATAGTTGATGCATCCAGATATCACCCCAGCCAGGACACCTCCGCAAACCACCTTAGAATGGCCCGTATCGCAACAGACCCTCCAGATAAATTGAAGTGATAGCGTCACCTTTCATAGGCCCAACATCAAAGGAAAGCCAGGAATACTAACGTCAGGATGTACCTCGGTTACAGGTTCATGAGGATAAAAGAGAAACTGCCCATAGTGTGAATCCGTAGGATGAATTTAATAAAATAATTAAAATTGCACTTACATAATAGCAGTGAAAACACGAATATAAGATGAAAAACTCTTTCGCCGGCCGGCTAGCATATACCCGTTTAACACAGGTCGCGATGACGTCAGCGCATCAACCTCCCTACGTCCGTTTCGTCTAAAGCTTATGATATATATATACAGTGGTGTGAAAAAGTGTTTGCCCCCTTCCTCATTTCCTGTTCCTTTGCATGTTTGTCACACTTAAGTGTTTCGGAACATCAAACCAATTTAAACAATAGTCAAGGACAACACAAGTAAACACAAAATGCAATTTGTAAATGAAGGTGTTTATTATTAAAGGTGAAAAAAAATCCAAACCATCATGGCCCTGTGTTAAAAAGTGATTGCCCCCCTTGTTAAAACATACTATAACTGTGGTTGTCCACACCTGAGTTCAATTTCTCTAGCCACACCCAGGCCTGATTATTGCCACACCTGTTCACAATCAAGGCATCACTTAAATAGGAGCTGCTTGAAACAGTAAGGTCCACCAGAAGATCCTTAAAAGCTACACATCATGCCGAGACCCAAAGAAATTCAGGAACAATTGAGAAAGAAAGTAATTGAGATCTATCAGTCTGGAAAGGGTTATAAAGCCATTTCCAAAGCTTTGGGAATCCAGCGAACCACAGTGAGAGCCATTATCCACAAATGGCGAAGACATGGAACAGTGGTGAACCTTCCCAGGAGTGGCCGGCCACCCAAAATTACCCCAAGAGCGCAGCGACGACTCATCCAAGAGGTCACAAAAGACCCCACAACAACGTCCAAGGACCTGCAGGCCTCACTTGCCTCAGTTAAGGTCAGCGTTCATGCCTCCACCATCAGGAAAAGACTGGGCAAAAATGGCCTGCATGGCAGAGTTCCAAGGAGAAAACCACTGCTGAGCAAAAAGAACATCAAAGCTCGTCTCAATTTCTCCACAACACATCTTGATGATCCCCAAGACTTTTGGGACAACATTCTGTGGACCGATGAGACAAAAGTGGAACTCTTTGGAAGGTGTGTGTCCAAGTATATCTGGCGTAGAAGGAACACTGCATTTCAGAAAAAGAACATTATACCAACAGTAAAATATGGTGGTGGTAGTGTGATGGTCTGGGGCTGTTTTGCTGCTTCAGGACCTGGAAGACTTGCCGTGATAAAAGGAACTATGAATTCTGCTGTCTACCAAGAGATCCTGAAGGAGAATGTCCGACCATCTGTTCGTGTACTCAAGCTGAAACGAACTTGGGTTCTGCAGCAGGACAATGATCCTAAACACACCAGCAAGTCCACCACCGAATGGCTGAAGAAAAACAAAATGAAGACTTTGGAGTGGCCTAGCCAAAGTCCTGACCTGAATCCTATTGAGATGTTGTGGTATGACCTTAAAAAGGCCGTTCATGCTCGAAAACCCTCTAATGTAACTGAATTAGGACAATTCTGCAAAGATGAGTGGGCCAAAATTCCTCCAGGACGCTGTAAAAGCCTCATTGCACGTTATCGCAAACGCTTGGTTGCAGTTGTTGCTGCTAAGGGTGGCCCAACCAGTTATTAGGTTTAGGGGGCAATCACTTTTTCACACAGGGCCATGATGGTTTGGATTTTTTTTCACCTTTAATAATAAACACCTTCATTTACAAATTGCATTTTGTGTTTACTTGTGTTGTCCTTGACCATTGTTTAAATTGGTTTGATGTTCTGAAACACTTAAGTGTGACAAACATGCAAAGGAACAGGAAATGAGGAAGGGGGCAAACACTTTTTCACACCACTGTATATATATACACACTCACCGGCCACGTTATTAGGAACACTTGTTCAGTTACTTGGTAATTGATAATCAGCCAATCACATGGCAGCAACTTAATGCATTTAGGCATCTAGACGTGGTGAAGATGACTTTCTGAAGTTCAAACCGAGCATCAGAATGGGGAAGAAATGGGATTTAAAAGGGGAAGTTCCACTTTAAGTACTCCTCCCCCTACAACATTTGGAATGTCATTTTTTTGAGGCGAGAACAGGTACCTAGTTTTCACAGCCACTTCCACTGAGGTTCTCCTCTCCCCCTAACACCCTGCAGTCTTCTCGGACACATGTTGAATCCTGTGTTGAATATTTGCGATGCATTTGCGCTTATATACACAATACTTTGTCTCCACATAATTTATTTATGTGGACATGGTTGATTTTCATGTGTATGCACATCCTTTCCATCGTGTATATGGTTTAGTATCCCATTATTTCCTCTTATCCTTGAACAGTTTTTAAGAAGTCTTCAATAATAAGCATTAAATCACACAATTAGACTTAATTTGCTATACAGTGATATATGTGATTTATATTGTGTTGATTTCTCTTTAACTACCGGTGTTTTGTGTTAGGTGTTTGATTTGATATACGCCTTTAAATAGCTTGTATTGTGAGCATTTCAATTGCTGTGAACAAGCACGGTTCTTTTCGTGTGAAACGCGTCAACTGATCATCATTGAAATTTTGTCTGGCTCATGACAATAAAGACATTTCTACAGCATCTTTTGGATTCAAGTGTGCGATCAATCTTTTCTCATCTTCTTCATACATAGCCTTGCCTATTGTAGCAGAAAAGAAACACTCCTGCGCACAAGCGGATTACCAGACAGACTATATAATGTGCTTCCCTTGCCTATTGTATTTTCTGGATTGTCAACACTGCCTCTGTTGCTGAAACTCTCCCAATGTGAGCTACAGTGTCCAGGAGGGGGAGCGCATGAGACACAAATGAAGGAGAATTTGGTTCAGTTAAAGAAGTTAAAGGAAGTTTTTTTTTAGTAGGGAAAGAAAGTCCTAAAAGTCACACATCACAGAAAAACCCTGTAGAGAGGTGTATGACAGCCTCAGCTCGGGCTTCATCCAGGCCACGCACCCCAACACAATTCACTTCGCCCTGGAATTTATTCATGGGGATTCCCATGATTCCACCAGGCCCTCTTGCGTGACAGACCGCTAGGAGTTCTGACAAGGAGAAAGCTTGTCCGAGCTCAAAACATCCAGTAGATAAAGGATCCCCATGATTAAGCTCTGGGGTAAAGTGAAACGTGTTGGGGGGGTCTGGCATGGTTGGAGCCCGGGCTGAGGCTGTCATACACCTCCATACAGGGTTTTGCTGTGATGTGCGACTTTTAGGACTTCCTTTACCTACTAGATGTTTTGAGCTGGGACAAGCTCTGTCCTTGTCGGCACTCCTAGCAGTTTGTTCTGCAAGAGGACCTGGTGGAGCTTTGAGCAGCACCTGTGATTTTTGTTGTGGGTCACAGGAAGTTTTTTTTACGTATATTGTATCACATACCTAGATTTGGTACTTGTGGTTGAATTTGTTTTCTTTTTTTAGTCTTTATTTTCACCTGGCGATCCCGCAAATAATGCACTTCCTGTCCTAGGGTGATAACTCTCACTCGCTGTATGTTATCATTGGAGGAGCAGTGTTATCACCCTAAGAAGGGAAAATGTGAAATGACTACATAACACTTACCCCTCACCCTATCTCCCAAACATCCTGGGGAGTTGTCCTGTAGCTCACAGATATTTATTTTGCATGGTTTAATAAGGCTGTTTGAGATATGACCGCAGAGTACACAGGATAACACTTAATTTCTGACAGGGTGAACAGGTATTTTTTGCACTCATAGAACAGATAAAACCCTTTCAATTGTATAGTTAACAGACCAAAAGGAGAAGCATGGGGTTTGAAAAAAACACACATACTCACCCTCGTGCTGCAGCATCAATGTGTCACAAGTTGGCTCTAAGCCCAAGAACTGAGCGATCACATGACTGATGATCACTCAGTTCTCAGTCTGCTCAGAGCGAAGAGCAGAAACTCCCTGCTCCTTCAGGGTTCAGTGGAGCACCAGGCTGGAGAGAGTGCGGGAGCAGCTGGAACAGGCTGTCAGTGGGGTGCTGAGCTGAGAGACCGAGCCAGCTGCTGATCAGGCATCCCGGTGGATCCCAACAATATTTTTGGGACCCTTCCGGCACCTAGAGCGGCTTTGCCATGTCAGCTGAGAGCCAGTGTTCTGTCGATTTGTGCCCTCTGTCGATTTGTGCCCACCCATGCACAGAACAGATCAGCAGGCGTGACCATATCGCATGCGCACATCGTAGGAGGCTTTTTTTCGACGAGAGATGGCCACAATTGAATGCTATGCAAACAGTGGAGGGACACCATATTTGTCCTATTGTGCCTCGTTTTTGCGGCGTCGGTTTAGAGTGTGCCCAAGATCCAGTTTTGTCTGAGTGGCAGGGCGGGTTTGGTGTGTTGAACGGCGGGTTTTGCCTGTGTCTAAGGGTGTGTTGCAACACAGACAAAACCCGCCCTTCAACACACCCACAACCCACCCTGCAACAGCGAGGCTTAATCTGAGAATTATAGTGTCCCTCTGCTCTTTGCATAGCTTTCAGTTGTGGCCATCAAATGGTATCTCCCGTCGAAAAAAAATTTTCTACCATGTGTGCATGCGCTATTGTGACGTCACACCAGCTGATTGGGAAATCAGCTGGAGTTCCCTTCCGTTCTGCGCATGCGCAGGCACTTTTCGATAGAACACCGGCATTAGCCCACTATCAGCTGAGTCTGGCTCAGGAGAGCAAAAGTAAGTGCACTTTTGTGACTCACAACAAAAGTATGGCCAATAAAGCTTTTCTTTAGAAGGGAGCAAAACAGAAGTGGATTGCCTTTCAAGTATGATTTAACATTTTGCTGTCCATCTACTAAACCTTGTCATGTGGGCTTAAGAACAAAGACTCCAACGGATCAGGCTTTACTGTTATGGAACTAGGCTTAGGGCTCGTTTACACAGGCATTGGCCCTCGAAATAGCACTCAGTGATGGGTTGCTCTTCAGAAGGTGTTTGACGGGTAATGAGGAGGTGTCTTATCATCTCCTCACCATCTGTTTAACTCCTAAAAAAGGTTTACCACTCTGGCACAACTACATGCAGATATGGTGAGGTAGTGGCATTGGCTCTTTCAGGTGAACGGGTCATATTCGGTGGGCAGTACTGCCGAGCATAACAACCCCACGCTCACTAATGTAAACAAGGCCCTAAAGTATACTTAAAGCCAAGACCCTTTCTATTGGATAGAACCGTTTTCAGGTATTTATTCTTGTCTGTGTCCTCGCTAGCATAATTCACCCTCTTTATTGATCCTTTATTGGTCCTGGTAACCTTGCCTCTGGTACAAAATGTGATATGAAATCACAATTCTTTGACTTGACTTTGACTTGAGGAGCAGAGTGGATTTACTTTTCAAAGGGGACACCTGGTCTGATGACAACTTTCCAAGTGGGGATCACCTCTTTTCTCCAGCAGAGTAATTGGGACAGGAAGTGAAGGCAAATTTCCCCAATAATAGGGGTCTTAGGCCCCTTTCACACTGGGGCGGGAGCGGCGTCGGCGGTAAAGCAGCGCTATATTTAGTGCTGGTTTACCGTCGTTTTAGCCGCGGTATTCGGCCACTAGCGGTGCGGTTTTAACCCCCGCTAGCGGACGAAAAAGGGTTAAAACCCCCCGCAAATTGTCGCTTTGCGGCGGTATTGCCGCGGTATTACTGCGGTGTCCCATTGATTTCAATGGGTAAGAGCGGTATAGGAGCGGTGAATACACCGCTCCTTCACCGCTCCAAAGATGCTGCTAGCAGGACTTTTTTGACCGTCCTGCTAGCGCACCGCTCCAGTGTGAAAGCCCTCCGGCTTTCACACTGGAGTGAATGGGGCCTGATTTTTTCAGGCGCTGTACAAGCGCCTGAAAAATGCCCCAGTGTGAAAGGGGCCTTAACCATTACCTACTCTATTCAAAACGTTAAAAAAGTTTTGTTTTTACATACACTATATATTGTTAACACTTTTCCCTGTCTATTCTTCCCTGCCTATTTACACTTTTCTATTTCATTTCTTATTCTTGTTTTCTGCATTCATCATTACCATATTGACTTATTTGTATGCTGATGCTTTGAAAAGCTGCAAGCATAGTTGTTAATATATAAATCAAACAGTAATAATTGGTGTAGTAAATCTTAAAAGGTACATAGAGCAATTCATCAAAGATTTTGTTTCTTAATTGGATCTTCAACAGGAAGAAAACGCATGTATAATTCTGTGAAAATGAATAGTCCTCTTCATGCCAGGAAAAAGAAATGAAATTGCTTTCTATAAAGTACACAACATGTTTTAAGTTATTATACCACCAAGACATTAAACTGCAGTGACTCTCCATTAACTACCCTAGCTAGCAAATGAAACCATGTGTAATAGACAATTAGGCATTATATCAAACTCCGACAAAGGAAGGATTTATCAGGAGATGTTGATGTCTTCTGAAGAAGTTCACCACTACGGGCCTAACGTAAAGCCCAACTCCAGCCAATGCGTTTAATAATCTTTGGATAAAGTGTAGAAGGTGTAGAACCTTTCCTATTTTTTTTTTTATAGCTGTCAGTGATCCCCCAATTGCAAGCATTCCTTCAGTAAATACATTGTCACCACAACAGGAAAGGGGGGAAAATATTTTAAATAAGGATGCAGACTGTTCTAATTGTCTATTTTTAGACTGCTCACCAGCAACTGTTCGATCCTGCTAGATCCCCAGAAGTGTTTACTAAAGTTTTGAAAGGATGGGAGCGCCACACCAGCTTGTACAGTATTAGTCCTTTGAAAGATTTTAGGCTGGTTTCACACGGGCGGTCCGATCTGGTCCACCTGTCAGCTTTTCAGGCAGACCCGATCGGACCAGCCATTACTCTCTTTGGAGTGGCGGATGTCAGTGGACTTGTCCACTACACCCACCAGCATCCGTTCCGATCCTGTCCGCCAGAAACAGACCGATGGGGGATCAGATCGGATGACAATCGGATGGAAACAGACAGGTGGTCAGTTTCCATCTGACATGCCCGCTCTGGATAGCAGAGCGGACATGAACCTGTCATCCACCTACTCAGCAGGGATCAGCGGAGAGATCACCTGCTGGGCAGGTGGATGCGCATTACAGAGACCGCTTATGAAACCTGCCTAATTTTGCAACAGCCATGGCTGACTTTGACTTTCATCTTTTCAATGGAGTATAGAAGAATGAACAGAAGTTTTTTGAAACCATACAACATCAAATGCTATCTTCTTAATTTATAATCAATTCCACACCTAAATAGCAATTTCTTCATAGTTACATAGTAGGTGAGGTTGAAAAAAGACACAAGTCCATCAAGTCCAACCTATGTGTGTGATTATATGTCAGCATTACATTGTATATCCCTGTATGTTGTGGTCGTTCGGGTGCTTATCTAATAGTTTCTTGAAACTATTGATGTCCCCCACTGAGACCACCGCCTGTGGAAGGGAATTCCACATCCTTGTCGCTCTTACAGTAAAGAACACTCTACGTAGTTTAAGGTTAAACCTCTTTTCTTCTAATTTTAATGAGTGGCCACGAGTCTTGTTAAACTCCCCTTCCGTGAAAAAGTTTTATCCCTATTGTGGGGTCACCAGTACGGTATTTGTATATTGAAATCATATCCCCTCTCAAGCGTCTCTTCTCCAGAGAGAATAAGTTCAGTGCTCGCAACCTTTCCTCATAACTAATATCCTCCAGACCCTATATTAGCTTTGTTGCCCTTCTTTGTACTCGCTCCATTTCCAGTACATCCTTTCTGAGGACTGGTGCCCAGAACTGGACAGCATACTCCAGGTGCGGCCAGACCAGAGTCTTGTAGAGCGAAGAATTATCGTTTTATCTCTGGAGTTGATCCCCTTTTTAATGCATGCCAATATTCTGTTTGCTTTGTTAGCAGCAGCTTGGCATTGCATGGCATTGCTGAGCCTGTCATCTACTAGGACCCCCAGGTCCTTTTCCATCCTAGATTCCCCCAGAGGTTTTCCCCCCAGTGTATAGATTGCATTCATATTTTTGCCACCCAAATGCATTATTTTTAATTTTTCTACATTGAACCTCATTTGCCATGTAGTTGCCCACCCCATTAATTTGTTCAGATCTTTTTGCAAGGTTTCTACATCCTGCGGAGAAGTTATTGCCCTGGAATCAATTATAGGTTGAGGTGAATGTGTTTTTTTTAACCGCTTCCTGACCGCCCACTGCATATATACGTCAGCAGAATGGCACGGGCAGGCAAAATCACGTACCTGTACGTGATCGTGCATTTGCCTGCCTGTGGGTCACGCGCGCGCCGCCAGCGGAGCGCTCGCGACCCGGTCGGGAGCTCCGTGACCCCGGCCGCGGGACCAGCGGACCCGATCGCCGCTGGTGTCCCACGATCGGGTTACGGAGCTGAAGAACGGGGAGAGGTATGTGTAAACAAACCTCTCCCCACGCTTCCTACTCTGCCTGTCATTGATTGGCTGTTCCCGGTCATCGGGAAAGCCGATCAATGACGTCAGACGTCAGCCCCGCCCCCTAATGTAAAAAAAAAACACACACGTCACAGCCCATAACCCCTCCCCTCCCCCTAGTGGTTAACCCCTTCACTACAACTGTCATTTATACAGGAATCAATGCATTTAAATAGCATTGATTGCTGTATAAATGACAATGGTCCCAAAAATGTCCGATGTGTCCGCCATAATGTCGCAGTCACAATAAAAATCGCTGATCGCCGTCATTACTAGTAAAAAAAAAAATATTAATAAAAATGCTATAAAACTATCCCCTATTTTGTAAACGCTATAACTTTTGCGCAAAGCAATCGATAATTGCAATTTTTTTTACCAAAAATATGTAGAAGAATACGTATCGGCCTAAACTGAGGATAAAAAATGTTTTTTTATATATTTTTTGGGGATATTTATTATAGCAAAAAGCAAAAAATATTGCATTGTTTTCAAAATTGTCGCTCTATTTTTGTTTATAGCGCAAAAAATAAAAACCGCAGGGGCGATCAAATACCACCAAAAGAAAGCTCTATTTGTGGGAAAAAAAGGACGCCAATTTTGTTTTGGAGCCACGTCGCACGACCGCGCAATTGTCAGTTAAAGCGACGCAGTGCCGAATCGCAAAAAGGGGTCTGGTCCTTTGGCTGCCAATTGGTCCGGGGCTGAAGTGGTTAAATATTGTGGAATACTGTAGGGAATTATATTATCATCTAGCAGTTACCATTGAGTCTATTTTCCTTGGTTACTACTTTATGAACTTTAAATTGTGAAATTTCAGTGGTGAAGAATACTATAGAAAAGCATTGAGCTGCTGACCACAATAGCCAAGAACCTTACTTGAAGACCAGGCCTTTTCTGTCATTTTTTGTTTACATGTAAAAATCAGCTAGAAAATTACTTAGAACACCCAAACATTATATATTTTTTTAGGAGAGACCCTACAGAATAAATAGTGTTTTTTTTTATTTTTTATGTTACACGGTATTTGCGCAGTAATTTTTTAAGCGCATATTTTTTTGAGAGAATACAATGAATGTATTTTTAATGCACACAAAAACAATATGATACCCATTTTTTTAATAAAATATGAAGTATGGTGTCACGCCAAGTAGATAGTTAGATACCTAACATGTCACGCTTCAAAATTGTGCACTCTCGCGGAACTAGGGTATTTAAAAATCACCATAGGCGATGCTTTAAAAGCCTTTGCATGGGTGTTCAACCTGTGGCCCTTCAGTTGTTGCAGAACTACAAGTCCCATGAGGCATTGCAAGGTTGACAGTTACAAGCATGACTACCAAAGAGAGAGGCATGATGAGATTTGTAGTTCCTCAAAAGCTGGAGGGCCACACGTTGTGCACCCATGCAGTTTACAGGTTACCAATGGAGAGTTACACAGGAGGTCTGGTGCTAGAACTATTGCTCTCGCTCTGACGTTCGCAGCAGTACCTCACATGTGTGGTGCGATAGCCATTTACATATGCCCGCGGGACCAACATGTGCATTCACCTTTGCGCGTGAGCATTGTTGAAAGAACAACAGCTGCTTTTATAAACTGACTATATATATATATGCATTATACCTGTCTATACCAGTAGGTGGCACTGCAGTGTTATACTGTGTGCATTCTATGTTAATGTAGTGAGAGGAAGTGTTTGCTTTCCTCACTGTGTTCTTGTATGCTCCTTGTTCCTGTTTCATGTTTCTCATGCTGTAAGACATGCATCATTGCTATTCCTCTAAAAAAAGCAAAGCTGTTGCTGCAAACAAGAAGTTCCCATTGCATTATATCAATACTCTGCTAACAAGCATTGGGGGGGGGGGGGGGGGTGGGGGCACTTTGAAAAAAAATATATATATATATATTTTTTTTACATTAGTTCTTTAATTATAATTTTTTTTATCACTTTCATTGCTATCACATGGAATGTTAACACCCCTTGTGACGACAATAGGCAGTGACAGGTACTTTTTATGAAGAGATCTAGACTCTCCTCTGCCCCTAAAAGCATCTGATCACACCAAGATCAGTGCAATCAGATGCTTTTAATTTTTAAAAATGGCACTGTTTACTTCCAGGGTAACTTCCGGCCCTCGATAATCTCCCTGCCTGCAGACCCCCACAACCACAGCCCAGGGTTGTGGGAAAGAGGCCCTTGTTCCCATCAAAATGGGAACAAGGTGCTCTGGGGTGGCAGAGTCCCCCTGCCCCAAAGCACCCCCCCCCATGTTTGGGGCATGTGTCCTATTATGGTTCAGGGATCCTTAATAACCAGCTATTCACTGCTTAGAATGCACTGTGCACATCCCGCCGAGCGCCCCACAAATGGGCGAACAGCCGATGCTCGGGCCAAACTTTCGTTGGGCTCGAACTGTTCGCCCAACTCTGTATTACAGGGGATAGTTAGGGAATGCACACCTTCTACAGGAGACAATTAGGGACTGCAGACATCCTAAAGGGACCTTCCGGCCCTCGAAAAGCTCTATGGAACCACTGGCTTCACTTTGAAACCGAGAACCCAAAGAGGCACCCATCCTGCTGCCTGTAAAAGCAATCTAGCATCTAATTAGCCACTGATGGCTTTTACTAATAAACTGATAACCACCTAGAAAAAAACAATACCGGATGATGATTGTAACTGCAGTTATCATCCTGGCATAACCACTTGAAGTACTTATTTAAAAGTACATATTGTGGTCTTCTAGTGGTTAAATGTAAAGAGGAACTCTGACTGCTTGCTGTGGATAGCAGCCCCACTTTTGCACCATCTTTCTTTATTCCTCTTCTGGATGAGCAACAATAACTCTTCTTCCTTCAAGTATTCTTATGTGTTTGGCTCAAAACAAATACGTAGCAATAAAAAGCATCCAAAGAAATAGCTCCATTACTGGAAGTTTGCCATCTATATTGCAGCATGATTTGATGATCTAGCTAGCAATCAACCTTCATCAAGAAAAGCCAACATTGCTGGCAGCAGCTCTGAGGTCTAGGGTTCACATCAAGACTAAGATCTTATTAGCTTGCAGTTAAGATGTTCTCTATCTGTGGAGAATATTTCTGAATGCTATATTCCTCAAACTGAATATATATTACTATTTTAAAGCCTAAATCCAGACAGGTAAAACTAAAATGTTAAGTCAAGTTAAGAAGAATCTATTGTTTGAACCTAAAAGGGAAGTTAAGTAGACCTGAGGTGACTGGGTGGAGCCTGAACGCTAGGAAAGGGCTATGCTGAGGCACGTCCAACTGCTCTGAGGAGATTCGTCTGTCATAAGAGTTGCCAACCCTCCTGCCCGTTGTGATGTTTTGTTACAGTTTTATTGGAGGTCACAGTATAACTGTGTATTCCAACTTAATCAGCTTCCGTGTCTTTTTTGGGGGCAAGGTATTGGTTTATTAGTTGGTCACAAATGAGCCTATGCTTCTCAGTAGTCAAGAAAGCGGATGTTGGAAGATGTGATAGTGTGTCACAAAAAAATATGTCTGTTACCATGCTTGTTTAACCTGTAGCTGACCGCCCACTGTCAAATGACGGCGTAGCGGTGCAGCTATTGTCATATGACGGCGCTCGCTTTTTGGCCACTAGGAGGCGCGTGCGCGTGCCCGCCGCGTAGCTGGGGACCCGATGCGCGTGCCCGGCGGCCGCGATGTCCGCCAGGCACCCGCGATTGCCCGGTAATCGAGCAGGACGTGGATCTGTGTGTGTAAACACACAGATCCACGTCCTGTCAGAGGAGAGGAGACCGATAGTGTGTCCCTTGTACATAGGGACACCGATCGGTCCCCTCCCCCAGTCAGTCCCCTTCCCCCACAGTTAGAATCACTCATATAGGGAACATATTAACCCCTGCAGTGCCCCCTAGTGTTAACCCCTTCCCTGCCAGTCACATTTTATACAGTAATCAATGCATTTTTATAACACGGATCGCTGTATAAATGTGAATGGTCCCAAAAATGTGTCAAAAGTGTCCGATATGTCCGCCGCAATGTCGCAGTCACGATAAAAATTGCAAATCGCCGCCATTACTAGTAAAAAAAAATAATAATAAAAATGCTATAAATCTATCCCCTATTTTGTAGACGCTATAACTTTTGCGCAAACCAATCAATAGACGCTTATTGCGTTTTTTTTTTACCAAAAATATGTAGAAGAATACGTATCGGCCTAAACTGAGGAAAAAATGTGTTTAAAAAAAAAATTGGGATATTTATTATAATAAAAAGTAAAAAATATTGCGTTTTTTCAAACTTGTCCCTCTTAATTTGTTTATAGCGCAAGAAATAAAAACCGCAGAGGATCAAATACCACCAAAATAAAGCTCTATTTGTGGGGAAATTTTTTTATTTGGGTACAGCGTTGCATGACCGCGCAATTGTCATTCAAAATGCGACAGCGCTGAAAGCTGAAAAATGGCTTGGTCAGGAAGGGGGTGTTCGTACCTGGTAGGCAAGTGGTTAATCACTGGAGCTCCCTGCCTGAGCTATGACATCTTTGGCCGGCTTCCGGGTCTTGATTTCTGCACATGTGTGGGACTTCATTTAGATTTGGCATTGTCAAATTCGTATAGTGAGCTGCGCGTGCGGACAGGTAGGTAACTTTAATGCAGAAGAGACAAAGCATGTCTCTTCTACAATAAAATTCCTGCCAGTTCACCCATTTTTATTTTAGGCCTAAAGTACCATTTTAAATTCAACATGTACTCTTTGCATCATTTAATGATTGATGTTGCAGTCAAACATTAAAAAAATATGATTTATTGCTGTAACTCCTATGCCTTGGGTGCACTAACTATGACATTTTGCCATTTTCAGATTATTCACCATAAAATATAACTAAAGGTAAACCTTTTTGGATAGAGAAGGATTAGAACATCTATCTGGTTTTCAATACCACCCATAACCCTGTTAGGGAGATTCACCCTCTCCATTTGCTCTGTTATTACCTTGTTCTGGTGTTGTCACTGAAACAAGAATAGAGGGGAAAACAGTCCCAGGGATTCCATGACTGAGGGATTTTGTTTTCACTCCCTGTTTCGGCTATGGGACAGGAAGTGAGACAAAATCTCCCCAATGGGACACAGATAGCAAAAGCAAGAAGACAGGGGTTAAATTCAGGTGTTCATTGCTGTCTGTGTCCCCATTAGTGAGAACTCATCCTTTAGGATGTCTGCAGTCGCTAACTGTCTCCTGTAGAAGGTGTGCATTCCCTAACTATCCCCTGTAATACAGTTCGAGCCCAACAAAAGTTTGTCCCGAACATCGGCTGTTCGCCCATTTGTGGGGCGCTCGGCGAGATGTGCACAGTGCATTCTAAGCAGTGAATAGCTGGTTATTAAGGATCCCTGAACCATAACAGGACACATGCCCCAAACATGGGGGGGGGGGGGGTGCTTTGGGGGCAGGGGGGCTCTGCCACCCCAGAGCACCTTGTTCCCATTTTGATGGGAACAAGGGTCTCTTTCCCACAACCCTGGGCTGTGGTTGTGGGGGTCTGCAGGCAGGGAGATTATCGGAATCTGGAAGCCCCCTTTAACAAGTGGGCCCCTAGATCCAACCCCCCTATGTTAAATGAGTATGGGGTACATTGTACTCCTAACCATTCACCAAACAAAGTGTCAAAAAGAAGTAAAAACACAGACACAGTTTTTGATCATACCTTTATTAACCACTTAAGCCATGGGTGCTCAACCTGTGGCCCTCCAGCTGTTGCAGAACTACAAGTCTCATCCTTTGGAAGTCATGCTTGTAATTGCCAGCCTTGCAATGCCTCATGGGACATGTAGTTCCGCAACAGCTGGAGGGCCACAGGTTGAGCACCCATGACTTAAGCCCCGGACCATTTGGCTGGCCAAAGACCAGAGCACTTTTTGCGATTCGGCACTGCGTCGCTTTGACTGACAATTGCGTGGTCGTGCGACGTGGCTCCCAAACAAAATTGACATGCTTTTTTTCCCACAATAAGAGATTTCTTTTGGTGGTATTTGATCACTTCTGCGTTTTTTTTTTTTTTTTGCTATAAACAAAAAAATAGCAACAGTTTTGAAAAAAACGCATTCTTTTTTTACTTTTTGCTATAATAAATATCCCCAAAAAATATATAAAAAAACATATTTTTTCCTCAGTTTAGGCCGATACGTATTCTTCTACATATTTTTGGTAAAAAAAAAAAATCGGAATAAGCGTTTATTGATTAGTTTGCTCAAAAGTTATAGCGTTTACAAAATAGGGGATAGTTTTATGGCATTTTTATTAATTGTTTTTTTTATTAGTAATGGTGGCGATTAGCGATTTTTATCGTGACTGCGACATTATGGCGGACAGATCAGACACTTTTGGCACGATTTTGGAACCATTCACATTTATACAGAGATCAGTGCAATTAAAAATGCATTGATTACTGTGTAAATGTGACTGGCAGTGAAGGGGTTAACCACTAGGTGGTGCTGTAGGGGTTAAGTGTGTCCTAGTGAGTGATTCTAACTGTGGGGGGGGGGAGGGGCTGTGTGTGACACAACATTGATCACTGCTCCCGATTACAGGAAGCTGTGATCAGTGACAGTGTCACTAGGCAGAACGGGGAAATGCTTGTTTATATTAGCATTTCCCCGTTCTTCCTCTCCGTGAGACGATCGCGGGTAACCCCACAGACATCGAGTCCACGGGACCCGCGATCATGCTCACGAAGCTCCCGGCAGCCGCCTCTTAAAGGGCAAACTACAGGTACGTTATTCTGCCTGTACTTGCTCTTCTGCTGACTTATATCGTTGTGAGGCGGTCGGGAAGTCGTTAAAAATAAAGATCCATTGTCAATCATGATGCCCACTGCCACCACCAGACCCGGAAAAAAAAAAAAAGCTCTGCCCATGACGAAGGCTAACCGCTGACTGCAGGCTCCGCCGTTTGACAATCCTTGTATAGGTAAGGGGCGACATCAACATCACCAACATCACCTGGTGGCACCGTCCCTTGTAACGCTACCGACCCAGCCTGCACCGGTCAAACACCCCCCCCCCCTCCCGCCTCAAAGCACCCTCTTCATGTTGAGGGCATGGATCCTGGTATGGTTCAGGAGGAGAGAGGTGCTCACTCGCCCCCCTTTACTGGCCTGCCAGGCTACATGCTCAGATAAGGGTCTGGTATGGATTTTGGGGGTGACCCCACGCTGTTGTTTTTTTACATTTTGATGTGTGATTTCCCTTAAAAACCATAACAGTCCCAAAGGGCCTGGTATGGATTTGGGGGGACCCCCACACAGTTTTTTTAAACATTCTTCTGTTTCCGACAATACAATGCAGTACAATTTAAATGTAATTTTTATTTTTATAAAAGTCAGTTTTTTGCAGCAGGCTCTATACATGGTACAAAAGGCACTATATTTAAAGTGGAAGTAAACCCCCCTATCGTTTTCAGCCAAGGAAGCTGCCATCTTTGCCTCTGTTTAATCTCCAACTGCCACAGTGCTGCACATGTGATCCGTTATGACACCAGCCATTGGATGGTTTGACTGTTTGGTTGAGAGCACAGCCAATGTGCAGTTAGCATTCACGGCATGCCTTTTTTTTTTAGACTGTTAAATCGATGGGTTTACTTCCGCTTTAAAGGAATTTTTCATGTTTATTGTTTCACTTTCATAGTTTCATAGTTTCATAGTTAGTAAGGTTGAATAAAGACATCAGTCCATCCAGTTCAACCTGAGCGAGTGTCTACAATTGTCCCCATCCCTGTACATTGCACACTCACATCAGTCCCTACCCTCAAGGAGCCCACAATCCAAGGTCCCCATTCATATACTAGGGCCAATTTTTGGACAGAAGCCAATTAACCTACCTGCATGTCTTTGGATTGTGGGAGGAAACCGGAGTACCCGGAGGAAACCCACGCAGGCACAGGGAGAACATGCAAACTCCAGGCAGTTTTTTTAAGAGGCTTTACTTCCTCTTTAAGCATCATTAAAATCACTGCTCTTGTAAAAACTATTACATTTTTTTTTTTTGCATTCATACATTTCCCCCAGAGCAGTACCTGGGCCCCTATATCCTTTTTATGGTCAATAACTTGCATATAAGCCTTCAAAATGGGGACTTTTGATTTTTCAAGTTCGGGTCCCATGGACTTAAATAGGGTTCACAGAGTTCTGGTGCAAACCGAACCGGGGGGTGTTTGGGCCAACTCTACTGTAATACCCTATATGTGCAGTATACCTAACTGTCTTCTGTAAAATATGCACAGTTGTTGAATGCCTCCTGTAGAAAGTGTACAGTCTCAGACCTCCTCCTTTAGAATGTGTACATTCATATTCCCTAACTGTGGTCTTTAGAATATGTTCAATCCCTAACTGACTCTTGTAGCATTAGCATACCTCCCAACCATCCTGGATTTACTGGGATTGTCCTCAAAGTAAATCCCAGTGTCCCACGAATCTGGACTGTTAAGGGCAGCATATTTTCAGCCACCAAACCACATGGTACTGCAGTACTATGCAGTTTGATGTGGTAGGATTTGAAAAAGTAGTGCTTTGCAGAGCATCCCCATTCACTTGAATGGGTCGAGGTTGGTGGTCAGTTGTTTAACCATGGCCCTTAAGCCCCTCCCATGATCCCATGTTTGGCCACATTCACTTTGTGCAGCTCACTATCTCCCTGAATTGTCCCTCATTCTCAAGTCCAAATGTTGGGAGGTATTAATTAAGATGGGTACAGTCCAGGGCTCAAGTCCTGCGGGAACGCATGGGAACGGAGTTCCTGTACTTTTTCCACAACAGGAACTCAGTTCCCGTTAGCAGCCGTGTCCTGCAAGACTATGAAGTATGCAAGCTGTGTGGCAGGTGCTACACCAGCAGCTGCCGACACAGCTCGCAATAGTAAGTGACGCACACCTCTGACCATTCAGGCATTGCCAGTAGGGGGCCCCATGACAGCTTCTGCTTCGATCTACCTGTCAATCACAGCTAGCTGACAGGTAGATCAGGTCCCTGCTGCTAAGAGATTGTATTTAGTCAGACCTCTCGTGATGCGCTCCTCCCCGCCTCCCCCTCCTGATTTTCTGTCTCCTCATCCCCCCCCCCAGTCTTCTGCATACTTGCTCTGTGTGTCCCTCTGAATCCCCCCCACCTATCTTCAGTGTCATATGATGAGAGAACCCAGAGGAGGAGCACAGCTATTCTGCTCACAGGACATGCAGGGAGAGAGGTGAGCTGAGGGAGGAACATCAGTTTGGGGTGGTAAGCTGAGCACAATACCTGGCAAAGTTTAATGCCAGGAGGGAAGTTTATGTGGAAATATGTGAGGGTTGGAATAGCAGCGAGTGTGTGTTGGAGCCCTGGAGAGTTTGCAGCCCCCCAAGCTAACATACATCTCTTAAGCAGGAACACATCACTATCTCCCCAAGCATTCTGTCCAGATAATGTGCAGTTAATTTATGACCTTTCCATTTAACCCTGTGTTATCCAAACTCTGTTCAATGAAAAGTGTAAACTCACCACATACAAAATAAAATTCCCCAATAAAGATCAGAACATAATGTTCACATTTGCATGGAAGCACAATTGAATGAATGCTGATTATTCAGAGAATTACCGTATTTATGTTTATTGAGGATTGTTTTTTTTTTTATGTACAGTTAAGCTTCATACACACAATACGAAAATTGGATGAAAAATACTACTTTTGAAGCGTTCGTGCATATGAGCGTATCATTTTTTTTTTTTTTGGTGGGCGAGTGGATCTTGGGTGGGAGTTCCCACACTTTTTTCCCCAGGACTTGACCCCTGTTGACATCTATGGGATCACAGAAGAGGAGTGAACTAATTTTTATGAGGAATTGAAGACACGAGTGAAATATTACAAAGCACTGATTAGGCACACTTAAAGGGGAAGTCCAGCCTAACACTAAAATCTCTACATCTACAGACATCCACAATCTAAGACTAACCTATCTAGCCCTGTAAAGAAGAAATCAGTATATATACCTTTTTTGAAGCCAATCAGATCCGGTCTCCAGCAGCGGAAGCTCTGCAGAGGACACAGCCAACAACGACTTTGAAATGAATGGGAAGTGACGTCACCCATAGACTTACTATGGGGCTTCCGTTGTCGGCTGCCTCCTCTGCACCCGCCTACACCGAGAAACCGCCGTTGACAGCTCAGCGTGGGACCGGACCGGAGCGACTTCAGAAAAGGTATGTATACTGATTTCTTCTTTACAGGGTTAGATAGTGTGTGTCCATTCCACGCACGTGCGCAAGCATGCAATTTAGAGCGTGAAGCGCGGCAAGCGTGAAGTTTAAAGCGTGACATGTGAGGATTCTATTTACTCAGCATAACATCATCTTTAACCACTTGCCGCCCGCCATATAGCAAAATTACATCGGCAAAGTGGTTGCGATATCCTGACTGGACGTCATATGACGTTGTCAGGATATCAAGCCGCTGCGCGCCCACGGAGCGCGCCCACGGAGCGCGCCCACGGAAGCGCGCATCGCATTGATCGCTGTTGTGGCGTGTCAGTCTGACACGCCGCAACTCTGATCTAGGTAAAGAGTCTCTGACATAGACTCTTTACCACATGATCAGCCGTGTCCAATCATGGCTGATCATGATGTAAACAGGAAGAGCCATTGATCGGCTTTTCCTCACTCGAGTCTGTCAGACGCGAGTAGAGGAGAGCCGATTAGCTGCTCTCCTGACAGTGGGGGGGGGTGCTGATTATCAGCGCAGCCCCCCCTCAGATGCCCGCCTACGACCACCAGGATGCCGTCAGGACCACCAGGGATGACCACCATGTATGCCACCCTAGACCACCAGGGAAATGCCAATCAGTGCCCAGGCAGCTGCCAGTCAGTGCCAAAGAAAAATGCCTGCCAGTGCTGTGCGACCAGTGATGCCTATCAGTGCCAGCCATCAGTGCCCATCAATGCCCATCAGTGCCGCCTTCCAGCGCCCATCAGTGCCGTCTATCAGTGCCACCCATAAGTACCAATCAGTGCAGACTTTCAGTGCCCATCAGCGTCGCCTATCAGTGCCCATCAGTGCCCACCCATGCCACCTATGAGTGCCCATCAGTGCTGCCTATCAGTGCCCATCAGTGTCGCCTATCAGTGCCCATCGTCAGTGCCACCTCATCAGTGCCACCTCATCGGTTCCGCCTTATCAGTGCCCATCAGTGAAGGCGAAAACTTACTTATTTACAACATTTTATATCAATAACAAAGAAAAACTTTTTTTTTTCAAAATTTTCGGTATTTTTTTATTTGTTTAGCAAAAAATAAAAAACACAGAGGTGATCAAATACCACCAAAAAAAATCTTTATTTGTGGGAACAAAATGATAAAAATTTAGTTTGGGTACAGTGTAGCATGACGCGCAATTGTCATTTAAAGAGTGACAGCGCTGAAAATTGGCCTGGGCAGGAAGGTGCGAAAGTGCCCGGTATTGAAGTGGTTAACATTATACAAAAAATGTTGGGTAAATATTGTGTTTTGTTTTTTGTGTAATTCATTAAAGTGTATTTTTCCACAAAAATAGCGTTTGCAAAACCGCTGCGCAAATACCGTGTGGCATCAAAATTTGCAACAATCGCCATTCTATTCCCTAGGGTCTCTGCTTAAAAAATAAGTATAATGTTTGGGGGTTAAAGCCTGGTCGTATTGGTCTCTGGGCAAGACATTAACTCCCGCCGTCCTCATCCTGCATGTTTTTTTGTTTTTTTTTTACTTTTGTGAGGTAAGATGTACGCACCTAAATCTGCCATCTGGGTCCCTTGCTGGCACTGTTTCCAGGTGCTGTGGACTGCTCATCCAGTGCTGCAAATGTGCCACCGCTGCTGACTCCTTTTTCTGGATCCCTAGAGGTCCCCATCACTGGACAGTCACGCAGGCAGCCATGTGGACACCTAAAGAAGGACCCCGATTAATGTAAACAGAAGAGAAGATTGCTGACTGGAGCGTCATATCAGTTAAGTGAGTAAATAGGAGATTTGGATTATTATTTTGTAATGCCGGTGATTAGTTAGAGGGGTGTGTGTGGAGAGCGAGCCCAGATGTCAGCTTTAAGCTTCTATTAATTAATTTCACTGAATTCAATTGCTGTAGAGTTATGTACATAATAAATTGTAGAGATGAGGGCTAGAGGGGCGATTTTTAGGCCTCATTAACATGAGTGCATGGTATTTTACTGTGCAGTCGGGTGTCCATTGTGTACCGGCAGGGAGGGGGCACCATTGACAGGCATATGCTTTAGTATGTCTTGTGTGAACAAGGCCTAGGATGGCTGTAAAGGAGAGAACGGTTTAGTGCCGCTTTAAAGGGTTAGTTCACGTTTACCAAAACACTGCCTATGCAGATAAGGGTCGTCTGTAGACAAAAACAGACTGTACAACTCTGACAAAAATGTAATAATGTCCTTGCTATAAGTGTAGGACATTTACGTGCCTCATGAAGCCTGATAGGAAAACTTCCAGTACGTTGCTAAGGACGTTGCTAAGAGAGGCCTAGCTATTACTGCTCACCTTCACCATAACAGGACCGAGCGCTTTCTCTGATTGAACCTCCTCACATGCACTTTCTCTCCTCATATGCAGTAGCTATGAGCTCAGAATTTGAGAACTTGCTCCTGTGATGGTGAAGGTAAACAGTAACAGCTGGGAGTGTCTTAACTACACGCTGGGGTTTTCCCAGTAAGGCTTTATGAGGTACGTGGATGGCCTACACCTATAGCAAGGGCTTTATTACATTTTTTTCGTCAAAGTGGCACAGTTTGTTTTCATCTACAGACATCCCTTATCTGCATAGGCAGTTGTTTGGTAAATGTGAACAATGCCTTTAAACTTTATGCATCACAGCTGAACCACAAAGCAGTGACACTGTGTACTGTGGATCAATGCAGCATATCTGTATCTATGAGACTGAAAAGCTATGAAAAGCTTATAAAACACCCCACCATGCACACGAGGATATGCATACGCACGGAATGCGCATCGCTCAGTATTGTCGCCTAGATGTCATTGCAAGGAAAACTAGTAATAAACATGAAATAAGGGGCTGCCTACCACCACCACCACATGGTTGAGGCCCCCGGGCACGTAACCTGCTGAGATGGGGCAGATATACAGTATATATACAGTATATATATATATATACGGTATGTGAGAAATGATGTGACCTAGGGTGTGGGTAGTCCAGGACACTAATTAAAACCACTAACTATAATACAGGTATCTGCACCCACTTCCAGGCATAGATATCGCTGGGAAACACACGGATCCCAGAGACAGCAGGGACCATCCGCATTGCGCAGCGCAACTCGCGCATGCGCAGTAAGGAACCCGGGAAGGGAAGCCGCAAGGTGATTCCCACACCGAAGATGGAGGCGGCAGCACCCGAGAGCCGATCGACAGATCGGCTTTGGGTGTCGACATCGCGGGCGCACTGGACGGGTAAGTGACCATATTTTAAAAGTCAGCAGCTGCAGTATTTGTAGCTGCTGACTTTAAAAAAAAAAAATGGCGGATCTCCCGCTTTGAGCAAGCCATACATTATACAACTTGTGTTTGAAGAAAGAAAATTGCTTGATTTTCCCACCATTTCTCCCGCAGCGGTATTGTATTCTGACAGTGGGAGGTTTCCCAGACGTCAGAATAAAATGATTGCTGCCGGTGTTCTATCGGATAGTGCCCGCTATCAAGGAGTGCCCAGGATGTACTGCGTGTGCAGCGCACATGCGCCATACGGAAGAGCACAACAGCTGATTTTACGATCAGCTGTTGTGGCGGCGAGACAGTGCCTGCGCACAATAGCCGACGGAAGAAATTTTTCTGTCAGATTGTGCCTGGTGCTGGGGAGGCATGTTCAAGTTGGTGAGGGGTGCATTTGTACATGTTGGGGTCATTTTTTAAAATGATGGGCAGTGCTGCAAAGATGAGGGCGGATTTTGCAAAGATGGCCAGTGTTGCAAAACAAATTTTATTGTAACATGTACAAATCCGCCCCTCACCGTCATGAACACGCCTCAACAGCGCGAGGCAACATCTGACAGAAACATTTCTTCTGGCGGCTATTGTGCGCAGGCGCCGTCTCAACAGCTGATCGTAAAATCAGCTGTTGTGCTGTTACATATGGCGCATGCGCAGTACATCATGTACAAATGCACCCCTCACCAACTTGAACACGCCTCGCCAGCGCTACGAAATGAAAAAAACGCAAAACACAAATCGCGTTTTGGATACGGGTCCATTGACTTCTATTACATGCAAGGCTTGATTCACACTAATGCATTTTTTGACGCATTTTGCAGAAATGCAGGGAAATTTTTTAACATGGGTTCCTATGGAACATGTGCACATCAATGCATTTTTGTGCCTCTGCGTTTTTGGAAGGGGTCGGGGACTTTTTTTCATGCAAAATGCAGCATTTTGCATGTTATATAAGACCCACATCCAAAATGCAAGTACCGCGTTTTTACCGCAATTTGCGTTTCGTGTTTTCTTTCTCATTTTTTAAAAAAAAAAATGAGAAAAAAAATGCAAAACGCAGCAAAATCGCGAGGAAATCGCAGTAAAAACACGTGTCCAAAAACGCTGCATGCACCGCAAAAAGCACTGCATAAACGCTCAAAAGCAACATGCATAGATATGAATCAAGCCTAATGCCGCGTACACACGATCGGAATTCTCGTCGGAAAAAACTCTGACGGTTTTTCCGACGGAATTCCAACGGAATTCCGCTCAAGCAGTGTTGCCTACACACGATCACACCAAATTCCGACGGTCAATAACACAGCGGCATAAAACACGTTCGACAGCACTATAAAAGGGAAGTTTAATGCTTCCGAGCATGCGTCGAATTGTTTCCGAGCATGCGTCGGAATTTTGCGTGTCGGAATTGCATACACACGATCGGAAAATCCGATAGAAAGGTTTTCCGTCTGAAAAATTGAGAACAGGTTCTCAATTCAAAGTCCGTCGGAAATTCTGACAGAAAAAGACCGTTGGGCATACACACGGTCGGAAAATCCGATGAAAAGCTCCCATCGGACTGTTTCCATCGGAAATTCCGACTGTGTGTACGCGGCATAAGGCTGGATTCACATCTATGCATTTTTAGTGCTTTTTGCACTTTGCAGGTTTGCACTACAGTCCATTTATCATGATTTCCTATGGAACACGTTCTGTAGTGCAAATCTGCAAAATGAAAAAAGCACTAAAAATGCCATAGGTGTGAATCCAGCCTTAGGGAGGACACAGGTTGACTAACCTGCATATACTGTAGGTTAGTCAAAATTGTCCAACTTTTTTTTAGAATGTATAAAACGAAATCAGAAAATGCAACGCAGAAAATGCAGATTGACGCATATAGTGTGAGCAAACCCTTAAACAGAGAAAAATAAAAAATCTCCTGGTATAAAAAATGTTTTTGTGCTACTGCAGGAGATTGTTGGGTAATCTAAGGAAAGCCAAATAAGCAGGTTAATATCATACCCATACTTGCCAACAGTCCCGTTTAACATGTAATATTAGGTGCTGGAGTGGATGACATCAGCATCTTCTGGGAGCCCCAACATTATGAATCAGTCACTATTTACAATATGGCACATAAAGGGTTCCCAGAGTCTGTGTGTCTTGGGGGGGACATGGACCTGAATCCAAAGTAACACCACCTCAGAGGTCCCCAGGCATACAGCTCTGCTGCTGGGGGACACCAGATGTAAAGGAGGGCTCCGCTGCTGGGGACACCAGATGTAAAGGAGGGCTCCGCTGCTGGGGACACCAGATGTAAAGGAGGGCTCCGCTGCTGGGGACACCAGATGTAAAGGAGGGCTCCACTGCTGTGGACACCAGATGTAAAGGAGGGCTCCGCTGCTGGGGACACCAGATGTAAAGGAGGGCTCCGCTGCTGGGGACACCAGATGTAAAGGAGGGCTCCACTGCCGGGGACACCAGATGTAAAGGAGGGCTCTGCTGCTGGGGACACCAGATGTAAAGGAGGGCTCCGCTGCTGGGGACACCAGATGTAAAGGAGGGCTCCGCTGCTGGGGACACCAGATGTAAAGGAGGGCTCCGCTGCTGGGGACACCAGATGTAAAGGAGGGCTCTGCTGCTGGGGACACAGATCTGTAAGGAGGGCCTCTGCTTCTGGGGGCACCTGATATAAGGACGGACTCTGTTGGGGGCACCTTATGCAAGGATGGACTCTGCTGGGGGCACCTGATGTAAGGACGGACTCTGTTGGGGGCACCTTATGCAAGGATGGACTCTGCTGGGGGCACCTGATGTAAGGACAGACTCTGCTGGGGGCACCTTATGCAAGGACGGACTCTGCTGGGGGCACCTGATGGCATCTGGTGGCAGGCGACGTGGCAGATGACACGCTCAGGTGTCCCACCGATTCTGGATTATGGTGAGTTGAATGATTTCATTCTATATTACAATGTAATAATAGTAATAATGTGCTTCAATCATCCTAACACCATAACAACCATGGTGCCGGGATGATTGAAGCACTAACACCAGGTGTTTGGAGTATCTTTATCTGCTGATTTGTTAAACTTTGGAATACACATTTCTATTGTGGTGTAGGATCTGGGTCCCTCCATCCCTCTTTCCTTCCTTCTCTATTCTTCCCTCCTTCTTTCCTTCTTTCCTACGTTCCTTCTTTCTCTCTCCCTTCCTCCCTCTTTCCCCCTTTCTTTCTCCATCTCTCATTCATCTCAGACTCTAACCACACCCCATTTGAACCATGCCCATATAAACCACGCCCACTATTTCATGTAAACCACGCCCATTTTTCAGCGCGCGCCACATTCTTGTTTTTTGCTATGTCACGCCTACAAACGCATGCCACGCCCCCTAATTATAACAAGACTCCCTATAAAAAAAAGTGTCCCTATAATTTTTTTTACAATGTTGGCAACTATGCATACCTCCCAGATTGGAGTGGGTGGGACTTTCTCGATTTTCAATCTTTGTCCAGCGATCCCGGTGTACAGCGACTTTGTCCAGCATTACTCCATTGCCGACAGCCTAGCAGGACGTGCAGCAGTGTGAACATCTATCCAGCACAGCCAGGGATTGGGGCGTACGGCTGCAATGAGAGTGAGTGCAGCTGTCAAATCGAAGCTCTGATGTCGGGGATGGGCGGTGCCGATATGCGGGGCTCCACCCCTTTGTCCTGTGCATAGCCAAAACACCTGGCTTTTATACATTGGTGGCCAGGGATAAAGGTGGCAGGGGGCAGGACCAATTGTAATTACTGTATATGCACCCACACAGGTTTATTAAACAACGCTGTGGGTGTACATACAGTAATTACAATTGGTCCTGCCCCCTGCCACCCCGAATTCTGGCTTAGTTTGCAGGAGTAGTGTGATTGCATTTTGTGATTCACCTTTCATGCCTTTTTTCCCATCAAAAGTCTATAGGACCAAACACAAACTATGTCGCACCTAAAGAAGCAAATTACATTGGTGTGAACGGGCCCTACACATAAAAATGTGATTCCTCTTGTCGTGCATGCGATGGCTGAAGCACAAAAAAATCGCACAAATGTGAAGAGGGACTAATGCGGCGTACACACGGTCGGAATTTCCAATGGAAACTGTCCGATGGGAGCACTTCAACGGATTTTCAGACCGTGTGTATGCCTATCGGTCTTTTTCTGTCGGAATTTCCGACGGACTTTGGATTGAGAACCTGTTCTCAATTTTTCCGCCGGAAAACCTTTCTATCGGATTTTACGATCGTGTGTATGCAATTCCGACACGCAAAATTCCGACGCATGCTTGGAAACAATTCGACGCATGCTCGGAAGCATTAAACTTCCCTTTTATAGTGATGTTGAACGTGTTTCATGCCGCTGTGTTACTGACCGTCGGAATTTGGTGTGACCGTGTGTAGGCAAGACAGTTTGAGCGAAATTCCGTCGGAATTCTGACGGGAAAACCATCAGAGCTTTTTCCGACGAGAATTCCGACCGTGTGTACGCGGCATAAGGCTTCATTCACATTAGTGTGTCTCCAAAGTCACACGGTTTCCAATGCGACTTTTGAGAGTGGTTTTGATGCAACTTTGATCCGACTTTACACTCATTGGATCTAAGTTGCATCAAAAGTCGCACCGAAGTAATGCAGGCACCTTTTAAAACTCACTGCACCTTTAAGTCGCACCGTTTTGAACGGGTGCCATTGAAAAAAATTGGGTGTGACTTGATGTCCAAAGTTGCATGACAAATCGCACAAGTGTGATTGAAGCCTAAAATGGGTATAGAAGGATAGAACTCATTCTGGGGGAATAACTTCTGGTTGCACATGCTGATGATATCCACCAGAACAAACAGTATCCCAGACCTCGGACATTTAGTTAATCACTTGTATTTAGGCCCGTTCACACTCTATGTTAGTGTCCAGCTTATGTCCATTTTGAAGGGGGACAGTGCACAGTGCATTGTAATGTTTCAGTGCATTGCCCTCCTTACATGTTTTCCTTTTACCTTTATTGAGAATGTACAAAATTACACTCCATTCAAGTTTCCACAATGTGGCGCATTACAGTGCAGTTACCTGTGGTGCCTTCTGGTGCACTGCGGAAAAATGCAAATCACACCAGCCTTGTGGTGTGGAAGGGGCACTTAGGAAACAATTGCTTTCTCGTGCCCTTGCAGTGACTGACATTGATAAGGTGCCAATAGCACAGTGACCCCATACTGTTTTGGGTTATTTTACATTTATTGGCGAACAGACACAATTAACAACAGCCTCTTTAATGCTTCAACCACCATGACAAGATCAGCTTTTATATATTCATATAAAACCTTATTCCCAAAAAGAAAAAAATGAAAATTATCAACCCACATAGGGCTGAATTCAAAGACACCCCGAAAATCAAAGTAAAAAAAATGATGCAGCAGGCTAGTCTCTTCATTGTAGCGACTAAAAATGGTACTCAGTAGTTTGTATGGCCCCCCACGTGCTTGTATGTATGTCTGACAACATCGGGGAATGCTCCCAATGAGATGGCGGATGGTGTCCTGGGGTATTTCCCCTTAGATCTGGACCAGGGCGTCACTGAGCTCCTGAACAGACTGAGGTGCAACCTGGCGGCATTGGATGGACCGAAACATAATGTCCTAGAGGTGTTCTATTGGATTTAGGTCAGCGAGCGTGGGGGCCATTCAGTGGTATCAGTTCCTTCATCCTCCAGGAACTGGCTGCATACTCTTGCTACATGAGGCTGGACATTGTCGTGCACCAGGAGAGTCCAAGGATTTCATCCCTAAACCTTATGGCAGTCAAGGTACTATTGTCTAGCCTGTAGAGGTCTGTGCATCCCTCTGGGATGGATATGCCTCCCCAGACCATCACTGACCCACCACCAATGCTGAATGATGTTACAGGCAGCATAACATTCTCCACGGCTTCTCCAGACCCTTTTACATTTGTCACATGTGCTCAGGGTGAACCTGCTCTCATCTGCGAAAAGCACAGGGTGCCAGTGGTGGACCTGCCAATTCTGGTATTCAATGGCAATCGAGCTCCACAGGGGCGGGCAGTGAGCACAGGGCCCACTAGAGGACGTTGGGCCCTCAGGTCACCCTCATGAAGTCTGTTTCTGACTGTTTGGTCAGAGACACACCAGTGGCCTGCTGGAGGTCATTTTGTAGGGCTCTGGCAGTGCTCCTCCTTGCACAAAGGAGCAGATATCAGTACTGCTGATGGGTTAAGGACCTTTTACGGCCCGGTCCAGCTCTCTTAGAGTAACTGCCTGTCCCCTGGAATCTCCTTCATGCTCTTGAGACTGTGCTGGGAGACACAGCAAACCTTCTGGCAATGGCACATATTGATGTGCCATCCTGGAGGAGTTGGCCTGCCTGTGCGACCTCTATAGGGTCCAGGTATCGCCTCATGCTACCAGTAGTGACACTGACCCTAGCCAAATGCAAAACTAGTGAAAAACAGTCGGAAAAGATGAGCAAGGAAAAAAAATGTCAGTGGCCTCCACCTGTAAAACCATTCCTGCTTTGGAGGTCGTCTCATTGTTGCCCATCTAGTGCACCTGTTGTTAATTTCATTAACACCAAAGCAGCTAAAACTGATTAACAACCCCCTCTGCTACTTAACTGACCAGATCAATATCCCAGGAGTTTTATTGACTTGATGCTATACTCTGATTAAAAAGTGTTCCTTTAATTTTGTTTGAGCAGTGTATACAATTTGGGTTTAATACTGCTTTAAGCTTTTATGTGTTAATATTTCAGTATATTTCATTGCCATTGTCATTTACAGCTGTATAGTTCAGTGTATTCACACCTCAAGACTCCCATTTCTCAGACATTGTTATCAGACTCTGTATCTTCATCCAGGTCGGCAAGTTCAGGGGAGGCAGTAGCATTCATTGAGCAGGACATACAGTTTGCCTTTTCAGACCTTTTGGAGATGTCCGAAACTAAGTATACTCAACTTCAGCAGGTCCTGTATTCACAAATGAATCCTCAGTCTAAAGAAGGTGTTGAGGTCAAGATGATAATGCTTGGTGAATCTAGCCTGCCTGAAATTAGCAGCAACGCAGCTAGCAAAGCTCCAAATGAGACTGGAGGAGATTCCTCGGGGGTGGGCCATGTGCAGGAGAGGACTGATGGCAACACCACTGGAGCCAATAAGGAAAACCAGGAGTTTAATTCCAGTTTAAGGTCCTCTGTTCGTGTACGTTTAGAAGACAGATTTAACATGCTCAAGTCTGAGGAGTCCGAGAGCCAGAAGGCACAGCACTTCTCAAATAAGTAAGTGAATATATATTTTTAATTGCTCACAAACCTATTATTGTTTTTGTTTGAGTGAGGTCATATGTTGGCAAAAAAGGGAATGTTCTTTTTTTTCAAGTTGGTTCTAAAGCATAAACATTTTTACTTAAGACCTCTTTCACACTGGGGCATTTTTCAGGCGCTTTGGGCTTAAAATAGCGCCTGTAAAGCGCCTGAAAAATGCCTCCCCTGCAGCTCCAGTGTGAGAGCCTGAGTGCTTTCACACTGGAGCTGTGCATTTACAGGATGTTAGAAAAAGTCCTACAAGCAGAGTCTTTGGGGCAGTGGAGGAGCGGTTTATACACTGCTCCTCCACTGCCCCGGCCCATTGAAATGAAAGGGCAGCGTTGCCGAAGCTCCTGAAAAGCACTTCGGCAGCAGTGCTTCTCGGGCACATTTAACCCTTTCTCCGGCCACTAGCAGGGGCTAAAAGCACCCTGCTAGCTGCCGAAAAGTGCAGCTAAAACGACAAAGCACCGCTAAAACTATTTGCGATTTACCGCTAACGGCTGGCGCATGTGTTTTTCTTTTAGGTGATTTGG
This sequence comes from Lithobates sylvaticus, assembly GCA_028564925.1. Classification (NCBI taxonomy): domain Eukaryota; kingdom Metazoa; phylum Chordata; class Amphibia; order Anura; family Ranidae; genus Lithobates; species Lithobates sylvaticus. The sequence goes on from CM053027.1 coordinate 573,559,506, forward strand.
GATTGTGGGAAGAATCGCCATGGATATGCCCACAATTCCAAATCACGCTACAGTAGTGGCATCGTGATCGCACAAAACTTGTTGCCCAGAATGGAGCAGGACCTTCTTTTTGGCGACAAGCTTCTCACAATGCGATTTGCAGTGATATATTGCGGCAAAGCTGCACCGCAATTGAGGTGCCATTAAAATTAATGGCACTGAAAAAAACACTATTGCAGTGCAATTTGGAATCACATCTGGCAATTCGGGATCGCAGGCAGAATTACTTTGATTCTGCCCGGAATCCAAAATTGACAAATGTGAACATGGCCTTATCATATTTGCCAACATCTTTCCCGTACCCATGACACTATCACCCTTGCCCATGGCCTGCACAAATCACCCCCTCCCTCTGGCTGTACCACCTAGGACACACAGACTTATTCGGAGGTCCACCTAATTATGTGGAAACCACCCACTTGCGGCCGTGATCCTCTTGCATGCTCATTAAGGGTCCTTTCACATGAGCGTTCCATTTGTTTCATCAGTTCAGTCACGCTTTTTTCTAAGAAAAAACAGATCAAGTTACATCAGTTTTTCATTCGTTTCTTATCAGTTTCTCATCACGTTCCTATCAGTTTTACATCAGTTTATTTTTTACATCCACTACCAATGCAAAAACGGATGCAAAACGGACCGTTTGCACGTTTACATCTGTTTTTCATCTGTTCTGTTTTTGTAACGGAAGAAAAAACGGAAAATTGAATACTCACCTTTCCGTAATTTTCCTTTCCTGGTGCCTACCCATGGCAGCATACCAATGGTTAATGGCTCCGCCCCGATTAACCCACAGGACCACGTAACTCTATAAAAGAAAGAGTTGCTCCCCTCCTCAGGTATTCTTGTAACTAGTCTTCAGAACATTAAGGATTATTGAAGGGAGGGTGTATGCTGCCATGGGTAGGCACCAGGAAAGGAAAATTACGGAAAGGTGAGTATTCAATTTTCCGTTTTCCTGGTGCCTCCATGGCAGCATACCAATGGTAAATAACTTACTAACTTAGCTTACAGGGAGGGTACTGCAATAATAATTTTTTTAAAGACTTTACAGAGTTGATAATTTTTAAGGTCTTTTTCCCAAAGTCTCGGGAGGTGAGGACTGCTGGATCTAGGCTATAGTGCGACATGAAGGTGTTGAAGGATGACCAACAAATTGTCTCAGGGGAGACCCGCGCCAAAGCTGCCCAGGAAGAAGCCATTCCCCGTGTCGAATGAGCATTCACCGCAACTGGGACTGGGAGACCACTAGCCCGATAAGCCCTCTGAATTAGATTCACGATCCAGCTGGCCATTCCTTTCCTTGCCCCCTTGGGAATAACGAACAGACGTTGATCCTTGCGTAAAAGCTGTGTCAACTCCAAATAACGCCTCAGGGACTCATGTAGTTTAGAAGAGGTTGGATCTTCTCCGAAGGCCGGGAGAACCCATTCTTGATTAAGATGTTAAACTGATGGTACCTTCGGGACAAACTGGTGAATAGGCTTCAGAACCACCCGTCTGGCAAAACGTGACGTAAGGTTCTCTAGCTCCCAGTGCTTGAATTTCTGATACTCTGCATCCTGATGTGATGCCGATCAAAAAGTCGTTTTCCAGGCAATATCCTCCAATGCACATTCTTCAGTGGGTGCAAAGGGTGGACTGGCTAAGACGTTGAGGACAACTGTCAGATCCCACTTGGGGTAAAGAGTTCTCCTGGGAGGACGTAACTTTAGCATTGCTTTTAGGGAACGGTCTACTAGGGGCTCCAGTGCCCAGCGTGTGTCTGTTAAGACTGATAAGGCCGAAACCTGAACTTTCAGCGTGTTAAGACCTAAGCCTAGGTCCGGGCCCGACTGCAAGAAGAGTAGAATATTGTGAACTCCAGGATCCAGCGGATTGAACTGGCTGGATTCAGCAAGCTGGGTGAATTTCTTCCATACCCTGTAGTAGGTGGCATTGGTAGATGACTTCCTGGCTTGCAATAAAGTCTGTACAACTTTATGTGAGCACCCTAGGCTGCCCAGTCTCTTCTGCTCAAGTCCAGGATCTCCGGATGCGGGTGGAAGAAGTCGCCTTGAGATAGGAGGTTGTCTGAGTGGAGAAGCGGGAGTGGATTGCGCAAAGTCATCTTGATTAGAAGTGGAAACCATGGTCTCCTCGGCCAGTATGGGATGACCGCCAGGATAGTGACTTTTTCTAATGTCAGCCGCTGGAGGAACCTCAGTATCAGGGGAACCGGAAGAAATGCATACCCCTTCTGGAAGTTCCAGGGCTGGATCAGGGCATCCACCCCTGCTGACCTTGGAGATGGGAACCTCGTAAAAAAACAGAGGAGTCTTGCCGTTAAGCAGGGAGGTGAAAAGATCTATCTAGGGAGTAGCCCACTGTTGGCATATCCAGCGGAAGACTTGCGGATTCAGTGACCAACCGAAGTTGTTGTTGAAGGACCTTAAGAGGCGATCGGCTAGCTGATTCTCGGGGGCTGGGATGTAAGCGGGCCGGAAATCGATCAAGTTGTTCTCGGCCCAGGATATAATTGGGGCTACCTCGCTGGCTAGGAACCTGCGCATTCCCCCTGGGTTCAGAACATAGGCCACTGCCGCTCTGTTTTCCATCTGGAGCAATATGGACCTGCCCCTGAGCAGTGGGGCCAGATGTACGATTGCCATCCATGCTGCCCTTAACTCTAGGATGTTGGAAATCATCCCTTCTGCATTGAATCGCCACCTCTCTTGCACTAGCAGGTCTTGGAAGTGTGCCCCCCATCCTAGCTGACTTGCATCCGAAGTAAGGACGGACCATGAGATGGGCCCCAGGGAACGGTGAACAAGAAGGTTGGGTGGTCTTGTCCACCACCAGGGGCTGGACTTCATTGAAAAGGTGATGAATATTAATTGTCCCAGGTGCTTCCTTCTCCACTGCGCCAGAAACCCCGCCTGGAAATCTCGCAGGTGCCACCTGGCCCACTTCACCATTGGTATACAGGATGAAAGGGACCCTAGGAGGCTCAGACAATCTGATGCTGACATAGAGTGACTTCCTTACGCCCGCTTCACCTTCTGGATCAAAATCGGGATCTTTTCTGGTGGAAGAGACACAGCCTTCTCTGGGGTATTGAATAGAGATCCCAGGTATGTCATCTTCTGGGTAGGCCTCAACTGACTCTTTGCATAGTTGATAAGCCACCCGAAACTGGACAAAGTGTTCAGGACTAGCTGCACCTGTGCCTCCAGAGTTTCTCTGTGTTGAGACAGGATTAGGATGTCGTACTTTATTTTCCAATCGCACACGTTCCTGGAAATGCTCACAGTTTTGGGTGCTGTAGCAACAACCAGCTGGATACTGGTTCAAATCACAGTAGAAAGATGTTTGCCAGCACACCATGGAGCGACACAAATAGCGTCCAAAAGGAGTGGTTTATTGCATGATCACAATATGGGAATAGTGCACTGTTTCAGAGCCGCGCAGGGCCCCTTCGTCAGGCATGTGATTAGGATGTCGTCCAGGTAATGCAGGACCCTGACCCCTTTGTCCCGGAGGGGGGCCAGGATGGACACTAAAACCTTGGTGAAAGTCCTGGGAGCTGATGAAATTCCAAATGGGAGACATTGGAACTGGAGGCGCAGACTGCCCACTTTGAACCGGAGAAAAGGCTGAAAATGATGGTGGATGGGGATGTGAAGGTACGCATCCTGAAGGTCTATAGAGACCATCCAATCCCCTGGCTGTACTGACAGATCTACTGTGCTCAGGGATTCCATCTTGAAATGCTCTACCTGTATGTAACGGTTTAGCCTCTTCAGGTCCAGAACAGGCCTCCAACCTCCTCATTTCTTGGGGACTAAAAAGATTGGGGAATAGAACCCAGAGTGACTTTCCGAGTCGGGAACTGGCAGAACTGCCCGTTGGTGAAGGAGTATTTGGATATACTGAAAGAGGACCTGTCTCTTTTCTCGGGAGGTCAGATTCTTAGTGGGCTGGAAAGAAAAAAAGGTGGATCTCCAGAAGTGTCCTTGCTGGACCGTGGAGGTTGCCCATGGGTCCGTGCGACTTTCCACCCAAACCTGGGCAAAATACCTGAGTCTTGCTCCTACTGGAACGGTTTGGGTGGGAAAGGAGTCAAGAAGACTTCTGGCGCTCAACCGTTAAAGTTGAGGCCTTAGGTTTTCCCAATTTAAGGAAAGTGGCTTGTGAGCCCTCCAGCCCCTTCTGTACTCCTTACCGGGACGGTATGATCTGGCATCCCTAGAACTTTGCTGAGTGGCTGGTCGCGAAGTGAATCTCATTTTCCTACTCCTATCCTGAGGGATAAGGCCACTTGTGACTCGAGTAATGGCAGTGTCCATCTTTTCGCCGAACAGGGCCTTACTATCGTATGGGATGCGACACCATGACTGCTTTGAAGATAGGTCTGCTGACCATGGCTTTAGCCATAATGCTCTTCTGGCTGTGATGGAGTAAAGCATATCCCTGGAGGAGCACCTCAGAATATCGATGGCCGCTTCCGCCATAAAATCAGAGGCCAGTTTTAATTCATCTAGTGCTTTGATGATTCTGTCTGGATCTAGGCCCCGCCTGAGGGCCGTCTCGATATTGTCCGCCCTGAGGTGATTCAGTTCGCATAGGTAGCGCTATACAAGTCATACATTCATTCATATTTTAGTGGCTCTGGAGACCAAGGATAGTGCCACTGCTGGTTTGCATGCTCCCCCTGTCCCTTTTTTAAGATCTGAGTCGATCCTGTGATACAGGGGGTCCCTGAAAGAGACTGCATCCTCTAACGGCAGCGTTGTGTTCCTGGCTAAACGCATGACGAATGCGTCCGCAGTTGGTACGGAGTCAAAGAGTTGGGCGTCTGCCTCTGCCAGCGGATAAAGCTTGAGAAGCCGGTTGTAGGCGACGGGTCTCTTGTCCACCTTCCACCACTCATCTGTCACCACTTCCTTAATTTCATCCATCAGAGGGAAATTTGCAACCTTTTTGGTCAGGTGAGGAAAATATTTTTTTTTTTTTTTGGTTTTGGAGGGAGGCTCCGGGTCTTCCTCCCACTGAATCGCATCTTTTACTGCGGTAATAAATGGATTCACAAAGGCAAAATCAAATACTGATGAGTTTTCCTCAGCTGTACCTTTGAAACATGTTGGGGTGATCTCTGACTGCTGCGGGAAGCATGCGCAGAGGATGAGTGTGAGTGACCTCTTGACCTATCGGCAGAGTCTCTGTGGGAAGATCTTCGAGATAATTCTCGGTGCGGGCTGTGGAAATAAAAGCACAGAGATATTTCCAAAAGCCCAGAGAAAGCTCTTTTTAAAACTTACCTTTGTTGCAGCCCTTACCTAGTGGAGTGTTGAGGATCTTTTTTATTATGCGGCATAATGACCTCTGGGGCAGCTAAGGATGGGAAAATAAAAATAAATAATATATATATATATATATATATATATTATATATATATATATATATATATATATATATACACACACACATACTACCCCCTCAGAGCTCTACCTTGGTCAGGCTCCATACTAGAGAGAGAGAGGCAGAGGGTGGAGAAGACACTAGCAGGTGTTTTCCAAATGACAGCCTGATTAAAATTATTTTGCAGGCTGTTTAAATAGGAAGTCTCGGTTTGGGTGTACCAAGATGGCCGCCGTTTGGCTTCAAAGTGCTACTGCACATGTGCATTCCGCTGTACCCCTGTCCCCCGAGAAGACAAAATTGTGCACAGGGACGCGCGCGAAGCGTCCGGACACGCCGGGGGGGGGGGGGGTGAAGCAGGAAGAGACTGCGGCTGCTGGCCATCCCTGGGAGCCAGCATGAGGAGGGAATCACAGCATGTCAGTCTGGCTGGAGCAGAAACAGGTATGCACTAAAGGATCCAGACAGGAGGCTCTGGGATAGGCAGCCAGGAGACTGAGGAGAGGATATGCTCCTGAGTCTCTGCACCCCAAAAAGATCCACAGAAAAACGGGCTCCCATACTTATCTGGTGCATTTAGCAACCCAAGTAATGGGACTCCATACTGCAGGAGAGCATGAACCTGCAATGGTCGCACCATATGACGGTGAGGTAGGGCTGGACTGTGATCCTGCAGGAATGAGGACAGGAAAAAGAATACCTGAGGAGGGGAGCAACTCTTTCTTTTATAGAGTTACGTGGTCCTGTGGGTTAATCGGGGCGGAGCCATTAACCATTGGTATGCTGCCATGGAGGCACCAGGAAATAGGGCTTTGATCTGTTCCAAAAAAGGATGTAAATGGATGATCATCCGTTTACATGCCTTTTTCCATTGATGTCCATTTTTCATCCATCAATGGATGGATGAAAAACTGACAAACGGAACACCCATGTGAAAGGGGCCTTACTCAAATGAGGCTGAGGTTTTGATCTCAGGACAGAGAACATACAGTAGATGCAGGACTGTCCTGGCAAATCCAGGACAGTTGGCATCTATGTCATACCGATCGATATTTCCAACCAGGTGATGACTATTATCCGCTCTTATTGAATTTCTTTGCTGAAAATAGCAGCTTTTGCAGCAAATGATTGTTACAGCTCAGCATCTGAGTCTGGCTCTTTTCTCTGAGATTCAAGACACTTTCGTCATTTACCGCTCTGTCAGCTGCCTTTTTAAAACCCCTCATTACTTTTTATATTGTTTTTTCTCCTTTATTTGTGTCATTTTAGGCTCCAGGAAAATAAGGGGGCAAAATAGCAGTTTGAAAAATTAGAGCGGACGTACACTTTTTGAGGGTTTTTAGGGTTATTTAAGATACATTAAAAAGACAGTTTGAACGGAATTCCATCGGAATTCTGTCGAGAAAACCATCAGAGCTTTTTCCGATGAGAATTCTGATCGTGTTTACGCGGCATTACAGGAGTTCATTTCCCTTCCTAGGAGTAGATTTCCTCTCACTTCCTGTTGTCTCCCTCCGTTTGTAAGTAGGAGTCGTTTGTAAGTCAGATGTTTGTAACTAGGGGACCACCTGTATATATTCAGTTTATAAAAGCAACTCTGCTGTTGCTCTTCCAACACCCTTTCTCAAAAGCATGTGCTTCGTCAAATTACATTCAACTTCTTCTGGAAATAACTATAAAGTTCCTTCAACAAAGGCTTGGTGAGTGCATCGGCAGTCATCTCCTCTGAAAGGCAGTATTGATTGTCAATAACTCCTTGCTCAAACCCTGGTGGTTGCTCCATGTAGAGATTTTGCTTAATGTCTCCAAATAGGAAAGTAGTTTTAACACCTAGGTGTTTGACTTGCATGCCCTTCTCGGCTTCAACGCTAATAAGCGTTTTGATGGTGGAGTGTTTTACGACAGGAGCAAATGTTTCTGGGAGTAACCCTTGGCATCTAGTATGGCTTTGTGGATATTCCCTTTTGCATCTGACTTTACTTTGAAAGTCTGCTTACTTCCTATAGTTTTGCGGTTAGGAGGGAGCTCTGTGAGTGTCCAGGTTTTATTTTCTTGAAGTGACTTTAATTCTTCTTCTGCTGTTTTTCTCCATTTATTGGCTTCATGTTTTGGCAGTTTTTCTATGTCTTCCCAGGATGTTGGTTCAAGTATGCTGTGTTTTGACAGTGTATGACAGCTTGCAGGGCGGTATCCCCTTTGTAGTCCGAGTGGATCTTCTGACTTCAGGCAGTTCAGCAGTATCTGGTGGGGAACTTGATTTAAGTAATGTGAGTTCCACCTCTTGTTCTGACTCCTGCACAGGTTCACTTTGGTCGACCTTTTCTTCTGGTTTGCTGGGTATATTATCTTCACAGCTTTCAGGGATTGTTGTTTCTGATGATGGGCTCTCATCAAAATAAACACTATTGCTTAATGTCACTTTGTCAGTCTTTGGGTGTAGGATTCTGTAACCCTTAGTTTGCTCGCTGTAGCCTACTAGAATGCCCTCTATGGCTCTGTTCTCCAGCTTGGATTGCTTTTCCCTTAGAACATAGGCATATGCTTTACATCCAAACACTCTGATGTGCGCTATGCTAGGCTTTGATCTATGCCACATTTCGAATGAAGTACTTTTAATGGCTCTTGAGGGTAGTCTGTTCTGTAGGTAGGTTGCAGTCATGACTGCTTCTCCCCAGTACTTGTGAGGTAGGTTGGCATCCAACAACATGCACCTGGCCATTTCTATAAGAGTGCGTTTTTTTCTTTCTGCTACACCGTTTTGTTCAGGAGGGTATGGTGCGGTTGTCTGATGTACTATTCCTTGTCTCTTTAGGTATGAGGCCACTTCTTTGCTTATGTAGTCTCCCCCATTGTTGGTGTGTATTATTCCTGGTTTCCGTTGGAATTTGTTGCTAGACATGGCAACGAACTCTTGAAGTTTCTCTGATGTTTCATTCTTGTGTTTCATCAGATAAGTAGTTGTGTACCTGGAATAATCATCAATGAAAGTCAGTAGAAATCTGTTTCCGCCTGACGTGGGAGATTCCATTGGACCGCATATGTCACTGTGTATGAGCTGCAGGGAATAGATCATTTTTCTTTGAGATGCCTGTGGAAGGGGAGCACGTGTGGTTTTTGCTTCAATACAGCACTTGCATTTCATGAGCACTTTGCAAGGTGCTATTGTCAAATCTTCTGATAAGCCTCTCTTTATATTGTCCTGTATAGCTTCTGGACTTCTGTGCCCCAGTTGTCTGTGCCATTAGTGAATACATTTGCTGTGTATGTCATTAGAGACTATATTGGCTTGCTGGTCTGTGGTGATGAGCCTGTATAGGTGATCATCCAGTTTTCCTTTTGCGAGAAATCGCTTATTATTGTGAATTGTGCATTCATCACCCTGGAACTTAACTGTGAGACCGTTGTTTGCAAGACTCTGCTGTTGTTCTTCCAACACAAATACCAGTAAAATAATAAAATAAAACAGTTTTAAGGTGCTATTTTCCCATCTTTTAGACACCTTTCACGCTGAGCCGGTTTTCAGGTGTTTTGGCACTAGAAATAGTGCCTGTAAAGCACCTGAAAACCGCCTCCCATTAATTTCAGTGTGACTTTTCACACTCGGGCGGTGCGCTTGCGGGACGTTAGGAAAAGTCCTGCAAGCAGCATCTTTTGGGTGGTTTGGGAGCGCTGTATTTAGCACTCCCAAAACGCCCTGCCCATTGGAATGAATGGGAAGCGCTTCCAAAGCACCTGAAAAGCGCCGCCGCACAACGCTTTTAAACCCTTCTTCGGGGTTAAAAGTGCCCCGCTAGCAGCCGAAAAGTGCCGCTTAAACAGCGCTAAAGTGAGTGTCAGTTTAGCGCTAACGCGGCCACGGCCCCAGTGTGAAAGGGGTCTTACACTTCTTGTCTAAGCCTATGTTCACACTTTTGCAATCTGCGTTCTGCAGGTAGGGTTGCCTATTCATTTCAATGAGCTGCCCTACCTGCACAAATGTGGGTAAAGTACTAAACCCTTTTTTTAAAATAACCACGTGTGGGTAAAGTACTAAACCCTTTTTTTAAAATAACCACGCCTGCCACATGGAATAAAGTACAGTGCGTTTTGCCTGTGTATCGAAATGGTGTGTGATTTTTGAGAGCGATTCCAACCCACAAAAGTATGAACCGAGTCTAAAACACCACAAATAATAACAAACTACCCTTTAGCTGCTGGGGCTATTTTTTTCACTTTTTGCACACAGTAAAAATGCACATTGTAGACCTGAAGATTGCTTAAAACTCTGAAAATATATATAGATATGAAGATATAGAATGAAATGGTGGCAGTTGCATTTTTTTTTTTTTTATATCACACAATGATTGTGCTACTGTTTATCAAATTTGTATTTTCAGATTTACACTCAAATTCCTTTTATTGCACACAAACATAATAAATTACACATTTATTTATTGTGCCCCTGCCCCCACATGTGTGTGTATGTGCGGGCAGGGGCATACATTTTTAAAAAAAAAAATATTATTTATTTTAGTAAACGTTCACTTTATTTTAACCTTATTTTATTGCTATGACAAGGGGGTTGATATGTCCACTATGCAATAGCATAGTATAGGCGACAAGTTCTCCTTAATGAGAGATCAAGGGACTATTAGACTCCTAATGTCCCCCCCCCCCAGCTATTTTTGACCAAGCACAGATCAGCTTCTTCGCCAGTGGCTATAGCTGTCAGCTCTGAACTCTGTCAGAGCTTATGCCGCGTACACAGAAGCGGACTTTGATGGACTATCCAATGGACTTTGCGGCGGAGGTCTGCTGGACATTCGAACGAACGGACTTGCCCACATACTATCACTCCAAAAGTCTGACGGATTTGAACGTGATGACGTACGACCGGACTAGAATAAGGAAGTTCATAGCCAGTAGCCAATAGCTGCCCTAGCGTCGGTTTTTGTCCGTCAGACTAGCACACAGACGAGCGGATTTTTCGACCGGACTCGAGTCCGTCGGAAAGTTTTGAAACATGTTTTATTTCTAGGTCCGTCTGACTTTTGAGAAAAAAAAGTCCGCTGGAGCCCACACACGATTAAATTGTCCGACGGATTCCAGTCCGACTAATTCCGTCCGACGGATTCCGGTCCGCCGGACCTAGTCCGTTGAAATGTCCACTCGTGTGTACGTGGCATTAGTGCTTCTAGGCTTATACTTCACATGGGTTGTATGTTTACATGCCAGCACTGTCTCCCATGTAGTAGTTACATCGGCAGCAGCAAAAAGGTTAAAGGGCCAGAAGTGACCCTAATTAACTTAATGCAATTTGAAATTATTCAAATAAAATTGGATCAAAATTGAACTCTAGAAATTCAGTTTGAATGTGAATTCAATCTGAATTAGAATTATTACACTTCTGGTCACGTTTCAATCTTACTGTACAATCGCCTTTCAATCATTCAGTATAGGGGCCTATCTATTCAACCTGTTTCATTTATATTCAATAAGTTTGAGGCAAAGCTCTGGTTCACTTAATTCAAGCCTGGCTCTTGTATAAGACCAGTTTCAGGGGATTTTCTTAAGGCTCCATTCACACATATGTGAATTGGATGACAGGAGAGTGTGAACGGCTCTCAATGGAGCTGGTTCACACAGCTCCGGGGTGGCCACGGTCCCCAATGAAGAAGGGTCCGGTGAATCTTCTGGTCCAATTCAGGTGCAAATTCAGACAGAAATTCTGAACTGATTCGCATCAGTGAACAGGGACGCACGGGACCGCATGCTGTGAGCCGCAGCATATGTGAACGTAAGCGTTTTATATTAGTTTTATGGAGCAGAATTGCCCATTTTTGCAGCTTTTGTCATGTGTTTTTTCTGGCGTTTTTAAACTAAAAGGTGTAGAATGTTGCTGGAGAAGTGGCAGGAAGGTGCTGTTGGAGCAGAAAACACGTGACAAAATGCTCGAACGCCCAAAAAAAGCTCATGTCGCGCTTCATTTCCATTGAAGTCTATGGGCACAAGAACGCTCAATTATGCCTGAAAAGTAGCTCATGTACTTTTTTGAGCGACAGAAGTTTTGCTACAAGCAACAGGACACTCAGTTGTGAACAAGGGCCATTGAAAACAATAGGTTTTTGCTTGTCAAGCGTTTTTGAGCTTCGAGCTACAAACTACAAAATGCTCAAGTGTGAATGGGGCCTAAAAGTGGGAGAAAAACCTAAGTCTAACTATTCCAGAACATGTTCCTTTCCCTCTCCTTCTACCTATCTGACGGATTATTTAACCTGTATAAAAAAGGATTTTTATACTTACCTGTTTTTAATCCGGTCCGGTCACATGATCCCACAGCTCCAGCTCCCCTGTGTCAGTAAACTGCTGCTGCAGGGGAGAGGAGGGTGCATTCATAGCTTCATAGTTAGTAAGGTTGAATAAAGACATCAGTCCAACCCGAGTGAGTGTCTACAATTGTCCCTATCCCTGTAAATTGCACACTCACATCGGTCCCTACCCTCAAGGAGCCCAATATCCAAGGTCCCCATTCATATACTAGGGCCAATTTTTGGACAGAAGCAATTAACCTACCTGCATGTCTTTGGATTGTGGGAGGAAACCAGAGTACCCGGAGGAAACCCACGCAGGCACAGGGAGAACATGCAAACTCCAGGCAGGTAGTGTTGTGGTTGGGATTCAAACCAGCAACCCACCTTACTGCTAGGTGAGAGTGCTAACCACTACACCACTGTGCCGCCTTGACAATGGCTGGGCTACAAGAGCCTATGAATGATATCACAGCACCTGGAATTCTCAGCTGTTGTCAAGCACTCCCTGAACTGGAGCTGCAGGATATTGTGACCAGAGCAGAATGGATGAAAAATAAGTAATAGGTACACATATCTTTTTTTTAGACAGGTTAGGCAGGATAGGTAGGAGCAGAGGGAGGGTAACATTTTTAAGAATAGTTAAGCTGGTCATAGACGGTTTGAATCATGTATGGGCAGGCTTAATATACCTTAATGTGTAAAAGTTAAGCAATCGATCAACTTGGGTACAATAAGCCTGTTTGATTTTATATGTGATTATAGCCGCTAGCAGTAATCACTGTGTTCTCCCAATGGGGCTGGCTCTCCCCACCCCCTTAATGGCTCCATGGGAGCGATTCCTCCATCAACACTAACTGTGTTGATGGTGAATCAAGCAATGATGGTTGCAGGAAAGAAAATCGCTCCATCTATAGCCGGCTTTAGACTTATGCCACGTACACACGAGTGGATATTCTGTCGGAAAAATCTTGGATGTTTTTTTCTGACGGAATTCAGCTCAAGCTTGGCTTGCATACACACGGTCACACAAAAGTTCACTGAACTTTCGACCATCAAGAATGTGGTGACATACAACACTACGACGAGCCGAGAAAATTAAGTTCAATGCTTCCGAGCATGCGTCAAATTGTTTCCGAGCATGCGTAGGAATTTTGCGTGTCTGAATTGGTACAGATGATCAGAATTTCCGAACAAAACTTTTTCCGACCGAAAATTTGAGAACCTGCTCTCAATCTTTTGCTGGCTGGAAATGTCCGATGGAGCATACACACGGTCGCATTTTTCGACCAAAAGCTCTCATCTGACTTTTGCTGGCGGAATTCCGATCGTGTGTACACGGCATTAAGCTTTTCTTTATGAGCAAGCTTTATGTAGGGGCATTAATATGGATCTGACTGACAGTCTTGTAGTCAACTAAGTCATGGAAATGCTTTACAAAATGTAGTAGTAATGTTTCAGTTCAGCTTTTATATTTGTTTGTCTAAATGTTTTTTATTTTCACCTGCTAGCTCGGTGACCCTCATCCACCACCCATCCCTGCACATGGAAACCCAACACTACAAGTGCGTCACTGAAGGTTCAACCGTCACAAGGACTCTTCAGTTCTCCTATGCCTGCAACAGCCTGTCTAATAGCGTTGGATCCTCCCACGCACAGGTGATCAGCCTTTGCAGTGACACACCCCGTTGTGTCAGTATTATTATTATTATACACGATTTATATAGCGCCAACAGCATGGGCGTCCGCAGGTAGGGGCAAGGGGGGTCAAGTTCCCCCCCCCTTGGAATCAGGGATCGGATCTTAAATTCAGCACAGTTGTGTCTCTGTCGAGGTGCCGCACTCGGGTGCCACCCACCAGTGGGGTGACACCATTAAGGTGCTGTCAAGTGTAGTGTGACTTTGGGCTCTTTTCCCTGCTCAGTCCAGCAGAGAACTTGGCGGTGCTGTGACGGAAGAATGGCGAGCTGCGGGCTATCAGAGGTTTCCCCCGCTCGCCCCACCCATTCTTCTGTCAGGGAGAAGAGACGGCGGCTCTCACCAGGTTCCCCACCCAGCTTCCTGCCCTGCTCCGTTCCTTCCCTATTGGCCATAACTGAGGGCCAATCAAAGGCGACTAGGAGAGGCAAGCTTCATGGGACAGGTAGTCCCAAAAGATTGGCGGCCCCATTTTCCACAGGGAGGAGGCTACAGCTCGATCAAGAGAGAGATTGAGAGACTGCAGCCTGGAAAGAAGCTGAGGGAGAGAGTGCTACAGGACGAGGAGTGTGCTGGGCAGGAGCCAGAGAGAGAGCCTGCCAGGGCCACAAAAGAGAGTCATGCTGTCCAGCACCAGCAGAGAGAGAGCCACACTGGCCAGCACCACCATAGAGAGAAAGACTGAGCCACTACCAGGATACAGACATGCTACACTACTGACCAGTGTCTCCCCCAGGGAACCCAGAGTGAACGATCGTCCAGCCGGAGTGATCACTGCTGTAATTTCGCTGGGTCTGGTAAGAGAGCCTGTTGGCCATTACCCATTACTTATCCTAGGGACTGTAATACGTCTGCAGACTCTGACCATAATAATGTGATAATGACATTGTCGAAAAGGGGCGGTGCATGGGTGACCCTAAAATTATGCCCCCCCCCCTGAAAAAAGAAGACGCCCATGGCCAACAGTTTACGCAGCGCTTTACAATGTATAGGGGGACAACACAGTTACAGTACAATACAATAAAAAAAGGTACAGGAGGACCCTGCTCGTAGAGCTTACATTCTAAAGGGAGGGGGTGGTGGTACAAAAGGTAATAGCTGCAGAGAATGATTTGATGGGGTGTAGAGATGTTGCCGGCACTAGCCAATCAGATTTATTTTCTAAATTGTTGAAAACAAGTATCCAGTACAGCATTAGCCTCCAAATCATCTCTTTATTATGCTACACATGGCCAACTAAGTCTAAATGAGGCAGAAACGCATCAGTGGGCTGCTTTTTAAAGTGCTATTATATTAAGGAGAAGATTTGGAGGATAATATTGTGATGCATGGTCTTTTGTATTAGTGCATCTTGCTGACAGAGAGGGCTGCATTCCATGCACACCTAGAAATGGAAGGTCCGCTTAACACGGGTGAGCTGTAAATCTTTTTACTTGCTTCTTTTCTGAATTCCCCGGGGACACAAAACCAGACTTTTATTTTTTTGGTTGCCAGTTTTTGTCTGGCTTTTGGAAGATCAACCTTGGCTCTCTCTTTACCTTTCTCCAGGGGAGTGGCGCTGAATACTATGGATGCTCAACGCCCATGCAGGAGGAAACCAAGCTCCGGGAGAGGTCACTTTCCGGAGTCTTCTCATTCTGTTGCCAGCAGGATGGGGGATCTGCAAGTTCTGGCCCACAGAGAAAACCGGTACCCAAGCAGATCTGCAATAAAATTGAAGGTGAGATCCAATGCTAAGTGCATCCTAAGTGAACTATACTGAAATATTACATTATATTACATTAAAGCGGAGTTCCGCCGAAAAAAAAAAAAATTAAAAGTCAGCAGCTACAAATACTGCAGCTGCTGACTTTTAAAATAAGGACACTTACCTTACCAGGGCACCCATGATGTCCTCACCCGAAGCTGACCTGTCCCTCGGCTCCCAGGTGCAGGCGCCGGCATCTTCAGTAAGGGAATCAGAAAGTGAAGTCTTGCGGCTTCACAGCCTGGTTCCCTACTGTGCATGTGCGAGTCGTGCTGCGCGTTCTGAGTGGTGCCTGCTGTCTTCTGGGGACCTGTGTGTCTCCCAGAAGACTGCGGGGGGAGGGAGGAGGGGCCGGACATGGTGTAGATTGCCGCAGATTCTGCTGCGATCTTTCGCCGGAAGTGGGAGCAAATACCTGTATTAAACAGGTATCTGCTCCCCCCTCCCCCCTGAAAGGTGCCAAATGTGACACCGGAGGGGGGAGGAGGAATCAGATCAGCAGAAGTTCTGCTTTAATGTAGACCTAGTATCAGCTATATATTTTTGCATGTTACCTGTATGCATGCTCCGCAATGTACAAATGCAACACTTCCTCTCACAGTGGACACAGTACCCCGCCTTCTTCCCTGACAATGCCTTCATCTGCTTTACTCTCCAGAAGGACAAAGCCATTTTTGTTCAGGCATTTTCCAGCGTCAGCACCTACTTCTTGGACTGGGCGGTTGGCTCAAGGATGGCACAGTCATGTAAATCCTGTTGCCTGTGCAGTTCTTGGTTGTGTTTACAAATGTCTGGTGCAAATCAGCTTCCTGATGCAGCCTCTCATTTTGTGACTTGCTACAAAATTTTAATGTACAGTCTGATTCCTGTGGGAGGGAAAAATATAAAGGTCATGTGAGCATCAGAACTGGAGAATAGAGCAATAAAAGAAGGTGGCATGTTCGTCTAAAAAAAATTTTCTTTTACATTATGTGGATGGACAGATGCGTGTGCATCGCTTACCTGGGGAAGAGCTGGCACAAGGATGCAGTATGGGTAGAAGGTAAACCAGCAGAGGCAGTGTGATGCTTTGGGCAATGTTCTGCTGGGAAACCCTGGATCTGCCATTCATGTGGATGTTACTTTGACACGCATTGTGGCTAACCAAGTACACTCATTCATGGAATCGGTATTCCCTGATGGCAGTGGCCTTTTTCCACAGGATAATTCACCCTGCAACACTGCATAAATGGTCCAAGAGGAACACAACAATGGGTTTGAAGTGTTGACGTGGCCTACAATTTTTCTAGGTGTCAATCCAGTTGAGCATCCGTGGGATGTGCAGAAAAAAAAGTCTGATCCATGGAGACCCCAACTCGCAAATTTACAGTACTGAAGAGATGCTGCATCTGTCCCCTGCCGCCTCTGCACTGAGAACCGAGCCATCGAACACCTTGCCTATCAGTCAGCAGCTCACCGCTCTGCCCCCCTGCGCTCACGGGAGCGCTGAGCTGTGGAGGGACAGGGAGTGGACGTCTCAGGCTCTCAGTAGCTCGCTGAGAGGCTGTGACAGGCATCAGTCCAGGCACCTGGCGGATCCAGACTTTATTGTCATGATGACACGGTGCCTAGTCTGATTCCAGTGACATCAGCAGAGAGTGGACTTCAGACCACTCTCTGCTGAAAACGGGTCACAGGAGTGCAAAACGAATTGCACTTCTGTGACCCATAGGAGAAGCCCAGCCAAACAAGCTCAGGCTGGACTTCTCTTTTAAAGGATCTGCTACTGATGGATTGGTGCCAGATACTACAGCATACCTTCAGAGGTCTAGTGGCGTTCATGCCTTGACAGGTCAGGGCTGTTTTGCCCGCAAAAAGGAGGACCTACTCAATATTGGGTGGGTGGTTTTAAGGTTATGGCTGACGGGTGTATACTTGCCTTTGTAGTGCCACCCTACAGCTCCTTTCTTTATTGTAGCCTCTGCAAAATACTCTGTACATCTGGGTATGGGAAACATGAGACCACCACCCATGATGTAGTTCTTGCAATTGTGGCCAACTGTCAGACCCGAACACTATCTCTTGACAGAGGGTATGAGTTAATGAAACCTTTGTGAGCTCCAACACAGAGATTACATTGGGCATTTTGGACAAAGGAAGGAGCAGCAGTAAAACGCTGTGAAGGTATTTATAAGGGGCTCGGGAAGGACATTTGGAAATATAGTGTTTATATTTCAAACTGCATGAACAAGGCCTACTGTAGATAATGCTGGTCTTGGGTCTCCAGAGTGCTTTTGCTATCTCTTTTCAGGCTTCTGGTTGGAAAAAGTGAGATTCTGTTCCACATTTGAGTATAAAGCATTTGTATTGGGCAACAGTCTCAGCCTTATTAATATTTAATATACCTGATTCTTTGTGCAGCTATTGCTGTTAGAACTGTTAACTAGCTTACCAACATTGCCTTTCTTTCACAGATGCTTTAGGAAAACAACTAATTAACCAAAGAAGCCAAAGCCCCCAAGGACAGGTAGACACTGGAATAAAACGGAATCCCTTGAGTGAACATCAGAATTTAGGGGATGATCAGGCCATCGAAGAAACAGAGGGGGTAGCATGGTCACCTATACAGTATGACAGCGGTGAACCAGCACTGAGCAGCAAGTCTACTACACTATCCCAGAGCAAAGAAAGAAAGAACCTCTTGGAAAGAGAGAGAAGGTGAGGCTTCCTACTCAGTCTGCTGTAAGCAAGAGATGACACTGGAGGGGGATTTCAAATTTAAAGTTTAACTACAGCTAAAGCTTTTTAAAACTCAGGTCAGTTTTTTTTCCCATCTGCATATCATTGCATAGTTTTGCATTAGCTTGCTGTCCTGGAGACAAAACGGGAAGTGAGAGGATCTCTTTTCGAAGCGGGAAGAAAAACCCTCTTGTATAGTTTTCCCCAGTGACAATTGTACATTTTCCATCCCTCTGACAATGGTCACCAGGATAAGCTGAGAAGGTGACTTTCCCCCTGTAAAGACATAGACAGCAATACAAACCTGACAGGGATTCTAACCTCTCCCTGCTCCACCCCAAACAAAAGAGATTTGGCTTTAGATGTGCTCACTGCTTTATATAAACACCCAATGAAAAGAGCATGTCTTATTTAAAGTAAAGCGATTGCAGGCTCTTTTCCCCACTAGTATCTTCTCTTTTATGATTCTATCTGTCATTCTTTGGAATCTGTTGCTGTTGTTATTGACTGATTTGGAAAGAGTTATGTGTTTTTTATTTTTAAATGTTATTTACTGCTTATTCCATTAATGTATGTCTTTTATGGCTTAGATAGATGGGCATTTGGTTGTGCTGAAACTGCTTTTTCCCCCCATATAATGTATGTCAAATGGATAAATGCTAAAGATAAAGCTCAGAGGCAACCCAGATGGAATTCAAGTTTCTCAAATGCAAGCTGAATGATCCTGATAGGAATTTTTTTTGTTTCAAATAGTTTTTATTGAAAATTTAAAGTCAAATACAAGGATATAATAACATTTCAGTAACAGCAATGTATCATAAGCATCAACTTTTACTTCTAGAGCCACAGAAAATACAAAACCGGTCAGTCCAAGAAATAAGACCAAAAATATAAATCTGTGAAAATTATACTTGAAAAGGAAGGGAAAAAACCCTGGGCTACTGGGGCGTAGAAACCAAAAAAAACAGGAAAACAAGACAAGTATTAATCGATGTCAGCTGTAACGATAGCAAACTTATATGACTATGAATCATGAGAAGCCTAGTTTAAGATAAGTCATGGCTATACCTGCTCCAACCCTACACCCCAAAGGGAGCTAGCTGTGTAAGGGGAGCAGGAAAGCCACCGCTTTGTAAAGTACAGAGCAAAAAGGATGTAAGAACCAATCATCGTGTGATCGTCAGGTGAGTATCAATAACTTGCAAGACACTTGCAGACTAACAGTTAATGGGATAACGTGTTTTGTAGGGATGTGATCGGGGGTCCGTAGGGGAGGTTAGGTGTCATAGGAAGGGGTGAGAAGTATCCGCGATAGCAATGTGGTAGAATCCGGAGATCAAAAGCGGTAGTGGCGTGTAGTAGCAGCATGACGGGGTCCGGGTGTCTTTACATTGATAGTATATTCGGAAATAATGATAAAGAAGGAATGTGGTCAGGGGGAATCAAGCAGGTCTTTATATGATTGAGATTCCTTAAAATGTAACCAGCCAGCCCATATAGCTGTATATGAGTTTGGGGTGTCTTTGGCCTGGTGGATAATGTTCTCCATATCGGAGATCTTATCGATGCGCTGGAACCAATCGCGCATTGACGGCACCGTTGCAGTTCGCCAGAGAAATGGCACACATTGTTTTGCAGCATTAAGTAAATGAGGAATGACAGATTTTTTGTATACTGAGTGTGGGAGAGACGTGTGGTGAAGGAGGATTTGAGCAGGAGTTAAGGCAATTGTATAAGATGTGATGAGGGAAATGACTGTTTGGATTTTCTTCCAAAATGGCTGTATCAGCCCACAATCCCACCATATGTGCAGGGGGGAGCCGGTTTCCAGGCCACAGCGCCAGCATTGTGGTGAAACTTCAGGTTGATACTTGTGTATCAGGTCTGGGGTTCGATACCATCTAGCGTAGATTTTATATGAGTTCTCTTGTGCAGTGACATTAATAGTGCTTTTGTGGATATAATTGTATATCTTTTCCCAGTCGCAGCTCGATAAGTCCAGATCGAGTTCCCTTTCCCAATTCCTGACTATGTTACTTTGTTTCAAGTCTATGTCCTCAAAAAGTAGTGTGTAAGTAGTGGAAATAAGGTGTTGTAGAGGGGTTTCATTGGAACACATAGCTTCAAAAGGGGTAAGAGTCCGAAACCATTGGGAGATGGGGCGTGTACTAGAAAGGAAGTGTCTAATTTGTAAATATTTAAAAAAAGGGATACGTCGTTCAGGGAATTTTGAAAGCACTTCGGAGAAGGATAGGATGGATGCGTCGTGAAAGAATTGAGAGGCTTTAAGCGTGTGTGTTAATGTGTTCGTTGGACTTTCATAGTTGGTGGTCCCTGGAGGAAAGTCAGGATTTCCATCAAGGGGGGACATTGGGCCGGGGTAGGGAGCCCATTTCAGTGATTTGGCAACCTGTTTAAATACTAGCATGGTCGCTCCTGTGATAGGGTGAGTTGCAAAATTCTTCGGCATGTGAGATGTTGATATCCATGGCAGGGTGGTTAGTGGAGTAGGATCAACAGCATCTTCCAAAGCAATCCAGTCTTTGGAGAGTTTATGGATATGCCAATCAATAACTCTAGTGAGGTGACATGCTGAATAATACTTTTGTATGTCGGGGAGGCTTAGCCCTCCTTTAGCCTTAGGAAGCGTCAATGTATCTAGACTAATCCTGGGTGATTTAGTTGCCCAGATAAAGTTGCGACTCATTCTTTTATATGATGTGAAGAATGATTTGGGGAGTTTAATTGGAATGGTCTGCATGAGGTAAAGAATGCGGGGAAGGATGTTCATTTTAAGTATTGCTACTCGACCAAACCATGAGAATTGACCTGTGTTCCATTTGAGGAGATCATTCTGAATGGTCCGTAATATAGGAAGAAAATTGAGATCGTAGAGATCTTCCATGTGTGATGGAAGCTGAATCCCTAGATAAGTGATAGCCTTGGGATCCCAACAGAAGGGGAAGTTTAATTTGCACTGAGTCGTCAATTTTGAGGGAAGGGAGATATTCAATGCCTTAGACTTTGAAAAATTGATTTGTAGGTTTGCTAAATTTTTAAAAAGGGAGAAGTCTTTCATTAAGTTGGGTAGTGTCATGACCGGATCTGAGAGAAAAAGAAGAATGTCATCCGCATAAGCGGCTATTTTATATTGTTTCTCCAGTATTTGTATTCCTTTAATATCCGGATTAGCCCTTATTTTACGTAAAAATGGTTCTAGGGAGAGAACGAAGATAAGTGGGGAGAGAGGGCAACCCTGACGTGTGCCATTCGAGATGGAGAAGGCGTCCGACAGGCAGCCGTTGATCCGAACCTTCGCAGTGGGATGTGAATAGAGCGTTAAGATCATTTGTAAGAACCGGGATGGTAGTCCCATTGCTCGCAAAGTTTCCGTTAAGTAATCCCATGCCACCCTGTCGAACGCCTTCTCCGCGTCGAGCGATAGAAAGAAACCCTTCTGTGTAGATCTGTGAGAGAGCCAATGGTGTATGTGTAAAGCTTTGATAGTATTATCCCTGGCTTCTCTTCCAGGGATAAAACCAACCTGATCTAGGGAGATCAAGTTTGGAAGAAGAGGGAGGATCCGATTGGCGAGAATTTTGGCATAAAGTTTCAAATCTACGTTCAAAAGTGATATCGGTCTGTAATTGGTGACCAGGGTGTCGTCTTTTCCGGGTTTAGGTATTAAGGTGATGTGTGCCTCTAGAAGGTCTACAGGTATTTGGTTTGGGGTTGCAAAAGCGTTGAAAGTGTTGGTTAGATGTGGGATAAGGGTATCCAGAAATGTTTTGTAGTATCCTACAGTCAGTCCGTCTGGGCCGGGGGTTTTGCCTACTTTAAGTTGTTTCAAGGAGGATCTAATTTCCTCACATGTTATAGGGCCGTCTAAGGATAATGCGTCTTCCGGCGAAATCGGAGGTATGCCGTATTGCGTTAAGAATTCTGTAATCATATCCTGTCTACAGGGATTGCCGGCTGGTTGAGGTGGTTGAGGTAAATTATATAGACTGGTAAAGTAAGTGACGAATTGGCTAGAGATGTCAGCTGGGGATACATGAGATTTGCCTGTCGGATCTGTGATTTTATGAATGGTCGTTGACGCTTTCTTACGTTGAAGTGCTCTAGCAAGTATTCTGCCTGATTTGTTTCCAAATTCATAAAATAATTTTTTAGTCAACATATATTTCCGCTTAATTCTGCTAGCCAATTCATCCTTCAGTTCCTCTCTAGCCTGGAGAAGTTGCGTAAAAGTTCGTTCAGCGAGCGATGCTTTATGGAGACGTTCAAGTGCGTGAATTCTAGCTGAAAGATCGGCTATGTATTTGCGACGCAGTGTATTTCTATGTGCTGTGAGAGATATAAGTTCCCCTCTAACCACACATTTGTGCGCTGCCCATGTTACTGGAGGAGTCACATCAGGGGTGACGTTTTCCTGAAAGTATTGTGATAGTCTCGTATTGATTTTCTGAACGTGTGCTATGTCTGTTAATAGGGAGTTGTCCAGGCGCCATATCGGGCGCGGAGTACGTGCCTGAGGAATAGAGAGTGATATGGAGATGGGGTTGTGGTCGGAAAGGAACATAGGGTCGATTGTAGCTTTGGTGAGAAGAGATAAGTCTGCTTGTGAAATAAAAAAATGATCAATTCTGGAATATTTGTTATGTGGTGCGGAGAAAAATGTGAAGTCTCTTTCGTTAGGGTGTAAAGTGCGCCATGTGTCGTGAAGAGTCAATTCTTGTAATCTCAGTTTAATGGCTTTCAGTGCTCTGTACGGCAATGAAGATGAACCATTAGACGAATCTTGGGAGGGGTTTAGGGGTACATTGAAGTCTCCACCTACAATTAAAATACCTGAAGAAAATTCATTAAGCAATTGAAGAGTTGCACGAAAGAAGGGGACTTGTTGTTTGTTAGGCGCATATAGATTGGCTAGTGTGACGGGCCTGTTGTGTAGTGAACCCTTAATAAAAATAAATCTGCCTTCCGTATCTTTTTTGACATCAGTAACAACCAGTGGGCAGTTTTTTGAGAGTAAAATTGAAACCCCTTTTGTTTTGGTGGTGTCAGAGGTTGCATGAAAGACAGTGGGAAAATGGATGCTGGTAAGTTTGGGTATGTCATTAGTGCGAAAATGAGTTTCTTGCAGAAAAGCAATGTGTGTTCTCTCCTTCCGTAGTGCATATAGTAGTTGTGACCGTTTCTCAGGTATGTTGAGACCACAGACATTAAGTGAGCGAAGATTAACCTGTGGGAAATTAGTGTCCGGGGGTATGGTACCGTGATTCGGGGAAGAGGGTGGATCCGTCATGCTACTACAGTCACGTTGTAGCAGAGAAGGCAAGGTTAGACGAGTCTCGTTTGTTGTATTGAGCGGGAGGAAAGGTAGGGTATAATGACGGTATGTCAGTGGTGGGGAGCAGGGTGGATAGAAAAACGGATAGGGAAGTATCAGTAAGGCTCAGCCTATAGGAACATAATATCAGGTGATCGTGGATTCGTAACACTATGGCAATACTGCGAGGATTGTGCAAAAATGTAAGAGGTGCTAAGGGAGATGTGGCTAAAGGAGTAATAGGATATTATTGAGACCTCTATGTCAGTTACGTGTCGTGGGGGGTAAAAAGCACAATTGGGGTAGAATAAGAATAACCTAGTCTACTATACAGTAGGCTATATAGATACAGCGATTGATCAGTGGGTATTGGGATCAATATGAATATGTAAAAAGGTTTTTCCACTGCGCTGTCCGGGGGTTGGTTAGGACCAGCCAGGAAATGTATGACAAAAAGAAAAAAAAGTTCAAAGGAAACCATAGAGGTGCCGCCGCTACCTCTCAAATAGCTTTAAATAAGGCAAGTGGAGGTAATGACATCTGGGTATGGAGTAAACTTTAGCTGAGTAGTGCTTAAGGTGTTTATAGGAGGGAGTAAGTACATGTTGTCAAACTAGTTCCGCATGAGTATGACATCTAGGATGCAATCAGGGATTGTTAAGCCTTGTGAACGTGAGAGTATGCAGAAGAATGAATGAAACGTAGTGTTAGGATAAAACCTGTTCAGATAATTTGAAATTAAAGCGTAGCTGCAATCCATCTAGTCTATTATTTAGGGAATAGCCCTGAACATCTTTGTCTAATATGTTGTCCAGTCATGTATCGTTATAGTTACCTCTAATATTGAAATAACATTTAAATAGGGGTAATGGTCATTTTAGTGTTATATACGGTCAAATTGGAGACTGCCAACGTGGGCATGGTTACATGACAGCATAGCAGCTGGAATATATGTTATAGGGATGTTGGCCGGGTGCTAACATTTGTCCAGTAAGGTGTGATTATTATAATCTGCGGTACGAGTGACTGTGTGTTTGTGTGGAGCAATAAGTAACCCAGAATGGAAATAAAATACATCAACAAACATTAGAACAGTTTGAGACACAAACCAAACTTCATTCTGAAGTGAAAAAGATTGGAAACCGTGTCTAAAGGGCCATATAAAGGATTAATATTGGTACGGGAAGTATGTCCCAAGGCAATAACTGTGGACAGTGTCCAGTAAATATCTACTGAGTATAGAGGGTTGGCATGCGAGGTCAGGCATAGTTATGTGTTATTCGTTTGGAAAGTATATAAAGCACAGTATAATCTCTTATAAGGGAACGTAATGTGTTTTCTTAAGCATGGTCAAACTTAATGGGTAGTTGTTATTGTGCGTCTTAGCCAAACGGTATTCTATTCGGTGTATGTGTGTATGGAGGTGGAGCAAGGTATGTAAATAGGGGATCCATCTTCCTCCGCATACACGACCTAACATGGCCGCCGCCATTATTAGCTTGCCTTGCTGAAGTTTCACTATATTGCAGTGTAACAGGGAGTATATAGGACACCAGCAAATACACAAATATACACAACTTCAGAAGTTTGTCTACGTTACCCAACCTTCTTCACTTGGTACGAGCACCTTAACAAATGCAGGATCAGCATGAGATGTATACATTAGCATGTTTTGCCTGGCAGTCATGAGACCCAAGTGCTCTGTAAAATAAAACCTAATAAAAACAGAAAGGAAAGAAAACAGATAAAACTATGCCGGAACAATGTTATTGATAGACAAATGACCATATCCATGCACCATTGACTGTTAATGGAGGTTTTCCGGCCTAAATAGCCGCGCGTATATTAACATATGAGGTGATCAGTTCTCGTTCGTTAAGGAGCATCTAAACGCGGTGTCCATATGTAAAAACAGGGCGAGCACAAGATCTGTCCCCAAAGCATAAGATGTGGGTTGTCTTCGTGGCAGCGGCAACAGTCAAACGATAGCTTCAGGTATGTCTAATGACCAACGTCATGCATCAAAGCATATTTTATCACGACTCGGTGGTGAGTTGTGATCGTGGTATATACCGTCAATATGGTGACAATGTGGTGACAATGTGATTGATCCTGATAGGAATTACATATATTATGTATACGTTTCTAGTGAACCTAGTGGATATGCTCAGAATTACATTTTTGTCAGGGCTGCAGTAACGCAAACTGTTATGTCCACATGAGCATTCCATGCGAACTTGCACATTAGTCTTTGAGCACAATGGCCATTCTGAGAGCAGTGATGGAAATACATGCAGGGCCCCATAGCAAAATTCTGATGGGGCCCCCAGACTGTCAACTTAATGCCGCGTACACAAGACCTGTCTTTCCGTCGGAATAAACTCTGATGGTCTTTCCGACGGAGTTCCGCCGAAATGGTCTTGCCTACACACTATCACACCAAAGTCCGACCATTTAAAACGCGGTGACGTACAACACGTACGACGGGACTAGAAAAAGGAAGTTCAATAGCCAGTAGCCAATATCTTCCGTCTCGTACTTGCTTCAGAGCATGCAATGTTTTTGGTCCTTCTGACCAGCATACAGACGATCGGTTTTCCCGATAGGAATTGGTTCCGTCGGATAAATTTAGAACATATTCTATTTCTAGGACCGTCAGAATTTTCGAAAAAAAAGTCAGATCAGGCCCACACATGATCTGAATGTCCGATGAAAAGATTCCGTCTGACTTTTTCTGCCAGAAAGTCCGACCGTGTGTACGCAGCATTATAGTGACTTTCCTTTACCACAGTGTCTTTTTCATTGGGTCCCAGTTACCTATAGTATTTTGTAAACCTGATAATAGTCTTTAGTACATCACCCCTTAGATGCACCTCTATAGATGTTGGGGGGCCAGTAACTCCAATAGCACACTACTAATAGTCGATAACATTGGGGGCCAGATTGGAACTGAGCACAGTCACATCATGTACATTCCTAGTAAAAAATGGTGCAAACACTGCGCTAATGTGTACCGAAAATTGTGAAATGACCTTATACAGGAAGTAATAAAACCAAATAAATGACATAGAATAATAATGAGTAGCAGCAGCAAAAAAATGTGGATACACACATTAACAAGATAAAACAATATAAAAAGCCGCGCTAATTACACAAATGAAATGGTGAGTGACCTATACCAAAATATTAAATAGAGTCCAAAAGCAACAATAAATAGGTAAAGGAAAAAAGTTCATGTGAGGAATATTAGTAGTGACTTTATCTGATGAGAGTGCCAAGATGATTTCAAAATAAATTGGTGACTTGTGATGTGATCAACCAAAGAAAAACGTGCTCCACCACCGCTCAAAGAATGCGCTTACCGAAAGGCAAGCAAAGGTAAGCCTGCACCTCAACAATGTCCTGGTGTGACCAAACCCTCAGACCTCCAAAACGAATCCAGTCATCATTAATGGATCCAAATAAACTCAGTGATTCCCTTGGACAGCCTCAGTATGATTACGTCAATATGGAAAGATTTTATTCTCCCGAATCCAAAACCCGGAATCATCAATCGACATTTTGTAGCATGGAATCATAAAAACACAGGGATGCTCCCATAGTGTAAAACCATAAATTTATTTGAATAAAAAAAAAACCTGTAAGTATTACTTACATCAAGATAGAACAAAACAGTCACAGTGTTGTTAGAGAGAAAACGCCGGCCGGCTGGCAAAAACACCCGCTCTCGTTGGGGAGGTTGACGCACTGACGTCATCACGTTCCGCTACGAGAGCGGGTGTTTTTGCCAGCCGGCCGGCGTTTTCTGGGGAGGTTTCTGGGGAGGTTTCCTGGGGAGGTTGACGCACTGACGTCAGTTTGGCTGGGCTGTGTAGGGGTTCTGCCTGGTCATGTGTACTTTTAGGTGCACATGACAGGCCCAGAACCAGGCCTGGTTGGACATTTGGGTATCAACATTTCCAGAGCCAATCGGCGGGTGCGTCTGGCCCTGCTGAGGAGTCTGGGGAAGGGTGTTTAAGATGCTAGAGTCACGTGTTCGGGGTTCGTTTTGTCCGGAGCTGCCTGTCTGGATCTGGACTGGGGTAGCCCCGCGAGGGGTCCCGGTCACGGAGCGAAGGCCGTCCCGCAACATGGTCAGCTTGACTAGCCCCACAGACCTGCTTGGTCTGGGGCAGGGATCCGTCTGTTCCCTAGTCTCGGAACCGGCTGGTCCAAGGCGCAGAAACTGAGGGAGGATTCAAGGCGTCTGGGTGTGCTCTCAACTTGGAGGGGCACCGCAGCTTGTCAAAGCGACTGGGGGAGGACTTTTTCAGAAGAGGGCCAACGAGCTGGCATCCCAAGAAGTGCCTGGTTGCTGGGTTGTCAAGGACACTGACGAATCCACGCTTTCCCAGTACTGCCAAGGAGACAGAGAACGTTCCAGGTACTGAGGAAAGGTTTCTGTTCACTTTGATGGCAACTTTTCTTCAAGGTCAGAGACTTTGCAAGTTCCGAATTCAAGTGCTGACTGCCATAATCTCTGGCTAGAGATTTGTTCAGCTTTAAAGCACCCAGCTGCGAGTTGCTACTCTCTGGGTTTGCATTATAAACTTCCTAATAGTCTGCAGTTCAAGGTGCCTTCACCCTTACCCTCTGTTCCTATATGAGACTGTGTCTGTTGGATGTTACCCCTGCAAATAAAAACCTTTCTAAAGGACTTTTATGGTGTCAGCGTCCAAAGTCGTTGGGTACTAACCCTGGGAACCCTTAGACCTGGAAGAACAATCCAAGCGGAGGTAACCGGCAAGCCCAAAAGTTAAGGCCGCCCCATCGAGGGTTATGGCCGCTACACTGACTTTGGTAGGTGGATCAGGAATCAATTTATGCTTTCAATGCCAGCTTTTTAATTTTTTCTTTTACAGTGGAGATGCTGTAGGAAACAATAAATTTAACAGATGAAGAGTTCTTTACAAACTCTGAAAATGGCTGCAGACCCCCATATCCGCCAGGCCTCATAGCAGCCTCATGAGCAGCTACAGCTCCAGTTCTCCTTATTCAGGAGCCTATTGCATCATAAAGGAAGAAGATGAATGCTGAATACTGTATCCAAAGTGGAAGACTTTACTGTCTTGTCTTAAGCTGGCCATACACTAGAAATTTGTTCAAAAATGTTAATTTTAAGAATCTTAGTGTGATTTTCAAATCGTTAGCGGGGAAGTGAAAAATTTCTCTTGAACAAACAAATTTCCAACAAAGTGTGTGGTTTTTCGCTTGGTAAAGTCCATCCGTTCCAAAATCGAATGTTAAAAGCAAAGGGAATTTTTAAGTAATTTTAAACAACTTTTGTAGTTATCGAATGTTGTTGGTCTCTGCCACCCTAAAATGGTCACATTTTATTCTACACCGTACCTATAGGATGACAGTGTAACTTTTTGCAAGGGGTAGGTGTGACTCCCCGCTTTGTCCCAAGTGTAATGTTCATAATTATGACTAGATACATATGTTATGGAAATGTCCTAAGTTAGTGAGGTACTGGAGGGATATGGTCACTGTTATAAATCAAACTTATGCTGTGCAACTTTCACTTGACCCTCTGATATGTCTTCTTGGTGCATTAGATGAAGATATGTATACGCCAGCTGTTTACATACAGTAACCCTTACCCGGATTTTATACCTTGCCAGAAAACTGCTTTTGGCTGTCCGCACATTCCCCTACCTGCAGGAAATGGATTGACCAGGTGAATTCCATTATCATACCAGAGAAAAACACCTATCATCATAGAAATTCTCCAAAAAAAAAATGTATTAGCATATGGCAATCCTGGCTGGATACCCCTGGTTTAGCCCCTCCCCCAACTCACACTGCAACGTTTACTACAACTTTATTATGTATGTTGTCTAATGCCCCGTACACACGGTCGGAAATTCCGACCACAAAATCCGTCAGATTTTTTCCGACGGATTTTGTCCGACACTGGTGTTACATACACACGGTCAGACAAAGTTGTCGGAAAATCCGATCATCCAGAACGTGGTGACGTTCGTTGTGTGCGACGGGACTACGTAGAGGCTAGTAGCCAATAGCTTTGGTCTTGTAATGTGATCTGAGCATGCGTGGCACTTTGTCCGTTGGAATTCGCTACACACGATCGGAAAAAGTCCGATAGGACTTTGTTGTCGGAAAATCCGACGGAAAAAGTCCGATGGAGCCTACACACGGTCGGAATTTCCGACAACATTGTCCGATAGGACATTTTCCGTCGGAAAATCCGACCGTGTGTATGGGGCATAATACTATCTTACATTGGCATTGACCCATGCTGTAGTTTCAAATGGTCTCAGATGCAGATGACATCTATTCACTGATTTGTATACCAAAAGACCCATGACTTAATGGCTCATATATAATTTCAATTCAGGTTGTTTTTACTGTTGCTTAAAGCTGACCTTCAGTTATTTTTCATCTTTCCATCTATTAAATCTTCTGCCCTAACTTATGCAGCCCACTTTCTGTTTCTTGTCTGGTCATTAGCCTAGGCTTATGAGATCATGCACAGCTCTCGCTCTCTCAATCTCATGACAGTTTGCCAGGAAGGGAGGGGGGATGAGTCATAATAGGGCCAATGAGAGCTGGAGGTGTGCCTCTGTGTGTGTCTGTGTAAATCCAGGAAGTGAACAGGCAGCCGCTTCAGCTGCCCACAGTTAAAATGGATGCAGCCAGACTTAGTAGAGGGAGATTTCTGCATCATATTTGGCAAGTACAGAATCACAGTATATATAAAATAATATGCAAAGTGGTTGGGGGAAGCTTCAAAATGGCAAAGATGTTTTTATTACAAATTATGTGAGCAGACTGCAGTTCCTCTTTAAGTATTGTTATATTGTAACTGTCTGGTGTAATAGTATACCGATTCTCTCTGCTACAGTGCCTTGCGAAAGTATTCGGCCCCCTTGAACTTTTCAACCTTTTGCCACATTTCAGGCTTCAAACATAAAGATATAAAATTTTTATTTTTTGTGAAGAATCACCAACAAGTGGGACACAATTGTGAAGTGGACTGAAATCTTTTGGATTTTTTAAACTTTTTTAACTAATAAAAAAATGAAAAGTGGGGCGTGCAAAATTATTCGGCCCCCTTGCTTTGATACTTTGTAGAGCCAACTTTTGCTGCGATTACAGCTGCAAGTCGCTTGGGGTATGTCTCTATCAGTTTTGCACATCGAGAGACTGAAATTCTTGCCCATTCTTCCTTGCAAAACAGCTCGAGCTCAGTGAGGTTGGATGGAGAGCGTTTGTGAACAGCAGTTTTCAGCTCTTTCCACAGATTCTGGATTGGATTCAGGTCTGGACTTTGACTTGGCCATTCTAACACCTGGTTACGTTTATTTGTGAACCATTCCTTTGTAGATTTTCCTGTATGTTTGGGATCATTGTCTTGTTGGAAGATACATCTCCGTCCCAGTTTCAGGTCTTTTGCAGACTCCAACAGGTTTTCATCCAGAATGGTCCTGTATTTGGCTGCATCCATCTTCCCCTCAATTTTAACCATCTTCCCTGTCCCTGCTGAAGAAAAGCAGGCCCAAACCATGATGCTGCCACCACCATGTTTGACAGTTGGGATGGTGTGTTGAGGGTGATGAGCTGTGTTGCTTTTACGCCAAACATATCGTTTTGCATTGTGGCCAAAAAGTTCGATTTTGGTTTCATCGGACCAGAGCACCTTCTTCCACATGTTTGGTGTGTCTCCCAGGTGGCTTGTGGCAAACTTTAGACGAGACTTTTTATGGATATCTTTGAGAAATGGCTTTCTTCTTGCCACTCTTCCATAAAGGCCAGATTTGTGCAGTGTACGACTGATTGTTGTCCTATGGACAGACTCTCCCACCTCAGCTGTAGTTCTCTGCAGTTCATCCAGAGTGATCATGGGCCTCTTGGCTGCATCTCTGATCAGTCTTCTCCTTGTCTGAGCTGAAAGTTTAGAGGGACAGCCAGGTCTTGGTAGATTTGCAGTGGTCTGATACTCCTTCCATTTCAAAATGATCGCTTGCACAGTGCTCCTTGGGATGTTTAAAGCTTGGGAAATCTTTTTGTATCCAAATCCGGATTTAAACTTCTCCACAACAGTATTACGGACCTGCCTGGTGTGTTCCTTGGTCTTCATGATGCTCTCTGCGCTTTCAACAGAACCCTGAGACTATCACAGAGCAGGTGCATTTATACAGAGACTTGATTACACACAGGTGGATTCTATTTATCACCATCAGTCATTTAGGACAACATTGGATCATTCAGAGATCCTCGCTGAACTTCTGGAGTGAGTTTGCTGCACTGAAAGTAAAGGGGCCGAATAATTTTGCACGCACCACTTTTCAGTTTTTTATTTGCTAAAAAAGTTTAAAATATCCAATAGATTTCGTTCCACTTCACAATTGTGTCCCACTTGTTGGTGATTCTTCACAAAAAATTAAAATTTTATATCTTTATGTTTGAAGCCTGAAATGTGGCAAAAGGTTGAAAAGTTCAAGGGGCCGAATACTTTCGCAAGCCACTGTATATATTACATGTGAGACTGATCGTATCATTGCTCCATCTGATATTCTATCAAGATATGAACCTGTATGCTGTACCCTTTATATACTTGAATAAGCAAGCACGTGATTTAAAAAAAAGTAATCTAGACATGTGCACTGCCAAAAAATGTGTTCATTTTCGTTTCATTCGTTTTTTTTTTTAGTTTTTCGGGTCATTCGTTATGATCGCAATTAGTAAATTCGTTCATTAGTACATTTGTAAATTCGTACATTTGTAAATTCATACATTCGAACATTTGTAAATGCGTAAATTCGTTCATTCGTAAATTAGAAAATTCGTACATTCGTAAATTAGAAAATTTGGAAATACGAAAATCCGAAAACCCAAAAAATAGAAAATCTGAAATAGTGACTAACTATTAAATTATAGGTATTGTATTTCCTTTTAAATTTGGCTGTTAGTGAACACGAATTTATCTGAAGTTACGAATTATCCGAAATAATGAACGCCGCATCTAAACAAAATGGAACGGAACAAATTAATAACAAATAATAATAATAAAACATTTTAATTATTATTATTGTTATTTATTATTATTAATGCATTACGTTCCATTTGTTTGAATACGGCATTCGTTTTTTCGGATAATTTGTAACTTAAGATAAATTTGTATTTGTTACGTTCACTAACAGCCAAATTTAAAAAGGAAATTACAATACCTATAATTTAATAGTTAGTAATAGTTAAGATTATTAGTTAATTATAAATTTCAGATTTCGGAATTTCCGAATTTATGAATGTACGAATGTGTGAATGTACGAATTTACGAATGTGCGAATTTACGAATGTGCAAATGTACGTATTTACGAATGTACGAAATTACGAATGTGCAAATGTACGAATTTCCGAATGTACGAATTTACAAATTTTTGAATATTCGAATTTACGAATATTCTGAAAAATTCGTTAAACGGATTTTCGTTAATTCGGATATTTCCGAATTAACGAACTTGTTGAATTTATTAATAAACGAATTCAGAACAAAACGAATTGCACATGTCTAGTAATCAAATGTACTGAGAACTTTTGTACAAAGGTTTGTTTGAACCTTCATGTGAACGTTCATTTGAAAATCTATTAGTGTACTGTATGGCTAACATTACTATATTGTATTTGTTGGAAAAGTTTAGCAAGATTGCAAGCTCCCTTTTTTTCCATCAGGCGCAAAATACGGATGTACTGTGATAAGCTGAATGCGTTAGTTCCTTTCTGTACCTTGGGGACGGATAAAGCCACAACATTGCAATGGACAGTGACCTTTCTGAAATACATCCAAAAGCATCACGGAGATTCTATAAAGAAGGTACAGTATGCTTTAATATGTATGGCTCTGTGCCACTGTACTGAGATATGCTGGACTCTTTCCTAGTTAAAGTAGATCTAAACCAATTCACTAAACTCTCACATAAGCTTTCATATGGCAAAGTATTTCCAAAGGTTGTTTTCAAACTTATTCAATCAGCCAATTTCATTAAAATACAGTATCTCACAAAAGTGAGTACACCCCTCATATTTTTGTAAATATTTTATAATATCTTTTCATATGACAACACTGAAGAAATGACACTTTGCTACAATGTAAAGTAGTGAGTGTACAGCTTGTATAACAGTGTAAATTTGCTGTCCCCTCAACTCAACACACAACCATTAATGTCTAAACCGCTGGTAACAAAAGTGAGTACACCCCTAAGTGAAAATGTCTAAATTGGGCCCAAAGTGTCAATATTTTGTGTGGCCATCATTATTTTCCAGCACTGCCTTAACCCTCTTGGGCATGGAGTTCATCGGGGCTTCACAGGTTGCCACTGGAGTCCTCTTCTACTCCTCCATGATGACATCACAGAGCTGGTGGATGTTAGAGACCTTGCGCTCCTCCACCTTCCGTTTGAGGATGCCCCACAGAGGCTCAATAGGGTTTAGGTCTGGAGACATGCTTGCCAGTCCATCACCTTTACCCTCAGCTTCTTTAGCAAAGCAGTGGTCATCTTGGGGGTGTGTTTGGGGTCATTATCATGTTGGAATACTGCCCTGGGAACCAGTCTCCGAAGGGAGGGGATCATGCTCTGCTTCAGTATGTCACAGTACATGTTGGCATTCATGGTTCCCTCAATGAAATGTAGCTCCCCAGTTCTGGCAGCATTCGTGCAGCCCCACATAATGAAACCCACCACCATGCTTGCCTGTAAGCTTGTCTTTGTACTCCTCACCTGGTTGCTGCCACACATGCTTGACACCATCTGAACCAAATAAGTTTATCATGGTTTCATCAGACCACAGCACATGGTTCCAGTAATCCATGTCCTTAGTCTGCTTGTCTTCAGCAAACTGTTTGCGGGCTTTCTTGTGCATCATCTTTAGAAGAGGCCTTCTTCTGGGAAAACGGCCATGCAGACCAATTTTATGCAGTGTGTGGCGTATGGTCTGAGCACTGACAGGCTGATCCCACACCCCTTCAACCTTTGCAGCAATGCTGGCAGCACTCATACGTCTATTTCCCAAAGGCAACCTCTGGATATGATGCTGGGCACGTTCACTCAACTTCTTTGGTCGGCCATGACGAGGTGTGTTCTGAGTGGAATCTGTCCACTGTATGGTCTTGGCCACTGTGCTGCAGCTCAGTTTCAGAGTCTTGGCAATCTTCTTAAAGCCTAGGCCATCTTTATGTAGAGCAACAATTCTTTTTTCCAGATCCCCAGAGAGTTCTTTGCCATGAGGTGCCATGTTGAACTTCCAGTGACCAGTATGAGAGAGTGAGAGCGATAACACCAAATTTAACACACCTGCTCCCCATTCACACCTGAGACCTTGTAACGCTAACGAGTCACATGACACCGGGGAGGGAAAATGGCTAATTTTCACTTAGGGGTGTACTCACTTTTGTTGCCAGTGGTTTAGACATTAATGGCTGTGTGTTGAGTTATTTTGAGGGGACAGAAAATTTACACTGTTATACAAGCTGTGCACTCACTACTTTACATTGTAGCAAAGTGTAATTTCTTCAGTTTTGTCACATGAAAAGATATAATAAAATATTGACAAAAATGTGAGGGGTTTACTCACGTTTGTGAGATACTATATATATACACACAGTGCCATGAAAAAGTATTCATACCCCTTGGAATTTTGTTGTTATAACCAAAAGAATAAATGTATTTTATTGGGATTTTATGTGATAGACCAACACAAAGTGGCACACAATTGTGAACTGGAAGGAAAATGATAAATGGTTTTCAATTTTTTTTACAAATAAATATGTGAAAACTCTACTTGCCCCTAACTAAAATCTAGTGGAACAAATTGCCTTCAGGAGTCACCTAATTAGTAAATAGAGTCCACCTGTGTGTAATGTAATTTCAGTATAAATACAGCCGTTCTGTGAAGCCCTCAGAGGTTTGTTAGAGAACCTTAATGAACAAACAGCATCATGAAGGCCAAGGAACACACCAGACAGGTCAGGGATAAAGTTGTGTAGAAGTTTAAAGCAGAGTTAGGTTATAATAAAATATCCCAAGGTTTAGGCACAACTGCAAACCTACCAAGACATGGGCATCCACCTAAACTGACAGACCGGGCAAGGAGAGCATTAATCAGAAAAGCAGCCAAGAGGCCCATGGGGGAGCCCCACAATGCGTATGTTGTTCCTCCTAAGGCGATTCTCAAAATCCTCGGCTCTGTCAACAGCCTCCCTCGCCACTTGGTAACTCTGGAGGAGCTGCAGAGATCCACAGCTCAGGTGGGAGAATCTGTCCACAGGACAACTATTAGTCGTGCACTCCACAAATCTGGCCTTTATGGAAGAGTGGCAAGAAGAAAGCCATTGTTAAAAAAAAACATAAGAAGTCCTATTTGCAGTTTGCGAGAAGCCATGTGGGGGACACAGGAAACATGTGGAAGAAGGTGCTCTGGTCAGGTGAGAGAAAAATTGAACTTTTTGGCCTAAAAGCAAAACGCTATGTGTGGTGGAAAACTAACACTGCACATCACCCTGAGCACACCATCCCCACTGTGAAACCTGGTGGTGGCAGCATCATGTTGTGGGGATGCTTTTCTTCAGCAGGGACAGGGAAGCTGGTCAGAGTTGATGGGAAGATAAATGGAGCCAAATACAATCTTAGAAGAAAACCTGTTAGAGTCTGCAAAAGACTTGAAACTGGGGCGGAGGTTCACCTTCCAGCATGACGACGAACCTAAACGTACAGCCAGAGCTACAATGGAATGAGTTAGATCAAAGCATATTCATGTGTTTGAATGGCCCAGTCAAAGTCCAGACCTAAATCTAAATTGAGAATCTGTGGCAAGACTTAAAAATTGCTGTTCACAGACACTCTCCATCCAATCTGATAGAGCTTGAGCTATTTTGCAAAGAAGAATGGGCAAAAATGTCACTCTCTAGATGTGCAAAGCTGGTAGAAACATACCCAAAAAAACTTGCAGCTGTAATTGCAGTGAAAGGTGGTTCTACAAAGTATTGACTCTGAATACAAATGCACGCTACACTTTTCACATATTACTTTGTAAAAAATTTGGAAAACCATTTATAATTTTCCTTCCACTTCTCAATTATGTGCCACTTTTTGTTGGTCTATCACATAAAACCCCAATAAAATACATTTATGTTTTTGGTTGTAACATGACAAAATGTGCAAAGCTAGTAGAGACATCCCCAAAAAGACGTGCAGCTGTAATTGCAGCAAAAGGAGGTTCTACAAAGTATTGATTCAGGGGGGCTGAATACAAATGCACCCCACACTTTTCAGATATTTATTTGTAAAACAATTGAAAACCATTTATCATTTTCCTTCCACTTCACAATTATGTGCCACTTTGTGTTGGTCTGTCACATAAAATCCCAATAAAATACATTTACGTTTTTTGTTGTAACATGATAAAATGTGGGGTATGAAACTTTTTCAAGGCACTGTGTTTGTGTGTGTATATATATAGTAGATATAGATATATCTATATCTATAGATCTATCTATCTATCTATCTATCTATCTATCTATCTATCTATCTATCTATCCATCTGTGTGTGTGTGTGTCTGTATTACATTTTATTATATTTATGCTTATATATTATATTTTATATGTATTTATTTTTATTTATATATATTTTTTGCCCTATCTACCTAAGAGTTTTGTTTTGATTACAATTTCTGAATTTCTGATTACAATCTTGTTAATAGATCATATAAAATGTATTAAATGTACGTAGATGTATTTTCTGTTTTTCCTTCATTGTTCTTTGTTAACTTGCAGGAGTTTGAAAGAGTCTACTGTAAAAAACAACAAAATTAGATACACTGAAGGCCTTTCAGGAAATCTCAAACATCACCCGACCGCAGGATGTCCAGTGACCCCATTGTGAAATGTTCAGCTGCACTACAGTACCCAGCATGTGAACAGAGTAGTCACATAACCACATGTATTGACAGTTAGATTAGTACTCATTTTGTGTTTAGATGTACTGTATGATTTACAGAATATCCAGTATAGTGTCAGTTTTTAAAGGCAAAGACCTTTTTAAATGTATTTTTTTCTCTGTTCTTTGTTTTGTGTTCACTTATAGAATGTCCTTCATTGCAGACTGACAACCAGATATAAGCTTCCTAATCCAGGTGATCACATTCAGGGCTTTAGTGTAAATTTCTCATGAGAAAACTAAAAGGACTGCCATTGTTGACCTACTGCAAATGCTAGTCACTCAGCTGTCATGTTGACCCACAAGCTTTCATTTCTGTATATTGAAGCAAGAGGTTCACATTGACATCTATATTTCAGAAAGAAAGCTCAGAAATTGCGGTCTCCATGTTTCACACTTGACAGGTTTCCTTAAAAGTATATGATGAGAGAACAACCTCCAAACTACTGAATAGCAGAACCAGTCTATCATTCATTGGTTATTTAGGCCATATGACCTGCAATTGTGTAGGTATGGGATATATAGCTAAAATAACCAATGAAACTCAAGCAAGAGATTCGTCATAATATTTCCAGAAAACCCATCCCCTGGATTGCAAGGTTTTGTATGCTGGATTTGATTCTGCAAAGGTAAAACAGACTTTTCTAACTTTTGAAGATTTGAGGATCTGTTGGACAACCAAACCTGTGTACTATATGCATCTTCCTGTGGCAGCACTAGGAGGTTATGTTGTGCCTACATTAAATAGAAAATGTTGTTAAATTTCTTGCCTGATTTTAGCATCTACAGTATTAGCAGATCCTGCTTTTTCACACCAGTTTGGCTGCAACACACTCATAACTATTCCTGAATCTATCCTACAATTGCATTGAAAAAAGCTTTAAAGGCTGGACCAAGAATTCAAATTGCAAAACTACCCTACAAGCCTTTGCTGTCCAATAAAAAACAGGGTTGTGTCTGCAATGAAATGAAAGGGCTTTGGGCCTGACGCAACCTATGAAAGAAGTTTTTAACCTGTTCAGCAGGTGGTGGGTCTTTATTTGTTTTCTTCCAGAGGTAGGGGCGCCAAGGTATCCAACACTCTACGTGTGTCAGATAGCATGCCCCTTGCTATCCAACACACTATTGACATGACATCAACTCCCAGCCTCTCCACCTCCTCCATTTAGAGAACGCTTTTCATTCCTTTAGATAATGCAAAGCATTCTCTGAATGGAGCCCAGGCTAAGTGGCCAACCTCCTGTGTCATCTGCTCAACATGGAGTCCAAAATCAAGTAGAGATCACTGGAGTAGCAGTGTCACCTTCCAGGGGCATCATCCAAGTATGGTATATACATGGATAAATTGGTCCAAGCTAGACCATTGTAACTTGCATAAAATATCCATACCTGGAATTCCTCTTTATGTGTCAGATAACAGCACTCAGAGCTTGGGAAGAAAGCAAAGAATAAACCCACTGCCTGCCAAACAGGTAAGTAATCAACTTATTCTTTTACAGGCTGCTTCAGGTTCAGATATTTAATTCTTGCGACACGGTCATTTTAATGAAAACTTCAAGTCAAAACCTTTTGTATTGTTTTGGATAGAGCAGGGAAGGGCTGGATCCTCAAGTTGTTATTGCCGTCTCTGTCTCTGTTGGGGAGATTCATTCTTTCTATATGCTATGGGGGACACTGTTGTTAGGACAGACAGTGATGGAATATACAGAAGAAGTGGTATATGTTTTGCCTGGAAGTGGAGGTAGCCTGGACTGTGGACCTAGAAAGGCTTTTGAGTACAAATCCATGAAGATGATTTGAAGGCCATTGGAAGCCTATCAAATTTACTGAGAAAGAAGGTATGGTCTGAAAAGGATTAGGCTATCATCCCAAGAAATAATGAAATGGCAAAAACATACCCCCCTACGGGACTTTGAAGGCCCAGGTATACAGATGTTACACAAAGTAAGTGATGTAAAATCTCAAATACAAATTTTATTAAACAATATTATTTAAAAACAATTACAGCTGGTGTATTATTTTGGCAACCAAAGAAGAAATATATACATGAACAGTGTTCTACAATTCCTGTTGACTTCATGATGGTCCAACAATGACCAGTCAAAACAGAGTCACCTGGGGAGCCACCTAATTGTCCTTTTCTACTACTATTTGTGTACTATCTGTATACCTGGGCCTTCAAAGTCCCGTTGGGGGGTATTTTCTGTATTTTAGTTGAAGCCTTTCAGGGACTCTGTCCAGCTACCATTTCCCCTTCCCCGTGAGAATCCTTTATATAGATTATATAGAAGGGTTTTATAGAAAGGTTTTTCAAGATAAGAAAGGTGATAGCAGGTATCTAGCAATGTTCAGTCTTCGGCAGAAATATTTTAAATGTCTGACTTTCATTCACTTTAAGATACAGGTTATAGCATTTACAAAAAGATTAAATACAACTTCTAAACTGCTGAAAGAAAGTAGAATCCCTTATCAGTGAACCATGAGAAGTTTGCTTTAACCAGTGTGTAGGTGCTTCACTCTACACTGGCTGTTGCTGGCTTAGACTGGGGCTCCACAATACTGCTTGTAGTCGGAGATAGTACCTACCATCCAGGAACAGAGATGTTAGGGGCAGGGCGACTAGTATACAACTAATACAACTTCTAAGCTACATCTACATATAGTAAGAACAGCAATACTTGAAAATGACAAATTATTTATTATACGTGTCTTTAGATTCTTAGCTGTATCAATTTTGAATAGTATCACTCCTTTTGTTATTGGGGACACTTTGTTTGTATCCCTGTAGTAAAGCACATTGTTTTTCAGTTCTCAATAAATTGTAAGATGTCTTGACCAATGGATTTCTGTGTGGCACATGTGACTGTATTTATTTCTTAAACCAGACAAAAGTCATCAAAATAAATAATACATTTAAATCAACAAGACTCACATTGTTTGCAGGGTTTGTCAGCGGCATGCTAAAGAATGAGACATTTCCAATCCCATTTTAAAAATATTTTACAGTAGCAATATTATAGTGAATAACTGCACCAACCCCAAAATTGATAAATATACCTGTGACAGTGAATACTAATCACATCCATCAATTATATATCATTCATTGTTAATTAAAACATGAAAGAAACTGTCAAAAAACTGTATAGATATTGAAGAAAAAGTCCCAGTGATCCTATTCAAAAATGGGTAATCAAAATTTATGTCCTTTTTTCCCCACAAATTGAGCTTTTTTTTGGTGGTAATTGATCACCTCTGCGATTTAAATTTTTTGAGCTATACACAAAAAAGAGCGACAATATTGAAAAAAAAGCAATATTTTTTACTTTTTGCTATAATAAATATCCCCCAAAAAATATAAAAAAACAAATTTCTTCCTCAGTTTAGGCCGATATTTTTTCTTCTACATACTTTTGGTAAAAAAAAAATTGCAATAAGCCTATATTGATTGGTTTGCGCAAAAGTTATAGCCTCTACAAATCAGGGGATATATTTATGGAATTTTTATTATTATTAATTTTTTTACTAGTAATGGTGGTGATCTGCGAATTTTATTGGGACTGCGACATTGTGGCGGATAGATCGGACACTTATGACACTTTTTTGGCACCAGTGACATTTATACAGCGATCAGAGCTAAAAATAGCCCCTGGTTACTGTATAAATGTCATTGGCAGGGACGGGGTTAACACTAGGGGTGATCAAGGGGTTAAATGTGTGTCCTAGGGAGTTATTCTTACTGTGGGGGGATGGGTCTGCCTGGAGGAGGAGACATATCGCTGTTCATACTTAGTATGAACAACAGATCTGTCTCCTCTCCCCTGACAGAAAGGAGATCTGTCAGTTAACATTGACAGATCTCTGTTCTGTGTCTCTCAGGAGTGATCGCAGGTGCCTGGCGGACATTGAGGCCATCAAGCACACGCATCAGCTCTGTCGTCACGCCACGTGTGCCCCCCAAGAGGTCTTATAGCCGCCGACTTATAGCTATGCCCATCTGCCCAGGAGAGCCAACCTGCCGCAGTATAACTGTGGCGGCTGGTAGACTAGTGGCTAATAATGGTAGCATATCTAAAAAGACAAATAAACGAAAGGGGTTTTATTACTGTCTTATTAACTGTATATAAATTATGATGGATGTATTAAGATTGTAAAGTCTATCCAGCCATTCCTCTAGGGAAGTGTATGTCCAGTGTATAATAGTAAATGAGCATAAGGTGCAGATAAAAAGCCGATATTGCTTCCGTTTTCTGGAATAAAGTGAGTAAGGGGTGAGTAGGAAGTCAATAAAGCAAAAGATGGGCACATAGTAACGGTAACCAAAATGGCGGAATGCACACTTACGGTTGGGAAACCCCAGATATATTCCAACGAGAGAGGTAACTGATCCAGGCATAAACTGAGGCTTTTTGGTTATTGTTTTCTGGTGAGTGTTCATTTTGGAAGGTGGTGGTGTATCACGGACTGGTGGAAATCTTTACAACGCGGATTTAGATTTGTGCACGTGGGTTTGATTACCCATTTTTGAAGAGGATCACTGGGACTTTTTCTTCAATATCTAGACAGTTTTTTACAGTTTCTTTCATGTTTTAATTAACAATGAATGATAAATAATTGATGGATGTAATTAGTATTCACTGTCACGGGTATATTTATTAATTTTTGGGGTAGGCGCAGTTATTCACTATAATATTACATTGTTTAACTCATACCATTGGTGGGGAATTTATGACTGCAGTAGATCCGACACATACATTTAAATAACACATTCAAATTTTAAAAAACACATTATTTATTTTTGCGCCAGGGACACAAACTGCATATTTTACAGTAGCGTCTTGCTTTTGAAACAGGTGTTATTACAACCAATCATATCAAAGTAATGGCAGTGTGCAATACATACAAAATAGAATACAATTATATACAAAACTTACAAATTTCCATTACAAGTGCCACATTTCACCAAATGTTGAGGGCGGTATAGAAAAAAAGAGAAGAAATTGGGAAGGGCTTAATTATAGAAAGTTACTTCCCCTAGTTCACTGTCATATTTGTGTTTTTCTGGAATCTGATTTTTCTGCAGTCATAGCACCATGACAAGTAGAGGTGTCAAAATATTCCAAGAGTACATTGTGTACCTGTGGCACTAGAACTTCCACGCTCTCCAGGCTACCCAAGCTCATGAGCTCCTGAGCACCATCCCCACCTTCTAAACTTATGCCAGAAACTCCTTGGGCAACTAAAGATAAACGGAAACCACTTTAACATATGTTTACTATATAATTATGATAATGCAAGAAGATTCTGTGTATGGTCAGTCAAAGTTTCCATTAGTTTAGTAGGTAGGATGCAAGGGATGCAATGTTGTGTGTAGTTTACTCCTTGTGTCTCTGAAATAGCAGAATTATGTTTTCATGCTTGAGAGGTAGTGATTTCTCAATGAGCTCAGAAGCCCTTACCAAGGAGCCCCCAGAACAAGAAGTAAGAGGAAATCTTCCCATACGAACACCTGTTCTGGGGACAACTATTTAGGATGGGAATTTCCCTGATATCGGGAGATTTACGCACATTTCCTGTTGTGGCTCTGGGACAGTGAGTGAAGGAAAATTTCCCAATGGTACACAGCAAAAAATACCTTGCAGAGGTTTTAACTCTTCCATTCAGGCTGCTGACCAGAGTCAAAGGGTGCGCAAGGCATTAAGGGTTGGTGCCAAAATTTGCTGACCACAAAATGAAAATGATAAAAAGAAGTCTGGAAATTCTGGATCTCGACACTGCATGTGATCTGTGATGTCACATGAAAAAGCACAGGTCCTATGGCCTCCAATTCTGTGTAAAAAATGTGACTGGGAACCCTCTACTCTGTTTTTACCTAAATGGAAAGTACAGTGCAAGCAGACCATCAGACGGTTGTTTACACAATATGTAACATAGATCAGCAGGGTATATGATGTGCACAGAACTCAACAAAATTCCACATATAGGAATTTTAGGCAAGTTGATATGCTGGGTCCTTATATTTTAGGCATCGCTTAGTATGGATTTATGGAACCTTGGATTAGGCTGTGCCTGTGCACTTACTTTATAGAAGGAGTAGACATAGTTGAGTACCCATGAAAATATGCCTGAGCTCTGACCATCATGTAGGTCTCATCAAATATGGCATTGGGTCAAGAGGGGGGATGGGGGGAGGGTGTCCAATATTTGGGATGTACTAACATCACTGTGGCACACTGCACTCATATAATGTCAAGAGGAAAAAACAAAAGCTCTGGACAACGTCCACCAATATTAAAAATGTTTACGTTTGAAAAAAGTGTGCTTTTAACAGAGCTATAGAACTTAATGGTATTAGAAGTGTGCGCAACCTTTTTTCTTTTACATAGTTAATTAGGCAGTTTGAAAGAAGGCATGTCCACCGAGTTTGTGTTTGATTCAAGTATTTGTGCAGCTTATTCAGTAATATGTGTAAAACAGCAAAGATTTAACAGCTCCAGTACTGCAGCTGTCTACTTCATATCTATCTTGTTTAAGGACCTGCTCTAAGCTTTGTAAAATTCTAAAATAATATGTTTCTTTCAGCGGTGAGCACAGCACCTGCCTGTTTTAAACCAAGGTAATAACAGATGGTGCTGCAAAGGACTAAGATTCATTTAATAGTTTTCTCTTTGGGGCAGGGAGTCTCTGCAAGTTTATATTTGTCTGCCAGAAAATATTTTCATGGAGTTTATGAAGTTTAAAGTGATACTAAACCAAACTTTTTTACAACTTAATTCAGGAAGTACAGACGTACATTTAATTTATAATCGGCTTCCTTGGAACAACACCATTTATGTAGGCACATGTGGTCCCCAAACTATTGCCCCCTTCCCAACCTTTTTTTGGGGTGTCTACCTGCCTAACCAGTCACAAAGAATACGTCTGTCTGTGAGCACTTCCAGCTCGGGTCAATCTTTCACCTCTTCCCTACAACAAGGTATTGTTTGGGGGTGGAATCGATCATAAGAGACTTGGCTATGATGATAAAGACAACAAATAAGTGTTTGTAGATGGTGGAGGGTTGTACTGGGGTGTGTTTTACCCTAATGCTCTTACTGCATTAAGTTAGCAAATGCTCAACCTTTAGTACTTCTTTAAGTCACATCCTCTTCATAAAGCTTATGTCCCAAAAAATCTATAAGTTTTAAATAAAAAGTTAAAGGAGAAGTTTGGAGTTTTAAAAA
The DNA here is from genome assembly GCA_028564925.1 of Lithobates sylvaticus. NCBI lineage: Eukaryota > Metazoa > Chordata > Amphibia > Anura > Ranidae > Lithobates > Lithobates sylvaticus. Next base: position 573,603,939 of record CM053027.1, read on the forward strand.
AAAATAAACCTTGACCCATTCACTAGAAGGCGGCGCTAGGAGCAGAAGACAGAACCGCTCCGAGGAACAGGAAGAGGCAGATTAGGACGATCTGCCTAGCAACAGCCATTTCGGGTAAGTAAAAAAAATATATATATTTTTTTCATTTTACATTTTTATTAACATTTTTATCAAGTTTTGTTTTTCAGGGTGGCCCTCCACTTTAACTTTGCACCCACCACTAAACCAGTCTAATGCCTCGTACATACGATCGGACTTTCCGACAACAAAACTGTGGAATTTTGTCCGAAGGGTGTTGGCTCAAACTTGTCTTGCATACACACGGTCACACAAATGTTGGCCAACAATTATGAACGTAGTGACGTACTAGACGTACTACGTGGTTTTTCAGCTCTTTAGCGCCACCCTTTGGGCTCCTTTCTGCTAATTTCGTGTTAGTAGAAGTTTGGTGAGTGTTGATTCACGCTTTTTTTTCCCGCATTTTTCATTTAGCGACATTCAGTCCGTGCTTTTCAGTTAGTTTCTGAAAGGCCATTCGTCATCCTGCCACGTTCCGGAATCGGAGGAGATAACGTGTTATTTATTATTGGCCTTGGAGTTATTGCTTTGACATTATTTTTTTGGTTGAATAATGATTTGATTTGGTATATTTTCTATATTTTTGGATGCATAGAATGCACTTTTTGGTTAAGTTCTATTGGCAGATAGCATGTCTAATTTTTTTTTTTTTTAATGCACAATAAAAAAATGTGTGTAGAATAATACTTGGCTATGTGTTTTACTTCAAATGACAGTTTGGGAATAGGCAGTTACATTTTAACCACTTAGGCCTGATTCACACCTATGCATTTCTAGTGCTTTTTGCATTTTTCAGATTTGCACTACAGTCCGTTTAACATGGTTTCCTATGGAACATGTTCTGTAGTGCAAATCTGCAAAATGCAAAAAGCACAAAAAATGCATAGGTGTGAATCAGGCCTTAACCCCCGGACCAATTTGCAGCCAAAGGACCAGGCCCCTTTTTGCAATTTGGCACTGCGTCGCTTTAACTGACAATTGCACAAAATTGGCGTCCTTTTTTTCCCAAAAATAGAGCTTTCTTTTGGTGGTATTCGATCACCTCTGCGGTTTTTATTTTTTGCGCTATAAACAAAACAAAAATAGAGGGACAATTTTGAAAAAAATGCAATATTTTTTACTTTTTGCTATAATAAATGTCCCCAAAAAATATATAAAAAAATATTTTTTCCTCAGTTTGCTCTGCTCCCCGAGCCCACCCTTTTTTTGAAGCCTTTTACAGCCTCTGGCTCTAATCACGTGCATCAACCCCCCCCCCCCCCCCCCCCCCATTGGAATCCATAGTCTGGTGCCCTGTATGTAGATCAGGGGGCCGGACGCATGGATGCTCCCCTAATGGACGGGCTGTCACTGATTGGCTTCCTGACAAGCATCTTGCACTAAATGTTGCAATAGTTTTCATGTGGGTTTTCTCAAGATTTTCATTCTGCACAAATGTGTTGCTGATAATGGAAGTTCGGAATTTCTTGAGACCCAGTACACTTAGAAATATACTGTAAGTCTAGGGAACTGCCAGGAGTGCTCATATATCCCAGAAACCTGCTGTATGCTTGCAAATACTCTTAATGGGTGCTCCAGGGCAAAATGTACACAGGCAAGATTACACTCATGCCACTCAGCAATTTCACCTCTGGAAATGAGGTCATATGCAGCACTTTGAAATCAATGGTTTGCACATGAGCCAGTTACCAACAAATGGTTAAATCACTCAGAAAGCATGACATAACTCTGCCATGTTGTTTAGGCCTTGGGGTCATTATATTTTATCGCTAGCATAAAACCATCTGAAAACATACATACTGTATATAAAACAAACAATGCTTAATTAACATCATCTTAAACTAAATTGCCTTGCTGATGTACATTTTGCCTTATACCTTTGATTTTACTTACAAACATAAACAGCATAATTAATCATAGCAACCGGAGGCATTTTTACATAAAAACAAGCATGAAAACCCCTATGGATATTCTGTTAAGATAGTGACTGCAATGTTGAGTGCAATACACACATCCTCTCTGGAGCTGTCATCCAAAGACTCACTGCTCCATGATCCAATGCCACGCTTGTCCTGGGTGGAATGTGCTGTTAAACCAGTTCTTGTGAGTGCAGGGTATCATGGCCTTGGGAGAGCACCATCAATGCACATTGAAATTATAGTATGATGATGACACTGACGTCATTACATTAGCAACTCTCCCTGCAATATTAGGGAGAGATCAACCAAAGCTGGGTGCTGTACATTGTGTGACTGGCCAGATAACAACAGAAAAAAAGCAAATATACAAAATGAATGATAAAAAACTTAATGTGGGGGCTTTTGGGGGTCATTTCAAAAACACTGGTCTCCCCCCCCCCCCCCCATCTTTTGCAAGCATTGTACTATTTAAGAGCCAGGGTGGGAGAAATTGTCGTAAGTGTGTATGGGCGTGCTATATGACAGTTTTACTGTGCTCCACACGTGTTCGTGGATGGAAACTCCAAAGAATGCCCATATCTTCTAATCTGGTCATCACAAGGGTTGGCCAATGCAGATTAGGCCACTTACTACTGATATGAAGAAGGGGCAGATAAGCCAAATGATCTGTGTATAGGATGCTTTTACAGGTCCAACTTCTTAAGGCACCCTTAAGTCCAGTTATATTTTGCAAAATATTTAATATATTAGAAGGAGCTTTGAAGGGATCAAAAGGGCGTATGTGTGCTTTGTCACGGTTACGTGTTAGTTTGTGCTTTTTAGGGTTTTTCGATACGTGCAAAGGGAGATCACACAAACAATTGAAGGTATATATATATGTAGCACTAACCCCCAAAAGAGCTGCTGGTTTTATTTGGGCTTAACGTTACCTCACCTGCTTGCATCTCCGTCTTGGGGATCCCGTGGAAAGTGGCCCAAAGAATGTGAATTTCCATTACTTAGTCCTTTTTATGATTATTTATTAAAAATAAAAGCAAAGTCTTTCAATAAGCAGGGTAAGCGGGTTAAGGATGAGTTCAGGCACCTGGTACTGTAGATTTAAGATCAAGAACACGATAGCTACACTCACTAGATCCAGCCACCACTCATTGGACCTAGCAGCTGGTGGGGTATTTGACACAGTCTCTGCCACAGACGTGTGAATTTTAACTTAAGCGTCACTAAGATATTTAAGAGTACTTCCATACAATACCAGTCTCTTTCAGCCGAACCGGCGGTACTGTAGGTATAGTGATCCGGATTGCATCTTTAAACTGAGTCTCCAGGCTCCTTCAGAGATACCAGCCTTGCGCACGGTCTTCTCCTGAATTAGTCCTCCCCTGGGTCCTCCAGTTTCTGGGCCTCTCCCTTTAAGCGAGACGACACCGGACCATCCCTGGATTAATAGGCCCCGAGATTCGCTCTGGCCTATCCTCTCAGTTATGCTGCCTCAGGCCAGCCGACCCCGAGACACAGGATACATGGTTCCGCACCCCAGGCCAGGAGGGCCGCGGGGTCCGGGTCAAGAGAGACCCTAAACAACTGCGAAAAGCCAAAAGCTCCCTGCCAACCTGGAGTCAGTACCTTAAATACCACCCCTCAGAATTCACAGCAGGAAAACACTCCCACTGGGCTGGTTCTGAGCAATAGGTGACATTCAATGCATCCAGCTAAGCTGCGTTTCTACTCTTGCCAGCGGTGACAGCAACACCTGTGCTCAAGGAGAACCCAGTGCAACCCAGCTGGACTGGTACAGAAACCAGTAATTTAGAGAAATTAGCCTGAAACCCAACTTTGGCATCCGGCAACTTAATTTTTGAAAAATAATAGCGTCTGCTCGTCAGGAGCCAGCGCTACATTTATATATATATATATATATATATATATATATATATATATATATATTTATATATATATATATATATATATATATTATATATATATATATATATATATATATATATATATATAAAACATTTAATTGAGAAATTATAGATATAGTGACATAAGTACAAATGTGATAATATCAAAAGAATATATGAAGAGACCTAACTGTAGGTAGAATGTATAGATGCTCTTCCAAAGGTCACCGCCTGTTTTCCAGCGGTTTGGCAGACGATCAGGGCAGACATGTGCTTCTCGACATTCTTATAGAGGAATAGCTTATTCCAGTTTAGGCTGTGGTAGATACAGGTCTAGTATGTGAGTAAATGGCCAATCAAAGTTGTTTGGACTCAGTCATTCTGCATTCCTCAAGCATTAAGTCAGTTAAGGTTAAGCCACACTTATGTCCTTTTATGGCCCCTTGACTAGTGTGACGGTACACCTGGCACTCAGCCTGGGTGCCACCGTGAAGATACAGCTTTCTCCTCTCTGGAACCAGGAACCAGGTATTATAGCTGAATATTGCACCAAAGAACTAGACAACACTAGCTTAGGTGCAAACTGCAACTGACTTTATTGTAAATTCACACAGAATGAATACCACACAAAATCAGGTAAGAGCTTGATCACATTATCCTAAACAGTGCAAACTGCAAACGGTAATATCAGTATATCCAATGAACAGCTAACAAAAACATTAATCTTAATTAAACAGTAAGTTAATTAACAACTAGTCACTAACAGCTAACATTGATCTAATCAACATAAACATGACCCAAATCTGAAGCAAAACTCTCCAAAGGTCCCCCATGCACACACTTTCCAAATAGAGCCCCCTCAAAAGCCAGGGCTCATAGTCAGTAGGCAAGATGCTACCCTACAGTCTCCTCCAAAAGCCTTTGTCCTGGTTGGGTCTGTCACATTTCTACCCCATCAAAATGAGATTATCCAGGTCCCAGACCTCCGCCTGGTCTGGACATGCGTTAGTCGGGCAAAGTGAACCCACATAATCAGTCCACATGATCTCCATTCTTGGCCACAGATAATAGTTGTCATCGGTAGGTGTAGGGCAGAGGTCGTGGACCCTCTGTCCAGCTGCCAGCACTTCAGTCGTGAGGTCTTTACCATTCCGGGGCTCGGTCTGCTGCTGGGGAGAGGGGCCAACTGCCCCAACTCCCTGGAGCTGTGAAGACACAGTAGGTGCTAAGCAGAGGCCAGTGGCACTGTTACCTGTTTCCAGTGCTTCAGCTGGGGACCCCAGATCCTCCACTCTGGCTGACCGTTGGGAAGGAGGATGGCTTCCTCTGCTCCCAGACTGGATCTGCCACTGGAGAGAGAGGAGGACCACCTCCTCTCCCGAACTGTGGATCTGGGGAGTGAGGGCAGCTTCCTCCCATCCCTGGTCCTTGAACTGCCGCTGGGGAGATGAGCCAGCTGCTCCATCTCCCGTACCCTCTGGGAAGACATTTGTCTGGTACTATCTCCCAGGTGCACGGATCCTTGCTGGGGAAGGAGGACAGTTTCTTCCGCTCTGGCTGACTGTTGGGGAGGGGGGACGGCTTTCTCTGCTCCCAGACTGTGTATCTGCTGCTGGGGAGGGAGGATGACCAGCTCCTCTCCCTTCTCTCCCGCTGGGTCTGCTGCTGGGGAAGAAGAACCACCACCTTCTCACCCTGGAGTTCCTGTGTTACTGAAGGTGTTGGGCAGAGGTTATAGAACCTAGTGAGCCCCCACTTCTGCTGGGGGCTCACTAGGTTGTTCCTCTTTAGCAGACAACTATATTGAATCCCCAGTCTCTGGAGCTGGTGGTGGGTGATAAAAGTTCACTATCTCTTCTCCCTGAATCCCAGGGCAGCTGAAGGTGCTGGACAGAGGTTGGCAATGCCCGGCCCTATGCCAATGCTTCTGCTGTAGAAGTTTGTTGTAACTCCCCAGATGCTGCTGGCATGAAATCCCATGTCCCTGTTTGTGGTGTGGGAGAAAGGCTGGCTGCCTCTTCTGTCAGTAAGGCTGAAGCTGCTTTTGGTGCTGGGCAGGGCTCAGTGATGTTCTGTCCTGATGCCAGCTCTTCTGTTTGAGACTCACTGGGTTGTTTCTCCTCAGCAGAAAAGTCTGTGAAATCCCCAGTCTCTGAAATTGCTGAAAATCCAGGGCACGGGTTGGAGGCACTCGGGCCCTGCTTGCCGGAAAGTTTGGACAAACGGCGCATGCGCGGGCCACAATTATACAGATATCTCGCAAGGAAGGCAGGTAAGGAGACATTCTTCTAAAGCAAATGATTATAAAACCTGCAATTGTCCACTTAAAGAAAAGTCATCAAAATGGGTATACAAACGCTTTAACTACGGCAAATGCAGGATGGGGGGGGAGGGGAGATTAATAATTACCAATGGTATTATTAATATGCAGTATGAAGGGGATTAATGTACTGCCACTGGTCACTAATGCATTAGTGACCTGTGTTAGTTAATTAACCCCTTTGTGCTGCATTAGTGGCATCAGTATGAGTGTTCATTAACCCATTTATGCTGCAGCATAACAGTGACTCCACTGCCACTAATGCAGAACAAAGGGGTTACCGTAATTAACTCACACTGGTCACTAATGCATTAGTGACCAGTGGCAGTACATTAACCCCATTCATGCTGCATATTACTAATACCAATGGTAATTAACCACTTGCCGACCCACCGCAGTACATATACTGCGACAGGGCTGCTTCTACAGAAATCGCAGCGTACCCATAAGTCGCAGCCTGTTTCTGGCACATGCCCTCACACGTCAACTCCCCTGTGAGCTGACACAGCAAGAATCTGTCAGCAGGTCCCAGCCAATGATTCACATCCGGGACCTGCTGATAGGCTGTGTACAATCACAGCGCAGAGAAGGCTCTGTACACAAGGAATAATTGCTTTGTTTCTTCTCCCTACAAAGCAGGGGAAATAAACAAATCGATCTGTGTTAAAAATAAGCCCACTGTACACACATTGCACATGTTAGGCACACAATTAACCCCTTTGATTGCCCCTGGATGTTAACCCCTTCCCAGACAGTGTCATTAATACATTGTCAGTGAAAAGTATTAGCACTGATCACTGTAATAGTATCGCTGGTGATGTCAATGGCAGTTAGTCAGTTCCCACAAAGTGTCAGTTAGCATCACTATCACAGTCCCACTATAAGTCACTGATCGCCTCATTGCTAGTATATAAAAAACAATTCCAGTATATATTCCATTGTTTAGTAGACGCTATAGCTTTCACACAGAAGTTAAAGCACCAAAAAATGGAACTTCCGCTTTAACTGCTGGTGACCCCCTGAAATGCCACATTTGGCATGTCATTTTTTTTTTGGGGGGGGGAGGGGGCGGGTAACCAGTTATTACAGGCACCCAGCTCCCCCTTCCTTTCCTGCTGCCTTGGCGCCAGAAGATCACCTCTCCCCCCTCCCTGCAATCTTCTGGGACACGTCACAGGTCCCAGAAGATTGCCCGGCCATGCACAGTGCGCCCCCAGTTTTGAAGCCACAGCCGGGCGCCCACATTTGGAAAGCTGCCGCCGTGGAGAGGAGCGAGGCTTTGTGCGCCCGCATCGCTGGACCGTGGGACAGGTAAGTGTCTGATTATTAAAGGTCAGCAGCTACACTTGTTGTAGCTGCTGACTTTTAAATAGGTGAAACTCCACTTTAATATCAAAGATATGTAGCAGAATACATTTTGGCCTAAATTTATGAAGAATTTTTTTTTTCTTTTGTTTTTTTATTGGATATGTTTTATAGCAGAAAGTAAAAAAATATTTTTTTTTTTGTTTTCGTTTATATAATTAAAAAAAAAAAACCCAGAGGTGTGCAAATACCACTAAAACAAAGCTATATTTGTGTGATAAAATTGTATATAAATTTAGTTTGTGTACAGGGCTTCATGACCACGCAATTGCCAGTTAAGGTAGAGCAGTTCTGAAATGGACTGGTCATGAAGGGAGTAAAATAACTTGCCTCTAATAAAATACATATATTTAAAATGTGGGAGTAAACTCTGTTTCTATCGAATGAAACCTAATTTAATTTGTGTTGTTTTAAGTATTTTCCTGTTTTGAAATGACGCTCATTTTTTATAGGGGGGTTGCAATTTGCCATCTTCGCCCTGGCCACCGGATGACCTTGTCCCGCCACTGGTGGAGTGGGAAGAGTTTTTCTCCCTGGAGATAAGCTTTAAATGCAGTTTAAATAAAGAGGACCAAAACCCAGCATAGTTTTACTTTAAGGCCACTTTCACACTGAAAAGCGCCGCTCATTTTAGCGGCGCTTTACCGGCGCTTTGCAGGCGGGGGCGGGGTGCCTTTAACCCCAAAGAAGGGGTTAAGAAGGGGTTAAAAGCGCCCAAAAAGCCCTGCTGACAAAGCGCTTTGCAGGCACTTCGGCAGCGTTACCCATTGATTTGAATGGCAGGGCGGTTTAGGAGCGGTGTATACAGCGCTTCGGCACCGCCCCAAAGACGCTGCTTGCAGGACTTTTTTTTTGTCCTGCAAAGCGCATCCCCTCAGTGTGAAAGCACTCAGGCTTTGACACTGGGAAGGCTTGAGAGACGCTTTTCAGTCGCTTGCTTTGCAGGCAATATTTTTAGCGCTAAAATGCCTGAAAATCCTCTTCAGTGTAAAAGGGGTCTTAGCCCCATACACACGGTCGGAAATTCTGACGGAAAATGTCCGATCGGACCATGTTGTCGGAAAATCCGCCCGTGTGTGGGCTCAATTGGACCTTTTCCGTTGGAATTTCCAACAGAAAAAATTTGAGAGCAGGATCCAAAATTTTCCGACAACAAAATCCGATTTTGACTTTTTCCGATCGTGTGTAGGGAATTCCGACGGACAAAGTGCCACGCATGCTCAGATCAAATTACGACACCAAAGCTACTGGCTACTAGCCTCTACGTAGTTCCGTACTACGCAATGAACGTCACCACGTTAGGAGCCATCGGATTTTCCGACAACTTTGGGCGACCGTGTGTATGCAACACCAGTTTCGGACAAAATTGGTCGGAAAAAAACGGACGGATTTTGTGGTCGGAATTTCCGACCGTGTGTACGGGGGCGTAGGCTCACCACATGTTACATTTTAATTGTACAATCTATGTTAGATCTACTAACAAGTATGCAGTGCGAGGGTCTGCAAGATTGTGTACAGATAGATTAGGTGGGTCCTCATATTACATCGTTTTGGTCTATCTAAAGTTGATTGTACATAGATTGTATGGTCAGATTGTAATGTGCGTGGTGAGGCTATGACAGGATCTGGTTAAATATTAAACTTTTGGGATAGATAATACAAGATCACTGGATCTAATATGGCTTTATGATTACAGCTTCACTGAACCAGAATCTCCATAAAGATGGTTTATGTGTTTCCTACTTATTTTCCCCTCCATGTGGCATCTCATGCTTAACTCTGTTAAAAAATAAAACCAAATACATGAAATAATCATCATTATTACAATTATGATTATTAATGTACAAGTTGTCACACTTAAGTGAGAAATCCAGTAATAGGCTCATTAGGCTAATTCGGATATTGGAGCAAATTGTGTCTGGATGGTATTTGCTTCATGAGCGCTTTGCCATTACGCTCAAACTCCGCTGTGCAAAATGGCCTATTAGCCATTTAATACAAACATGACATGTTTGCGACAGTGTTATGCAGCTTAATACTGCATATCATTACATTAGTCACTAAACAGTTTATTATCCGCTAAGGAGCGCTTCCAAGCTTCAATTTATTGTGTGTTTAAAAAATGCAAAACAGATAATGATCTTAAATTGTAGGTTATTATAATAAGGCATTCTTATGATGCTGAATGATAACAGGTATAAGTTTAACATGATCTCTACTTATCTGTTTTTTTTTTTCATATAAAAATAAATCCCCTATGAATTTTACAGATTAATGCATACAAATTAATAAAATGATTTAAGCCCTGGTTCACACCTATGCATTTTTTTAGTGCATTTTCATTTTTGCAAAAACACACTACAGTCCATTTAACATGGTTTCCTATGGGTCATGTTCACATCTGTGCATTTTATGGAAAGGGCCAGGGACTTTTTTTCTGTTTTTTTTTCCATAGACTTTAATGGTTAACCGCTTGCCGACCAGCTGCCGTAAGGCTCGATTCACATCTATGCATGTTGCTTTTGAGCGTTTTTGCAGTGCTTTTTGCAGTGCTTGCCGCGTTTTTGGACACGCGTTTCTACCGCGATTTTTACAGATTAATGCATACGTTTTGCGTTTTTGTATTTTTTATTTTTTTTTTACATTTTTTTTTTACACTGTGGTTGCTTAGCAACCAGCTATATACAGTGCGTATATATTTGGGTTTTGCGTTTTTGTATTTTTTTTTTGTTTTTTTACATTTTTTTTTTTATTTTTTTTTTACACTGTGGTTGCTTAGCAACCAGCTATATACAAAAAAAAAACGCAAAACGCAAATCGCGGCAAAATCGCAGTAAAACGCAGTACTTGCGTTTTGGATGCGGGTCCATTGACTTCTATTACATGCAAAAAAACGCTGCATTTTGCATGAAAAAAAGTCCCCAACCCTTTCCAAAAACGCAGAGGCACAAAAATGCATTGATGTGAACATGTTCCATAGGAACCCATGTTAAAAAATTTCCCTGCATTTCTGCAAAATGCAAAATGCATCAAAAAACGCGCTAGTGTGAATGGAGCCTTATTTTACTGCGGCAGGTCGGCACGATCCAATGAGCCGTCGTAGCTATACGTCGGCTCACGGGATCGGGATAGCAGGCGCGCGCCCGCTGCACTGCGGGGGTGGCGATGTTCGTGGCCGACGGTCACGATGACCGCCGGCCACGAGCGATCGCGGGCACGAGAGGCAGAACAGGAACGTGTGTGTGTAAACACACAAATCCCTGTTCTGTGAGGAGTGACAGATCGTGAGTTCCTAATAGCTAGGAACCCCCCTAGAGTTAACCCCTTCATGATGCTGAATGATAACAGGTATAAGTTTAACATGATCTCTACTCATGATCTCTAAAAAGTGTTAACCCCTTCCCTGCCAGTGACATTTTTAAGTAATCAGTGCATTTTTATAGCACTTTTAGTATTTTTTAGCATTTTTAGTGCTTTTTGCATTTTGCAGATTTGCACTACAGTCCATTTAACATGGTTTCCTATGGAACACGTTCTGTAGTGCAAATCTGCAAAATGCAAAAAGCACTAAAACTGCCTAGGTGTGAATCAGGCCTTAATGACAATGGTCCCAAAAATGTGTCAAAAGTGTCCGATGTGTCTGCCACGCGTCAGCTTTATTGTTTTATTGTCACTCTGATGTACCAATAAACGACACTTCAAGGATCACAGTGTTGCCGGCTCTTCATATTACTGTTGCATTGGAGTGTGTTGGGACACATCGAGCCTCGGCACCTGTGAGTGGACCCGGTGTATGGATTGAGTTGTCCCTGCAGAGAGCGCTGTTACCTTTCTTCTTTTCCGTACCCGCCATAATGTTGCAGTCCCGATACAAATCGCAGATCGCAGCCATTACTAGTAAAATAATAATAATAAAAATGCTATAAATCTATCCCCTATTTTGTAGACACTATAACTTTTGCGCAAACCAATCAATATACGCTTATTGCGATGTTTTTTTACCAAAAATATGTAGAAGAATACGTATCGGGCTAAACTGAGAAAAAATAGGGATATTTGTTATAGCAAAAAGTACAAAATATTGTGTTTTTTTTTTTCAAAATTGCCGCTCTTTTTTTGTTTATAGCGCAAAAAATGGTTAATGGTTAAGCTGTGAGCATAATACCAGCTTTACTATACCCCCCCCCCCCCCCCCCCCCACCAGTGTTTTCCGGGCTCTCCCATTCCACTGTGGGGCTCGGGACTGACTCTTTGCACTTGCACAGTGTGCTGTGTATTTCCTTTTCCCTTTTCCCTATCCCCTTTATGTCATTGGAGTCGGTTGAGCCCAAACAAGGTTTTTATTATGAGTTTTTGATGATATGATACAGAGAGCTACCACTCCAATCCTTTTCCCATTCTCTCCCCTTTTTGCAGTTTCAAACGTATAGCGGTTTATTTATATATTTATAGATGTATTCATAACTGGCGCTAGCAGGGTTTTGCACCTTGAGAGATCCATATTTTTGGTTCTCATCTATTTACTTGCGGCAACCCCATATTTTATATTTTACTTATTTGGTGTGTTATTTTTCTGAAAATATATGTTTAATAAATAACTGCACAAATATTGTGCAACATAGAATATTGCAACTACCTCCATTTTGTTCTCTAGGTTCTCAGAACTTTCAGAAAGTATATTGATTTTGGAGGGTAAGGGCTCTTTCACACGGGGCGGATCAGTGCAGATCCGCCCCGTGGATAGCCGCTTGCTCAGCGGGGATCGCCGGAGCGATCTCCGCTGAGCAGGAAGATGACAGGTCCATCTCTGCACTCCGTGCAGGGACGGACCTGTCGGAGCGCCGCTCTCCCCTATGGGGGATCGGGTGACGACGGACCGTAGAGTCCGTCGTCACCCGATCCGCTCTGCAGAAGGATTAAAAAATGGGGTTTTCCTCCGTCTGCAGAAACGGAGCATAGCGGGCACGGACGAGAGCGGGTGTCAGCGGATACTCTAACTTCTGGAAAAAAAAATGCTAATTTTAACATGTGCAAAAGATGAAAAAAGCTCCCAGGTAGACAAGTGGTTAAGGGAACGCGGACTTTAGACTGTACCAGAAGATACAGGTCTATTGAACTGAAACCTAAAATACCTTATTCACCTTGCCAAATGTTGGAAAGTTATGCTCTTTATTTAAGCAATGAAACAAAACTTTGCTTCTGGATGGAGTGATGTCATTCAATAGGATGCCCAACATCTGAGTGGAAGTTTGTAAGATGGGCCAGTACACAGGTAGACCACAGGCAGCTGGACAGATACAACTCATGATGATACACTACAAGGTGGCTGGTGGACGAGGTACATGGTGTCAACTTAGCCGGGTCAGGAGTAGTGGTGGTAAGGAAAAGAAGCTACCTTTTTGACGTCGAAGAGCAGACCCCTCTACGGGAGTGGTGGTGATCAGGGAAAGAAGTTACCTTTCTGACGTTGAAGAGCAGACCCCTCTACGGGAGTGGTGGTGATCAGGGAAAGAAGTTACCCTCTTGGCAGTGAAGGGCAAATCCCTCTACGGGAGTGGTGGTGATCAGGGAAAGAAGTTACCTTTCTGACATTGAAGAGCAGACCCATCTACGGGAGTGGTGGTGATCAGGGAAAGAAGTTACCTTTCTGACATTGAAGAGCAGACCCATCTACGGGAGTGGTGGTGATCAGGGAAAGAAGTTACCCTCTTGGCAGTGAAGGGCAAATCCCTCTACGGGAGTGGTGGTGATCAGGGAAAGAAGCTACCTTTCTGACATTGAAGAGCAGACCCATCTACGGGAGTGGTGGTGATCAGGGAAAGAAGTTACCTTTCTGACATTGAAGAGCAGACCCCTCTACGGGAGTGGTGGTGATCAGGGAAAGAAGTTACCTTTCTGACGTTGAAGAGCAGACCCATCTACGGGAGTGGTGGTGATCAAGGAAAGAAGTTACCCTCTTGGCAGTGAAGGGCAAATCCCTCTACGGGAGTGGTGGTGATCAGGGAATGAAGTCACCCTCCTGGTGGTGAAGAGCAGACCCATTGATGGAAAACACGTCTACTCACCTGGGCCCCTGTGTGATATGGGCCCTAGGTGTTTGGCTGGAAGGGACTTACAACGTGAGTACTTTCGATCATATATGGGTAACTGCTTTGTTGGACCAGGGCAGTGGTGTACCATAGGAGTTTCAACTCATCAACGGCAGACAGTGCAGTCTGAGTGGGCTGTAAGGCAGTGGTGGGCTGAAGTGTTAGGCCCCAAACTGTGGTGGGCAATTTAACGGAGTGTTGCAAACTGTAGTGGCTTAGCTTGGCTTCCAATATACTGGCAAGCTGAATCCTTTGCTGTCCTCAAATCTCACTCTGAATCCAAGAGCGAGATATTCACAGGTAAACCTAACTATGATAACCTTATAAAACTAGCATGTAGCCAATGCAGAGCTGATGGGCAGCAGTTCCACCCACCACAGGCTGCCTACAAGGGGTGGATATAAGACCAGTCATCCTGAAAAAGGAGAGGGAGCAGCAGTGGCCAGTCTTCATTACAGGACACTCCTGTACAGAGGAAAAGTGCAGGAGTTGTTTTATGCTGGGTTACTGCACAGGCCTGAAAAAAAATACATAAGGCACACCAAGATTCAAGCATTAACCACTTGCCGACCAGCCGCCACCTTTTTACTGCAGCAGAATGGCACAGTTGGGTGGAACGACATAATGTTACTTTGCTTCGCCCTGTGGCAACTAGGGGTGCCGATACGAGTGCCTGTCGGGCGCGATGACCAAAGGGCTCCCGCGATCGCTTGTGACACAGCAAGAACCAGGATTTCTGTGTGTAAACACACAGATCCCGGGAGAAGAGACTGATGGTGTGTTCATACAAAGTATGAACAGCGATCTGTCATCTCCCCTAGACAGTCCCATCCCCCCTTCAGTTAGAACACAGGGGAGGGACGAGACACAAGGGAACACAATTAACCCCTTGCTCGCCCCTAGTGTTAACCCCTTCCCTGTCGGTGACATTTTTACAGTAATCAGTGCTTTTTTTATAGCACTGATCGCTGTATAAATGCCAATGGTCCCAAAAATGTGTCAAAAGTGTCCTCCATAATGTCGCAGTCTCCATAAAAATCGCAGATCGCCGCCATTACTAGTAAAAATAATAATAATAATAATAAAAATGCTATAAATCTATCCCCTATGTTGTAGACATTATAACTTTTGTGCAAACCAATCAATATATGCTTATTGTGATTTTTATTACCAAAAATATGTAGAAGAATACATATCGGCCTAAACTGAGAATACATTTTTTTATTTTTATTTTTAAATGGGGATATTTATTATAGCAAAAAGTACAAAATATTGTTTTTTTTTCAGAATTTACTCTCTTTTTTTGTTTATAGCACAAAAAATAAAAACAGCAGAGGTGATCAAATACCACCAAAAGAAAGCTCTATTTGTGGCATTTTTTTTATTTTTTTTTTTAAATGTGGATATTTTTATTATTCAAAAAGTACAAAATAAGTTTTTTTCAGAATTTACTCTCTTTTTTTGTTTATAGCACAAAAAATAAAAACCTCAGAGTGGATCCCAAATACCACCAAAGAAAAAAAAAGGGCGTCACATATTTGTTTGTGGAAAAATTTGTAACGTCGATTCGTAAACGAGTCGTCCGTATTCACGAATTGTCGTTGATTCGTTTTTCCGTTAAAGCGATTTTCGTAGTTTACATTCGCGTTAGTGCGTACGTATTGTTTTCGCAAAAAATGTGGCTATTATTACTAAGAGGTCATTCGAAAAAAAAAGTTCAATGCAGCCGTTAAAGCACCATTGTAAGAGACTTCGAATCGGGGTACAAATTTTTTTGTTCAATCCATTTGTTAAGCACCGCATTGTAAGAGACACAGAAAATTACGAATTAAAAAAAAAAGTTAAAGAATTTTTTCGTTCAATCCATTCATGCACAATAAGCAGCGCCTGTGTATTTTGGATGAATTTTTTCGTTCATTTTGATTTTCGCTGTTTTAGCGGATTTTATTTTTTCCAAATTTTCAGCATTGTTTTTTATTCTCTCGAACATTCGTTATTCGTTAAAATTTTTAGCGAATCTGTCGACCATGCGAATTTTCATATCTTGCACATGTCTACTGGTCAACACAAGCTGAAGCGGTTAAAGAAACACGCTCTTGTATTTGGACAAAAAGAGCTTGAAACACGCTGGCAAAAGAGCCAGCACTTGCACAAAATACATGAAAGGGGTAAGATTTAATAGACTGTTCTCGAGCGCTTTGCAACTGGTTAAATTTAATGATGTTATTAGAGAGAAAATGTAATTATTTTCAGTTGTGAATCAAGAAAGCCATATTTTCCAGCTCTTAATAGTTTATTTACATTACAATAGGATTTACTAAACTTATTTAATGGACTGTGAAAGATGTCCCAATGCTGGTGAAAGAATTAATCGGAATCTGTTTGAACGGGGATGGAACTTCAGATGATACAGCCGTGATTGGATTTTATTTGCCGTGCTTTAGCTCTTTTTATTTCCCTTTATTTTTCGAACATTTGCATATGTAATTTGACAGATCATTTCCAGTTATTAAAATGACATGACAAAACAACAAAATATTTATTCCAGAGAGAACGCTTATCAGGGAAAACATAAGGACCAGCTGTTAAAAAAAATAATAATGATTCGAGGTGAGAGTATTCCTTTGCAGCAATCGTGAATAAGTGATCATTAACTAACAATGAATGAGAGAGCTGATTTATTTACCCAACCTAATTGCTATTTCTTTTAGTCATTATTGCAGGGAAACTAGGATAAGAAAGGTCAGAAAACTCCAGACAAACAGCTAAATGCCCATATGAAATACATGCCAAAGGATTTGTATTTCTGTACATTTGGTTCTGAGATTTGTACGGCTCTATCTGGCTGGGGAGGAGTACAGATTTGGGTCTGCTGCTGTACAGTGACAGTCTTGAGTCTTGCCTTCCTACCCCAGCCTGTGACTGCACAGTGCAAAATGATGAGCTCATCTTTCTGTCACTCTGCTCCAGTGATGTAAGTAACTGAGTTAAAATAAACCGAGTTACTTAATGCAGTTACTTTAGAGGGTAACGAGTAATCTAACTGATTACTTTTCCCCTCATGGTAACGCAGTTCCCATTACTTGGGCTGAGTTACCTCAATTACATCTACTGCCACTAGATGGCAGTAGTGTAATTCCGGTGTCCTGCCGAAAAAGTTCCACCGCCGGATAAGGACTCCCTGTACTGCACAGGTGCAGCGCTTGCGCAGTACGAAGGACTACGGAGCTTACGAAAATTGCCGAACCTAAACAGCTCTGAGTGAACTCTACACCGCGCAGGCGCAGTTAACATGTAATTGTACGAGGCGACGCCGTACGCTCCCGATGCTCGTGCTACTCTGCAAGGGGCGTCTATCGTGTAACTAAGGGGCGGGTCTAGTATTACTGTAACCAAGGGGCGCATTTATTATTATTGTTATATATCGAGCTCTGCCCCTTAATTTAACATTCGCCCTCTTCTGTAGCCATCCGCCCCTTACACGATATAATAATAACAGACCCGCCTCTTGCTTACACGCTATAACAGATCTGCCCCTTGGTTAGAGTAATAATAGAGCAGCCCCTTGGTTACACGATATATAACAATAATAATAAATGCGCCCCTTGCTTACAGTAATACTAGACCCGCCCCTTAGTTACACGTATAGAATATATAAAAAAAAAAGTCACAGTTACTTTGCTGTGTAACTAATTACTTTTCCAATGTAGTAACTGAGTTACTAACGCAATTACTTTTTGGGAGAAGTAATTTGTAACTTAACTAATTACTTTTTTTAAAGTAAGATGACCAACACTGCTCTGCTCTATCCACCTATTAGTATGCACTGCAGCACAGCTGATTGGCTCCTTGTGCTGCTTCTTCTTCCTTCAGTCTGAGTTCTGCTATACGCGTTGGCTTGATCACCTATTGCTACTTTCAAAAAAAACGACCACAAATTCACCTTTTAACTTGCATTTCATTGGATATAGTGAGCTCCCTTTTTCCTACCTTTACTAGTACACGTGGAAACGAGCTCAAAGTCATACCCAGAGGCAGCAGCCCAACCCCCCAAAAAGGGCTCACCACCTCCTTTCTGTTTTGTTGGCAGAAAGTATCATAAGGGAACTCTTCCAACCCGTCCCCACCATCACCTAACCATCGACCTACAACTCAGTCCAGTGTGATCTCCAACCCTATAAAGCTACCTTCCCTTCGACATCAGAATTGCCCAGAAATACCATCAGCACAGAACCTGCAGAAACCATTGGGACCCAGGCAGGGGCGAACTGACCACTCATGGGGCCCCCGGGCAATAGGAGATTATGGGGTCATCAGGCAATCAGAGATTATGGGGCCACACAGTATACACACACACACACACACACACACAGTATACAATCACACAGTATACACATACATGTACACACAGTATACACAGACATGTTTCTATTGGCTGAGAAGGTACTGGAGAGGTGGGGCAGCTATAATCTCTGGATTTTTAGACCAAAATGATGTCGGTAAGGGACATTTCAGAGGCAGATGTAAAAAAAACACAGATTTTTACATACTGTCCCTGGTTTTACTGAGGCTGGCAAACCTGATGGGGCCCCCTAGTGGCCGAATGGTCAGTCCGCCCCTGGACCCAGGTATACCCATCTACTGTCCGGAGAAGTCTGGCCAGAAAGTGGCCTACATGGAAGAATAGTGGCCAAAAAGCCATACCTCCGACATGGAAACAAGGCTAAGTGACTCAACAATGCACGAAAAAACATAGGAACTGGCATGCAGAAAAATGGCAGCAGGAGCTCTGGACTGAGTCAAAATTTAAAATTTTTGGCTGTAGCAGGAGGCAGTTTGTTTGCTGAAGGCCTGGAGAGTGTTACAATATTGAGTGTCTGCAGGCAACAGTGAAGCATGGTGGAGGTTCCTTGCAAGTTTGAGGCTGCATTTTTGCAAATGGAATGGGAGATTTGGTCTCAATGCTGAGAAATACAGGCAGATACTTTTTCCATAATGCTATACCACCAGGGAGGTGTGTGATTGGCCCCAAACGTATTCTGCAGCAGGACAACGACCCCAAACACAGCCAATGCCATTAAGAACTGTCTTCACCGTATAGAAGAACAAGGAGCCCTGGAAGTGATGGTTTGGCCCTCACAGTGCCCAGATCTCAACATCATCGAGTCTGTCTGGGATTACTGGAAAAGTAAGAATTTGAGGCAGCCTGCATCCACAGAAGATCTGCGGTTTGTTCTCCAAGATGTTTGGAACAACCGAGTTTCTTCAATAACTGTGTGCAAGTGTACCTAGAAGATTTGATGCTGTGATTGGATTTGGATTTCTGTTCTGTTCATTTACTTTCCATTTTGTTAATTGATAAAAAATAAACTATTAACACTTATTTTTCTGAATCTTATTTTACAGAATTGTTGCACACCTGCATAAAACTTTTGCAGTACTGTATATTATCATCCAGGAGTTAAATTTTAAAGATTCATTATAGGTAAAAAAGCTAAATACATGACTAAAATACACAAGTGGGAACATTTTTCATACAGACTTGAAGTACAGATAGAAACAGCTACACAGCAAAGCTAGAGCCAAGATGTCCAGTGCAGTTTAAGTGATTGTAAAAGGATTTTTATTTTTTTGTTAATCCCTACCCCCCGCTCCCTCCTCACACTGGCTGTGATTGACAGCAGCAGGAGCAAATGGCTCCCGCTACTGTCTCTGAGCCAGTGAGGAGAGAGAGCAGAGAGAGACGCTGCTCTTGGGCACAGTGCTGGATCTAGAAGGTTAACCACTTTCGGACCGCCCACTGTCATTATATGTGAGCACTTTGAAGAGGAATATCGTTGTTATGGCAGCAGCTAGATAAAAGTGGTCTCTGTGGTGGATTCGCCGCAAGATCACTTTTATCGGCGGTGGGAGAGGGGCCCCCCTCTCGCTGTGCTCTGGTGCCCTCCGCCGCTTACCGGAGCCGTTGGCAGTGGCGGAAGCGATCAGATATTTACCCTTGCTGGGCATGGAGACGAGTGAGGGGAAGATGGCCCCCACCCTTTTCCATAACAATGCCGGGCAGAAGCGACGTCAAAACGTCGACACCACGACCACTGAAGAAGGAGGACATTCTACTCCGAAACGCGTCTAGTCGGATGTCCGAAACGCGTCTAGTCGGATGTCATGTAACAAATTACTTATACATGTTTGATGCTGTTTTTAATTGTATTCAATGTAAACCACTTTTCTATACAAATATAAAAAATAATTTTTTTCAATAAACTTTGTCATTATACGCCACTGAAATTTATTTGGGAAAGTATAGTAGTGCCCATTAAAAGTCCATCAACCGAGGGGAAAACCCTTTTTTTGTTCTTCCAAGCGACGTCAAAAGGCCACTACCGCCCATAGCTCTTAAACGGACTTTTTTTTTTTTTAAATTGCATTTTAGTGTAAATATGAGATCTGAGGTCTTTTTTGACTCCAGATCTCATATTAAGGAGCTCCTGTCATGCTTTTTTTCTATTACAAGGGATGTTTACATTCGTTGTAATACGAATAAAAGTGACACAATTTTTTTTTTAAAAAAAACATTTTTGTAAAAATAGAAAATAAAAGTTAAAATAAATAAGAAAAATATTATATTTTTTTAAACGCACCCCGTCCCGACGAGCTCGCGTGCAGAAGCGAACGCATACGTGAGTAGCACCTGCATATGAAAACGGTATTCAAACCACACATGTGAGATAGATAATTATAGCCCTAGACCTCCTCTGTAACTCAAAACATGCAACCTGTAGAATTTTTTAAAAGTCGCCTATGGAGATTTTTAAAGGTAAATGTTTGTCGCCATTCCACGAGCGGGCGGAATTTTGAAGTGTGACATGTTGGGTATCAATTTACTCGGCGTAACATTATCTTTCACAATATAAAAAAATTGGGCTAAATTTACTGTTGTCTTATTTTTTAATTCAAAAAAGTGTATTTATTCCCCAAAAAATGTGCTTGTAATACTGCTGCGCAAATAGGGTATAACAGAAAGTATTGCAACAACTGCCATTTTATTCTCTAGGGTGTTAGAAAAAATAAAATGTATAATATTTGGGGGTTCTAATTAATTTTCTAGCAAAAAAAAAGTCTTTAACTTGTAAACAACAAATCTCAGAAAGAGGCTTGGTCCTTAAGTTGTTAAGGTAAGTATTTAGGAGGGGGGGGGGGGGGGGGGCAGAACAGAACTTTTTAGCGTAATGCAGGGAATGCATTAAAATAGAAAAGAAAACTCCTACCTTTACAACCACTATTAATTATAAATCAAAATAACTTGGTTAGAGCCCCCTCCCCTTCTTCCCCCCTGCAATTAGTTGTCTGGTCTGCACACCAGCTGTGACCATTATGAAGGCTCCCCACTCCAATCCTGGATTTTTTATTTATGTCCTGTTATGAAGAATGTAACCAAAACAGCTGAAACACACAAAGCTGATGGGGCACCAAATAATTCCTGGTGGACAGAAACAAAGTCAGAAATTATGTTAGGGAACACTTGCTGTTGGAGTATGCAAGACTCCAAAGGATGGCTAAGAATCCAAAGTCTATAAACCCCCACCTACAACTAGAATACAGATTTTGGGTGGACTTACCATTTAAGCAGACCCTTGGGTAAATTAAATGATCAAATATTAAAGTCTACACAAAGTCTAATGCCCTGTACACACGGTCGGAAATTCAGATGGAAAATGTCCGATCGGACCATGTTGTCGGAAAATCCGACCATGTGTGGGCTCCATCTGACTTTTTCCGTCGGAAAAAAATTTGAGATCCTGCTCTCAAATTTTCCGACAACAAAATCCGATCAGATTTTTTCCGATCGTGTGTAGAGAATTCCGACAGACAAAGTGCCACGCATGCTCAAATCCAATTAGGAGACCAAACCTATTGGCTAATAGCCTCTATGTAGTTCCGTCGTACACAACGAATGTCACCACGTTCAGAATGATCGGATTTTCCGACAACTTTGTCCGGCCGTGTGTATGCAACACCAGTGTCGGACAAAATCCGTCGGAAAAAACTGACGCATTTTGTTGTCGGAATTTCCGATCGTGTGTACGGAGCATTAGTCTAAAGCCCCATACACACGCTCGGACAATCCGCGGACCAGGTCAGTCGGACTTTGTCCGACGTACTTTGTCCGATGTTGGCGTTGCGTACACACGGTCGGACTAAGTTGTCGGAATATCCGGTCCGGAAGAACGTCGTGACGTAAGTCGTCGTCCACGAGATTACAAAAGGGAAGTTCAGCACCACGTCAGGCACCCGTTGGCTCCTTCTGCTGATCCCGTGTTTATCGAGAGTTAGTGGAAGTTTGGTGACTTAAGATTCGCGCTTCTCAGTTTTCTGACTCAGATCGTTACTGCTCTTCAGTTTGTGCTTGTCGTGCGTATCTGTTTATTAGTGCGTGTAGTCAGTTCGCATTTATACTATTCCCTTCTATGTATGCTCTGTTTGCTAATGACTTGTATTTTTTGACCTCCTTCCCTAATTACCATGATTGCAATATGTTCTAATATGCTGTGCCCCTTTTCTCCTTCATGCATTTTTCCCTTCACTTACCTCACCAGCATGCTCTTCTGCCCAATAGACACCTATGGCCTAGTCACTTAAGCAATGTCTTTTGTCTGCTGCATAGTATTGTTTGCCCCAAAACACCCCCTAAAATATGCACAAATGTTTGCTGTGTGGTTTACTTCATGTAGAGCCCCCTTTTTTTGTTCTTTTGGTGGGGGGGGGGGGGGCAAACTCATTAGGAACCCCCTCCCCCAACTGCTCTGTCAGATGGTACCAATCCTTTATCTGCTGGCTTTCCCAAGGTCCATACACACTATATACCTACCTCTTTATAGTGCGCATCTTTACGGATGAATTCAGCAAAGCATGTAGTGCAAGGGACTGCCTCCATACATTCCATTTCCTATTTTTTTTGTCTTCTTTCCCTCCTATTAGCTTGCTTGGTAATTTAATAATGTCACACTGTGCCTGCCTTTTTGGGGGGGGGGGGGGGGGGGGTTGAAATGTTATTTGATCTTTCCTGTGGCCTGCCAATAGTGTTAAGTACAGAGGGTCTGGCCAAACTAGCCCACATTATTGAGCCATTTGCCAATCAATGAAGTGCAGCGGGTTAGCTGTCCCCCCCCCCCCCCCAAAACCCCTAGTTATTGCCAATGGCCCATCAGAAGTGGGGGGATTGATGGGGGGGTGAGTAATCTGTGAAGGGGAGCCTCTACTTTTCTGTGCAAATACTTTCCAGCCTCCAATTTTAGACAATGCTCTTGTTCCAAGATGTTGATTGTCTAATCTGCTTGCAATGTTTAGGTGCAAAGTGACTAATGTTTTTTTCTTGTTTCACTCCACAGTTCCCTTCCACGCCACAGGAATGGCAGACTGTGGCCTCCCACTTTGCCAGCCGTTGGGACTTTCCTAACTGCGGAGGGGCAATTGATGGGAAACACGTCCGCATCGTCCCACCGCCCAACTCGGGGTCCTACTATTATAATTATAAAGGTTTAATAGTGTAGTGATGTGTTGGCGGTGGTGTCGGCAACATACGAGTTTATGTATGTGGACGTGGGGATGAACGGCCGGATATCGGATGGTGGGGCCATTACGCACACAGAGTTCTACTGGCGTCTCCAAAGTGGCAGTCTGTGCTTGCCACCTCCAGAGGAGAATGCCGAAGGACTCCCCTTCGTCTTTGTCGCAGATGAAGCGTTTGCGTTGACTCCCCATGTGATGAGGCCGTTCCCGATGAGGACCCTCACCCCGGACCAGAGGGTCTTCAACTACAGGCTGTCCAGAGCCAGAAGAGTTGTGGAGAACGCTTTTGGCATCCTGGCCAGCCGCTTCCGCCTGTTCCTGACGGCATTTAACTTGGCGGAATACAAACTGAACCACATAGTTCTTGCCTGTTGCATATTGCACAACTTCCTCAAAAGACATAACAGGAACTATGTGGTGCCCGTTGGCCCAGATGTGGAGGGCCCTCCAAATGCCGAACTCACAGCCCTTCGAGTGGCACGTCCAGGCTTGCCCCCTCTAAATGCCCGTGTGGTCCGGGACCAATATATGCAGTACTTTGTGGGTAGGGGGGCCATTGCTCTGCCTGACGATGTGTGAGCGGCATTTTTTAATAAATCTGATATTTTAAACAACCTATGATTTCATGTCATTTCAGTCTTCTTTTTAGCTTATTTTACTTTGACATTTTTTCCCTTTGCCTTCGACAGTGGGAATGCACTTTCTGGGCAAAAGGAGGTAACAGTCTCTTCTTCCCAAAAGATTATTCTCATGTTGTGTGTTTGCTACCTAATCTTTGGTCTAGAGAAGGTTTGTACTGCATAACTGACACCCAAAATACTCCTTTTCATCACCAGGTCTGACATGTGTGTATTCTCCAAAATGCTGTGCTCCGTGTTTTCGTACAAAGCACTGTGGGTGTCATTTACATAAGTCAAATCCGCTATGCTCTACAAGTGCATTGAAAAAGTTCCCCGGGAAAGAAAATTGGAGTGCAAAGTGGATTTGCCTTTAGTAAATAACACCCATTGCCCCCCATATCCTTTTCATTTTACATACATAATGCATTGTGTTTTTTTAAATAAGGAAGCCACACATTTAGAAAAATAAAAGTTTACTAGGAAAACATTCCCAAGTGCGTTTACAATCTTCACGCCAAAACTGACAACATCTTGGTTATTTACAACATTGTTTACAAACATTCCGCAATTGGTAAAACCAGGCATGGAGCAAAACAGAACCTAGGAACTTGGAAAGTTCAACTTTGTAAAGTGAAGACAAGATCAGACATGACTATATGTTCAAAGTGTGTTTGATCTTGCCTTCATCACATGGGGGGGTCACCCCCGAAAAGTGGAAATTTGGAACATGCACACAATTTGGGACTGAAAATGGTCATTAGATGGTAAAACACATGCCTAGAAGCTTCAAAAGTGCCATTTTCCATCATGGGGATGAATGGACGTTTTTTGGGGGTGCAACCCCTTCACCACAACCACTTTCGTAGTTCGTAAAGTGTTTGCACCCCCAAAAAAACGTTGCCATTCATCCACCATGGTGGGAGCTAGCACATGTGGACACAATGTGTGCATGTTCCAAATTTCAGACAGTTTTTAAGTTGCAAATGTGTTCTGAAGCTGGCACAAATGTGTGTTAATTACTTGGTGCGTTTTCATATTTTTCCTAAAACATCAATGATGTTCTTCAATTTTTGTTGAACATCATTGATGTTTTGCTTTATGTAATCTAGATCTCTATTGCAGACCATTATCTCTCCGATGAGTACGTGGGCACTCTCTGTGGTAAAGTGCGATTTTTCTTCCACAACATCCACGTCACCTAAAAACCACAAACAAACAAAAATGGGGTGTTGGAAATGAGGCAGCCATACATGGATTAGCTTACCAGTAGCTGTGTTCTCCCACACTCACCTGTTGTGGTGACAATTTCTCCAAGTTCGATGATCTCTCCTTCCTCCTCCTCCTCCTCCTCTGCTTCTGCTCTTTCCCCTTTTTTGGTAGGTGTTGGTTTGGGGGTTTCCTCAGACGGCCCAAGTTTTCGCTCCCCTATGAGAATGTCCAAAAGGAAGATTTAGCAACACAAGCTATTGAGGGCAGAAATAGGAAATGACAAACATTGCTTGAAAGTGACGGACACTATTTTAGTTTGGCCAGTTACAAATGTCAACTACATGAATGAAGTCACTTTGTAAAGGTGCTAAACTGACTAGCTTTTTGGTAGAAGTTTGTGTGATGGAGACCCCCCTCTAGTATCCACTGGAGCACATGTGTGGAAAAGCATAATAAAAAGGGGGTTTGGGTGTCCAGCACTAGTGCTCTAGAGTCCAGATGGGTAAACAGCTACTGAGTGACCTCTCCTTTACATTGAATAAATTGGCTTTACATTCTTGATGACATTTCTAGTGAGAACAAACTTCCTTTCCCAAAAAAAAACACCAAACATCGTATTATAAGTGGCCGAACGATCGAGGTTGCGTACGATCGAATGCACACACACGACCATGACAGTGGCAGAAAGATCGAGGCTGAGTACGATCGAATGCACAGACGAACCTGAAAGTGGCCATTTTGGAATGTACAACTTGGTAAAAATCGAAACACAATGGAGCAGTATGCAAGCAAGAAATCAAACACAAAACACAACTACTTACTTTTTTGAAGAATTCTCTTGATCTTTCTGTACTGATCGGCCTCCCTCAGTTTCAGGTCTGACCAGCGTTTTCCTGAGTTGCTCCTTGGATCGTTGTACCCCAAAATTATTGTACAGCCTTCTCACAACTTTAGACATGATCTTGGCCTTGCGGACATTGGGGTTGAGGTAAGGCCATACTTCCCATCATAGTCGCTCCTCTTTAATATGTCCACCATCTCAACATTTCTCCAAATGACATATTGGAGGCCTTGAATTTCAGGTTCCGGGATCGGGACGTTTCTGCCTCCGGACTTTCCTCGTCCTCCTCCTCGTTGGTGGGATATTTGTGGCGCACCTGCTGTGTCCCCGCCATGTGCTCTCCCCACTACGCCGTAAAGAGAAGGGGTGGGGAATAGACGAGAAAGATCGTCAGGGGCGGGCGGAGTTTGAAGCATGCGCAGTGTATATAAAACGTCACACGCCTGTGTCGTAGCCACGATCTGGGAGACGAGGGGAGAGAAAAACTCACACGAGACGATCGCTACAAACGAAGGTACAATTTAACGTTGGTACATAACTAGCCTAGACTGATTGAACTTGAGGCTTCTTTATGGAGAAGATTAGGAGAGTTTAGCCTGACATAATTTATAGGGTTTGGTGTGTTGTTGTGTCTTGCAGAGATTGATATGAAGGGATTCAACGACATGAGTTTTCTCCCCCTCTTCATTGCCAAATACAGGGATTTTCCCATATTGTGGCAGGGTATACACCCACATTACACCAACAAACCAAAGAGGCACGCAGCCCTGGAGGAACTTGTGGAATTTGTCAAGCCAAGGTTCCCCACGGCAACTGTTGATGATATTAGAAAGAAAATTGGCAGCCTGAGGAGTGCGTATATCAGGAGAGGAAGAAGGTCGTGAAGTCTGAGGAAACTGCAACTTCAGCAGATGAGGTCTATGTCCCCAAGCTCTGGTACTATCAGAGTCTCCATTTTCTGAAGGACCAGGCTGATGTCACGGAGCCAACCTCAACTCCTCCTTCCACGCTTCCTTGCGCACAGCCCACCCCTGATGAGGCTTCCGAGGAGCAACCTGGGCCTTCCAGTCTGGAAGAGGTGGAGGAGCCCAGCTTGTTCCAGGTATAGTAGTTTTGTTACCATTTATGGGAATAATGAATGATGTTCACTTAATTCAGGATCGCCAATTGCTTAGTTCCTAACGTGTTTGACATATCAACAGACAGTGGTGTGGGAGACATTTGGGGCCAGAATCTAAACTGCTGGGCTGAGAATTGTATGGTTTTCTATTTGTAAACATTTTGCACCAGTCACTAGATGAGAATTGTGTGTGTTTGATGAACAAATAACTGAAACTATGTCCCTTTTTCCTACACAGGAAGACCTCAGCCAGGAGGTGGCTGTGGAAGGTGGCAGTCAGGAGGAGGCAGGGGTTAGTGGCAGCCACCAGCTGGGTAGTGGCAGCCAAGAGGGGGCTAGGCCTCGGAGCCTGACTGACACCCAAACCCCTCCCCTCCGCCCTCCGTACAAAAGGGCGAGAAGGGGGGGTTATGCGGCACAGTCAGCGCTCCGGATGATCAGAGAGGCTTCAGACTCCCTACATGCCACACCCGCCGACGAGGAGACCTTTGGCTCGGTGGTTGTCACAAAAATGATGGGTATGGAGGTGGGGCAACGCAACATGTGTGAGGGGCTCATCCTCCATGTCCTAAATAAGGGTAGGGCTGGGGAGATGACCCCACTCACACATGTTTGCCATAGCTACCATGCTCCGCCTCTCCTCCTCCTCCTCCTCCTCCTCCTTCTGCCACCCCACCAGCACGACAGCCACAGCGTGGAAGGAAGCGTGGAAGGAAGACCTGAGAGTGACGACCTGCAATCAGTCTGGTGTGAGAGAAGATGGAGCCTCTTGTAGTACCAGAGCCTGGGGACCTAGATGGCATCTGCTGCAGTTCCGGATACTTTGGACTTCACGACCAGATTGCACTCCCCTTAATATACGTACTCCTCAGGCCCCCAATTTTCTACGCTTGGACAATGATGGTTGCCGTGGGGGGCCAAGACTTTGCAAATTCCCCAAGTTTCACCATGGCTGCGTTCCTCTTTGGTTTGTTGGTGTGACCTAAATAAAGGTTTTTTTGATTTGAAATAATCATTGACTATTGTGTTTTACTTTGCTACAATGACAGTTTTTCTTTGAGTAGGCTGGTACATTTCACTAATCCTAAAGTAGAATTAACAAGGGGCAACAACAACAAACAACCTCCTAGTAAATTTAAGCAAGAAATACAAATGTAAATAATGTGTTTTTGGTAATTTGAGACACACAACCCCCCTCCAAAAAAAAAAAAAAAAACATTCAAATATGTATTCCCCAAAAAAAAAAAAAAAAGACAAATCATGGTAAAAAAATAACAAAGATTCTTTTCCGTTCAGAGTAAAAATAAACATGTAGTGTATAAATGCTGCAAAGTAATAAAGAAGTAAGTTTGTGAGAAGTGCGGGTGAATAGGAGCAGCTAAAACATGTCATTCTTCTGAGCATGCGTAGCACTTTGTCCGTCGGACAAGCGTACACACGCTCGGATTTGGTGTGATCGGACCGGGTTGACGCGAAATCTTTCCAGCAGGAGATAAGACTTTGTCCGACGGACAAACCGACGAACACTGTCCGATGGTGCATACACACGGTCTGATTTTTCAACAACCTTGTCCGATCGGACCAAATTGATGAAAAAGTCCGACCGTGTGTATGGGGCTTTACATATTTAATCTGGTTGAAAAGTCCATCCAATTCAACCTACAGAAAATAAACCAAAACACGCACAAATTGAAAACCTTCATACACAATCCTCTACCCACAGTTGATCCAGTGCAAGGCAAAAAAAAACAAACAATTAAGCGTGATCCAATTTGCTCCAGCAGGGGAAAAAAATCCTTCCTGACCCCCAAGAGGCAATTGGATATTCCCTGGATGGACTTTACCTATAAATATTAGTATCCAGACATATTATGTGCAATAAGGAAAGAATCAAGGCCTTTTTTAAAACAATCTATTGAGCTGGCCAGAACCACTGCTTGAGGGAGTATGATCCACATTTTCACAGCAATTTAAAGCATCTTATACAAAATTAGGCCAAATGCAAACCAGTCAATGCCCTCATGAAAGGGCAAGACTAGGATAATCTTAAGGGCTTTATATCCTATTGTTCCAAGCCTTCCATACTTCCTTGACTTTACAAAAACACCTTCTATGGCAAGGCCAAAATCTGTAATTTTCACATTTCCATCGCTGGTCAGCAAGCTGTTTTAAAGGCTTCAGGTCTTGGTGCACTATTCGTTTGGAATGCAAGAACCACAAACCATTTCTGCGGCAATAATTTTTACTACTTGAGTGTCCAGTTTTTTCTGCAGTAAATCATCTGCTTTAACATTCTGCATGTTGCCAGCTCCATGATGTAATAAATATAACTTTATGATTGGAATGTCCCATAGTCTTGAATTAAGTATGGGCACCCATATGTTTTCTGGAGGACCCTGTGTTCACACATAGATGTGTTTCCTAGATGGACCATTCCTCTCTTCTTTAATATTTTCACAGCTACATGTTCTCTTCTGATGCAATCGGTCACCAGTTTTACTTTTCCAAAGCCCCCCGAGAACACTGTGGAAGTTGAATTTATCCACAGCCACAATAAAAGCCTTTTTGGCGATAAATAACTTGCTGATAGCCGGCTGTTCTCCCAGGGAATACTAATGCTATCTCAGAAAATCCAAAGCTTAGGGCTGCACAGTTTTTTCAGAGTTCTTCAGTCTTACATGAGCTATGACTTTCCCTCAGAAGTCTTCTTTCACTTACTTCTTTTTAGTCATTTTCAATGGTTATTTACTGCAGTCTTTCTCTGGATCTATCTGGGTGCTTCTGCCCCTTATTGGGTCTTCTGTCTTGAATACCCTCTGTTCCAAAGGTTTTCTTTTTCTTAGAAGGGTCCTATTTGTCTTTTGTTTTTTTTCAGCTGATTTGTTTTTGTCCTCTCTGTCTGTTTACTACATCCTTTTTCTGGATTTTCAAAGTTGGTTGCGTTCTTTGCTGGAGCTCCCAATAAATCTTGAGCCTCTTCTGGGATCTCAGGAGCTGCTGTTTGTCCTTTTGGTGTCTTTAGCCTCGTACACATGATGAGAATGATCTTCCTTTTTCTTGCATGCTAGTCTCATGTTGAAAACTGATAGGTTACTAAAGTTACGAAAATTCACGCACAACAGAACTTCTGAAGTGAAGTAATTTGTTGTTTTGTTTTGTAATATATTGTATACTGAATTAACGGAAATCATTTGTTCTGGTATGTATGAGAAATATTTTTACGTTTGTCCCTTCATGTAATTTTGCATGAACTGTCGTGATCGGTTCTGGAAATCTGTGTACCAACAGTTTATCATACGATCGCTCCGAAAGCAGTGTTTTTTGTCCGATTTTCTGATGCATCTCAAAAAATTTGAATATCTTCAAAAAGTTAATTTCTTTCAGTAATTAAATTCAAAAAGTGAAATCCATATATTATATTGATTCATTACACACAGAGTGATATATTTCAAGGATTTCTTTCTTTTAATTTTGACTGAGCATCGGATAGGAAAAAAAGGAGGAGGCCTAGCAGTGATTTTTAAATCGCACCTGGCGCTCACCAAACCAATCTTACAGAACCCAGTGCCTTTTATGGAGACACTGAAGCTACATCTTCAATCAACACCTAATGACACCACTCACATTCTACTCTGCTATAGACCACCAGGACCAAAGACCAATCTTCTTACTCCCCTCACGGAATCACATTTCAATCCACACCCTGAAATCCAAAAACCTCCTGGTACTTGGAGACTTTAATCTCTGGGCAAATTCTACCCAAGACCCTATCGCGACCGCCTGCATCAATCGACTGGAAGAACTGGGTCTCCAGCAACTGATAAAGACTCCAACACATGGCTCAGGACACACCCTGGACCTTATCTTCAAACAAAATTTGAACATCAACATACTCGACAACCTACCACTACCATGGACGGACCACCACGCCATCAAATTTAAAATCTCCACTAATACCACCCAGCAAAAACAGAAACCGGCAACAACAACTCACTGGACCAGATCGCAGAAGAAACTACACTCCGAAACCTTTAAAATCATGTTAGCAAACAAAATAGCAACACTGAATTTAACCCACTCAACGGAACAAACACTCAGCTCCCTAAACAAGGTATTACTACAATCAGCAGACTCAGTGGCGCCAAAACGCAGAACACTCATCCGGAGGAAAAACTCTGGATGGTTTAATAGCTAGCTCTCTCACGCTACTCAAGCAAGAACGCAGAAGAGCCGAAAGAGCATGGAGAAGAAATCCTACCAAGGAAAATCAGACAAACTACAAAGGACTCACAGAGAATTATCACAAAGCAATCTTCAAAGCTAAAAAAGATTATTTCGCAAATACCATCTCATCGGCACTAAACCGCCCTCGGGAACTTTTTAAAATAGTTGCTCAGTCGATGAACCCGGTATGCTTAGAGCCCCCAGCAAACGAAACCCAAGATTTCTGCAATGAGATTTTTTCATAGACAAAATCGACAACATCCGGAAAATAATTCATCTGAAAAAAACTTCCAACCTCAGTCAATCAGAGCAAAAAGAAGATATCGTCATGAATATCCCACATCCACCAAAGTTTTCTCTGATCCCAATCACCACGGACACCACTAAAAACATCATCAAAAACCTCAGAGACAGCACATCTCCTATTGACATCATCCCCACAAAACTCCTGAAAGAATGCTCCAACATCTTGGCGCCTACTCTAACTCACCTCATAAATCAATCTTTCAAAGAAGGGATTGTTCCAGGTGCCCTCAAACAAGGCATCATCAAACCCCTGCTAAAGAAACCCAACCTCGACCCTCAGGACCCTAACCACCGCAGGCCGATAACAAGCCTCAACACCATCTCCAAGATTATGGAGAAAGCGGTAGTACAACAGCTACACCGCCACCTAGATTCACACAAACTCCTGGACCCTCTACAATCAGGATTCTGCCCAGGCCATGGGACAGAAACGGCACTCCTGAAGATATGGGACGACGCCCTCGAAGCAGCAGATGACGGAGAATCATGTCTCCTGGTACTGTTGGACCTCAGTGCAGCGTTTGCACTCAGTGCAGCGTTTGATACTGTGGACCACAATACTCTACTCATCCGCCTTACAGAAGTAGCAGGAGTCACAGACGCAGATCTACAATGGTTTGCATCCTTCTTAGGAAATCGTTCTCAGACAGTGAAACTAGGAGCTTTCACCTCTGAAACACGGGCAATTTCTTGTGGAGTCCCTCGAGGATCACCCTTGTTGCCAATGCTCTTCAATATATACATCCGCCCACTCCTCAAAATCATCAGAAGATCAGACCTCTGCTTCCACTCATACGCTGATGACACCCAATTATATTTTCGGATCACCGGACAAAAAGACCATCATCAGCAATTAGAAAACTGCCTCACTCTGATAGATGACTGGATGACTGCCAGCTCTCTTAAACTCAACGAATCAAAAACAGAACTTCTTATTCTACATGCAAACCAAAACTCCCGAACCAAGATCCCTTGGACACCTCCTACCATCTTTGGACAGACCATCTCCCTAAGGACCAAGGCCAAGAGCCTCGGAGTCATCTTTGACTCTGAAATGTCAATGGATGCACAAATAGAATCGGTAGTTAGCGGATCTCACCATCTCCTTTGCCTGCTACGCAGACTCATCCCCTTCATTCCAAAGAAGGACAAAGCTGTGGTAGTTGGAACAGTCATTAATTCACGACTTGACTATGCAAACTCCCTTTACATAGGATTACCCCAATATCAACTTGCGCTCTTACAACTTATCCAAAACACGGCGGCAAGGCTGATAACAGGAAAAAAAAAACGTGGGAATCCATCTCCCCTTCAATGAGAAGCCTACATTGGCTAACCGTAAAGAATCGGGTCATTTTTAAGACCCTCTGCCTCACCCACAAATGCACCCACGGAGACGCTCCTCAATACCTTCTCGAGAAAATAAAACACTACACACCCAATCACAGTCTTCGATCGTCCGACCAAAACCTCCTCCTCATCCCCAAGTCCCGCTACAAATCAAAAGGGGAACGAAGATTCGCTGTTCAAGGACCACGGCTATGGAATGCACTACCAACCTACATCCGCATGGAAGAAAACCATCAGGCCTTCAGGAAAAAACTCAAGACCCACCTCTTCTAAGAAGCCTGACAACAAAGCACTAATACAGCGCCTTGAGGCGATTCAGTTCGCATTGTAGCGCTATACAAATTATTCATTCATTCATTCACAGTGGACCAATACAAGCAGATGACATGGCTCCCTAAATCATCACTAACTGTGGAAACTTCACACTGGACCTCATCCAACTTGAATTTTGTGCCTCTCCACTCTTCCTTCAGACTCTGGGACCTTGATTTCCAAATGAAATGCAAAATTGACTTTCATCTAAAAGAGGACTTTGGACCACTGAGCAACAGTCAATTCTTTTTTCTCTTTAGCCCAGGTAAGATGCTTCTGACATTGTCTCTGGTTCAGGAGTGGCTTGACACAAGGAATGTGACAGTTGTAGCCCATGTCCTGGATATATCTGTGTGTGGTGGCTCTTGAAGCACTGACACCAGCCATAGTCAACTTCTTGTGAATCTCCCCCAAGTTCATGAATGACATTTGCTTTGCAAACCTCTCGAGGCTGCGGTTATCCCTGTTGCTTGTGCACCTTTTTCTACCACTCTTTTTCCTTCCACATAACTTTCCATTAATATGCTTGGCTACAGCACTATGTGAACAGCCAGCTTCTTTAGCAATAACCTTTTGTGACTTACCCTACTTGTGGATGACTGTCTTCTGGACAATTGTCAGATTAGTTGTCTTCCCCAGGATTGTGTAACCTACTGAACCAGACTCAGAAACCAGGTAAAGGCTCAGGACTTTACAGGTTTTGAGTTAATTAGCTGATTAGAGCGTAACACCATGATTCTATAATATTGAACTTTTTCACAATATTCTACTTTTCTGAGATACTGAATTTTGGGTTTTCACTAGCTGTAAGCCATATTCATCCGCATTAAAAGAAAGAAATGCTTGAAATATATCACTGTGTGTGTAATGAATCTGTATAATACGAGTTTCACTTTTTGAATTGAATTACTGAAATACTTTAACTTTTTGATGATATTCTATTTTTTTGAGATGCACCTGTATAGACTTTGTTGATTCTTATGGTCTAAAAAAGTCTTTGTAGTTCTTTACTATAGTCTCCTCCTGTATC
Organism: Lithobates sylvaticus; assembly: GCA_028564925.1. NCBI lineage: Eukaryota > Metazoa > Chordata > Amphibia > Anura > Ranidae > Lithobates > Lithobates sylvaticus. The sequence goes on from CM053027.1 coordinate 573,638,193, forward strand.
TTCTTGGGTGTTTGACAATCCCATTTGCAGGACTTCTGACCTTGAATAAAGAAAGAAAAAAAAATGTTTATAAAACCTATTTATAATTCTAAAAGGACTACTATACTGTACAGTGCTTTAATAGGGAAATCAAATTTGTTGCAATCTAAACTCTAGGATGAATCACCTCATTCTACACAAAGATTTCATATAAGGGCTCATTTAGATGGGTGTCTGCATTTGGATCTGTGTACCTGCTCCTGCCTGCAGATCACAGTTTGACATGCGACTGTGTCCGTGTAGGTGCTGCATCTGCATCCAATTCTATGGGCTGCCAGCTCAGCTCTGAGGTAGACGCACAAGCAGCTAACATGGCTCAGCATGGGCAATGGGTCTAATCACCCCTTTTGAATAGGCCCTAAGAGATAACAACATCTTTACTGACTCAATAAATAGAAAGCTTCTCTCATCACAACAGAAAAACGTATGACGAGGGACCGGCAGAGTGCCAAGGCTCAGGTAAAATAGGGTATTAACCATAGAACAACAAATCCCCTTTTCCCACCTGAAATTACCAAATGACACATTACTTCTTTGGAGTCGAATGGCCATAGCAGCCATTTTATTACAAAACCAATAAAATACAGTATTAGAGAGAACAAGCTCAATGCATATACATACAATCAATTCATGACCAATAACAAAGTCAGATTAATCCTGCCAGGTCTAAGGTCTTTGAAGGTCGATAGAATTACAAGAAAACCAGTTGTATCTGCCACACCATAAAAGGCCCCCAGCCGCCATTACACCACTAACTAACCACTTACTTACTATCAGATACAACCTAATTATAGTCCAGATGTTACCAACGTATTAATAGGAAGGGACACCCATACCATACAGTGCCTTGAAAAAGTATTCATACCCCTTGACATTTTCCACATTTTGTCATGGTACAACCAAAAATTTAAATGTATTTAATTGGGATTTTATGTGATAGACCAACACAAAGTGGCACATAACTGTGAAGTGGAAAGAAAATTATAAATGTTTTTCAAAAATTTTCACAAATAAATATGTGAAAAGGGTGGCGTGCATTTGTATTCACCCCCCTTTACTCTGATACCCCTAATTAAAATCTAGTGGAACCAATTGCCTTCAGAAGTAACCTAATTAGTAAACAGTGTCCACCTGTGTGTAATTTAATCTCAGTATAAATGCAGCTGTTCTGTGAAGCCCTCAGAGGTTTGTTAGAAAACCTTAGTGAACAAACAGCATCATGAAGGCCAAGGAACACACCAGACTGGTCCGGGATTAACTTGTGAAGAAGTTTAAAGCAGGGTTAAGGTTATAAAGAAATACCCCAAGCTTTGAACATCTCACTGAGCACTGTTCAATCCATTATCGGAAAATGGAAATAGTATGGCACAACTGCAAACCTACCAAGACATGGCCGGCCACCTAAACTGACAGGCCGGGCAAGGAGGGCATTAATCAGAGAAGCAGCCACAAGGTTCATGGTAACTCTGGAGGAGCTGCAGAGATCCACAGCTCAGGTGGGAGAATCTGTCCACAGGACAACTATTAGTCGTGCACTCCACAAATCTGGCCTTTATGGAAGAGTGGAAAGAAGAAAGCCATTGTTGAAAGAAAGCCATAAGAAGTCCCGTTTGCAGTTTGCGAGAAGCGATGTTGGGGGACACAGCAAACATGTAGAAGAAGGTGCTCTGGTCAGATGAGACCAAAATTAAACTTTTTGGCCTAAAAGAAAAATGCTATGTGTGGTTGAAAACTTACACTACACATGACTCTGAACACACCATCCCCATTGTGAAACATGGTGGTGGCAGCATCATGTTGTGGGGATGCTTTTCTTCAGCAGGGACAGGGAAGCTGGTCAGAGTTGATGGGCAGATGGATGGAGCCAAATAATGACAATCTTAAAAGAAAACCTGTTAGAGTCTGCAAAAGACTTGTGACTGGGGCGGAGGTTCACCTTCCAGCAGGACAACAACCCTAAACATACAGCCAGAACTACAATGGAATGGTTTAGATCAAAGCATATTCATGTGTTAGAATGGCCTGGCAAAAGTCCAGACCTAAATCTAATTGAGAATCTGTGGCAAGACTTGAAAATTGTTGTTTACAGACACTCTCCATCCAATCTGACAGAGCTTGAGCTATTTTACAAAGAATGGGCAAAAATGACACTCTATATGTGCAAAGCTGGTAGAAACTTCCCCAAAAAGACTTGCAGCTGTAATTGCAGCAAAAGGTAGTTGTACAAATTATTGACCCTGAATACAAATGCATGCCACGCTTTTCACATATTGATTTGGAAAAAATTTGGAAAACCATTTATAATTTTCCTTCCACTTCACAATTATGTGCCACTTTGTGTTTCTATCACATAAAACCCCAATAAAATACTTTTATGTTTTTGGTTGTAACATGAAAAAATGTGGAAAATTTCATGGGGTATGAATATTTTTCAAGGCACTGTATATGGGCCTGACCCATAATTCTCCACCATTTTGAAGCAGCACCACTAGACCCAATAGACTCCCTACCAGCTGCTATGACAAAAATTAAACAAACTCCTAAAACCCATACATAGACTAAAACGTAACTAAAATCCCCCAACCCAACTTATATCCCTCAGCACTGCAAAGAACAGTAAGCTTCCCACCAACCAAAAACAAAACAAGGGAGGGAGGGTGGTAGAAGACTGTCTGATGTGTCACAAGCTCTGACTGAGCTCTGACAAGCTTCCCCCTTCTCTCTACCCCTTACTGAACACACTCTTTGCCCTGGACTCTCCAATCCGGTAAGCTTGCTGCCCCTTTCAAAAAACACCCCACTAAACCTCTGCCTCATCTGCACACCTCAGTCTTGCTGGTCCTCCTCTCAGTTCCACTTAGATCCAGACCATTACTGTAAACAGGTAAGTATTAAGATATAACTAAAGGCAAAACTTTAACATTTTTAAATTTGGAGTGGAGAGGGATCAGAAACCCTGTCAGTATTTACTGCCTGTGTCCCCATTAAGGAGATTCACCCTCTCGATTTGTCCTGTTTACCATTATCATTGAAAGTGAAAGTAAAAGAAAATCCCAGATTTTGGGTTGTCCCCAGAAAAGGGAACGCTAGTTTTGGTGACCTGGGGGTCATACTTTGCAGGGATTTCCATTCAATTCCTGTTTGTCTATGGGGCAGAAAGTGAAGGGAAATCTCTGCAATGGGACACAGATGGCAAAAAAAAAAAAAAATCTGTAAAAAAAAAAAAAAAGTAACCCTCCCTGATGCCCCGCACACGGTCGCAAATTCCGACGGAAAATGTCCGATCGGACCATGTTGTAGGAAAATCCGCCCGTGTGTGGGCTCCATCTGACCTTTTCCGTCTGAAATTCTGACGGAAAAAATTTGAGATCCTGCTCTCAAATTTTCCGACAACAAAATCCGATCTGACTTTTTCTGATCGTGTGAAAGTGCCACGCATACTCAGATCAAATTATGAGACTAAAGCTATTGGCTAATAGCCTCTACGTAGTTCCGTCATACGCAACGAACGTCACCACGTTCAGAATGATCAGATTTTCTGACAACTTTGTCCGACCGTGTGTATGCAACACCAGTGTCGGACAAAATCCGTCGGAAAAAAATCCGACGGATTTTGTGGTCGGAATTTCCGACCCTGTGTACGGGGCATTACTCTGTTATTCAGCATTGTACAGCATGTAATGAGAGTTTGGGTTTAAGGACACTTTAAACTTTTTTTTTTTTAAGTCTTGGATAGAGTGGGAAAGGTTAAAACCTCTATCTGGTTTTGAATTCTGTTTGTGTCCCCCGTAGAAGAGATTTCTCTTTCTTTTCTGTCAGACACCCATTACCTGGACAGAAAGTGAGGCAAAATCCCAAATCAAGATCAGTAAAAAGCCAACGACCCCTTCCTTACACTATCCAATAGTGGGTCAAGCTGATCTGAAAGACAAACCATTATTCTGCATCTGACTTGCTTCTGGGTCTGAAGGCTGTAAACCTAGCCCTTAGGCTAGGTTCACACTTGTGCGAGTGGTTGCTGCTTGCGGCACCACGACCACCCACAGAGAAAAACATGCTGCCGTTCAGGAGATGAGATCCGTGGGGAACTTTTGGATCGAGCAAAGAAGAGATGGAATCTTATGGCACGCCTAGGGGATAACTAAGCTGGGGAAAAAGGAACATTTGCCCTCTGGACAAATACTAATAAGATATGGTGAGCTGCTGGCCCTAGTCATACATTGATCTGTGGGGGACCCGTAGTCGGTGACCCATGCTGAGCATTATTTAATTACTTAATTAAGACTGAGAGCCAACATCTGATAGAGAGATGTCTTCTAGTATCAAATTGTTTTGGAACTTTGAAACGTCATGTGACCAAAGGAAGCTGGTGCTTCGAGTTGGGGAAAGGCGTATCAAAATAAATGTCCTTTAGAGACAATTTTTCACCATGCCCACCCATCGCTGAGGAACCATGACACACATTGCATGGTATACTTGAAGCCCAACTCCAGGTACAAAAAACCCTTGCAGTGGGTCCCCCCTCCCAATGCTCATACTTAGGGGGGTAGAACGAGAGGTTTAATTTCTTATTTGACTCTCCTCGAAGCTCCAGTCTGTGGTGTGTAGGTGAGGGTGGGTGGGCGTGGCATCATCACATACAATGCAGGGCTATTAACCCTGTATTGTACATGGTGGAGGCTAATTAGCACACAGAAATCTGTTACTACAGAAGAGTTAGTTGGTTGTGTTTGCCCCCCCCCCCCCCGGCTACAGGTTCCCAGTCATCCATTATGTGTACCCCGCTCACAATTTGCTCAGACACCATGCAACATAAAGCTGCTTGTTTTTTTCTATTAAAATATTTATTTATGTCATATTTCTCCGTAAACCTCTCCTCTTAATCAATGCCAAAATCAAACATTTGTCACACTTACCAAAACGCAACTCCCATTTATGCTAACAAAGTGGTTGATTGGATTTTGTTCATCAAGCGAGTATGGCCAAAATGGATTTCTCAGCTTCAAATTAATTAATGAATATTTTACAGTGAATGCAAGCAATATTTTAACATAATCAGCCGGTAATATTCGCATTATATTAAAACAGTTGCTTTTGTAGAGCAGATATTGCCGAACTGAGCTATTCATTATAAATGTTTTATATCTTTTTTTTTTTTCCTTTGCGCTTTTCTTTCTTACTTTAATTAAGATGGAACTGCATAGACAATACCTTGTTACTTCAAGTAATTGCAGTCTCATTGTAATTTTTTCCCTCTTATCACATTCTTGTTTGAAACCTAGACTGAAAATCAAGTGTATATTTAGTAAGTTTACATATCAAAGGATAAGTGCACTTTTTAGTGTGCTATACTTACCTGCCCTCTCCTACCATAGGTGCAACTATAGCCATTGGAGACCAATTGCCCAGAAGCAGTAATTTAAAGTGCAACTTTGGATTAATTGCTCCTGGGTACCATGTTCTCCTCCAGTGTGAGTTAAAGTGGTAGTCAATTTTTTTTTAAACTTGTACTTACAGGTAAGCTTACCTGTTGGTACTGTGAATATCTTGTAAACGTGCGCCCTTTAGAAGATATTCACTGCGGCTGCAGCCTGTGACATCACCAGCGTATGCGCATTAGCTGTGTAATTGTGTGCCCTCAATGCAAAGAGCACTATGCCACGATTGAGACTTCTGTGGCATGGCCATTCAAACAGCTGGAGAGTGCAACCCCGGAAGGAAGACCATGTGAAGATGGTAGCTCTGGCAGTGTTGACAGTGCACCACTATAGGGTTCCATTTAGTAGGTAAGTGTGTCATAATGTGCTAGCATGCACCTCATACTAGCACATTATGATATAAGACTGCAGAGGGACCATGTAAAAAAATTTAAGATTTTACTACCGTTTTAAAGGCTTTTTTTTACACTTTCTCTTTTTTCAGATGTTTTCACATGATGCAGGTGGTCCTTTTCCACTTCTTTCCTATTCTTCCAGCAATAGGAAGATGATGCAGAGTATGGTGATGACCTGACAGCCACTCCACGGAACATTACATTGTGACTGTAGGGTGCCGTAGTGATGTTCTCCTGGGGGGGATGACGCCGTTCTTGCACCGGATGTCTTCAGTTTTCACTATCATTCAACAGGTCATCTGGAGGAGGAAAATAATTACTGTAAGGGACGGAGTTGAAGAGGAAGACATTATTACACCTGCTTGGGGATCATAAACAAATTAAAATCTCAAAACATATTTCCTGGAATTTTGTTTTAAAGTTATTATACATTTTTCTACCTGAACCTTGTAAAGAAGTATGAGGTATTTGAAACGGCACTGCACAGGTTAATGCATGACCTCTGTCTTTAGTCATCTCCTATGAAGGATCTACATACCCCATGATCCCAAAGTCTCTCAGTTTAGGGTTGGGGCAGGTGAGGGCTATATAGCAGTGGCGGCTGGTGCTGTTTATTTGAGGGAGGGGTGTCAAACAAGTAATCTCGTCGCTGCCACAAATCCCACCCCCCCGTCGGTTGGTGGGCCCCACACTTACACCGCCAACATCCCACCCCCGATTGTTCGGCCCTGCACTTACCCCATCTAGGTCGCGGGCAGCTTCGGCTCATCCCTGTGTCTCAGAGGGGGGGGACAAGCGGGGGGAGGAGTGCTACCCACCAGATGCGTCTCCTGCAACACACATATGTGCGGATTATGTTTCTTAATGTATTGAAAGACTAAAGATCTTTTTATCTGCAGGGGGGGTGGGCTGTGGGAGAGGATCCTGTCCATGACAGCCATCAGTCCCCTTTCCAGTAAACAGTCAAGTAAACTTTGGAATCCAATGAATTACGGTGGGCAGTCCGGGTCCCCCAGTCATGAGGGGGGTCTCAGGGGACCCGGCTAGAAGACCGGCATTGTAGCAATCAGCTAGGGGGTACATCCAGGTTCCAGGGGGGGGGGGGGGTAGGATATGTCTCAGAGGGGGGGGACAGGTGGGGGGGACGGAGTGATTCAGCCCATGCTGTCGCTTCTCTGGGCGAGGTGAAGATGGTTTCCAGATTGCTCCCCTTCATCATAGTTCAAGGAGGGTGTCAGTATTCCTGCGTTAGGTGCAGGGGGGTGGGGCATAGTGGGAGAGGATCCTGTCCATGACAGCCATCAGTCCCTCCAGTCGTGACCTAGATCCACCCAACCCCAGCCCAACAAGGGGGTGGATTCGGAGGTGACATTAAGGTGGGCAGTCCGGGTCCCCCAGTCATGAGGGGGGTCTCAGGGGAGCCTGCTGGGGCGAACCAGGGCATCACAAAGGGACCGCCTGGATGGCGGGAGGTGATATGCCATCAGTGCACAGTATTCCCTCCTCTGAGAGTGGATAGTCAAACGGTCGGCGTATCTCGCCCCCCGGAACATACTCACAGTTAGTGGAGGTTGTCAGGTGCACTCAGGTACGGAGTGATTCACCCCATGCTGTCGCTTCTCTGGGCGAGGTGAAAAATTGGGTGCGTTCTCCATCTTGAACCCGCAGCTTGGCAGGAAAAGCATGCTGTATTTGATTCCCTTGGTTCTAAGGATTGCCCGCACAGGATCGAAAGATTTTCGTTGCCGCTGTGTTTCCACAGAATAGTCAGGGAAGATGAGGATTCTGGCGTTGTCCAGCTTCAGCTCACCCTGTGCTCTGGCCGAGCGAAGCACCGTGTCCCTATCCCTGTAGTGGAGAAGGATCAGGATTCGGAGCGGGAGCTCAACTAAAACATGTCCGCTCTCTGCGCCATCTTGGCCACGCCCCATCATGACCTCTGTCTTTAGTGTGTAATTGACATCTCCTGTGAAGGATCTACATACCCCATAATCCCAAAGTCTCTAAGTTTAGCGTTGGGGCAGGTGAGGGCTATATAGCAGTGGCGGCTGGTGCTGTTTATTTGAGGGAGGGGCGTCAAACAAGTAATCTTGTCGCTGCCACCCCCCCCGTGGGTCGGTGGGCCCCACACTTACACCGCCAACATCCCACCCCCGATTGTTCGGCCCTGCACTTACCCCATCTAGGTCGCGGGCAGCTTCGGCTCATCCCTGTGTCTCCTCCTCAACTGCGTCTCGGGGGCTTCACAGTGGCATCCTCCTCAGCGGCTTCCCTCCTCCTTCCCTTGGCGCGGCAGCCAATACGATAGCTTCTCCTCTCGGCCAATTGGGTCTCACCCACTTTCTGATTGGCTGGGAGGAGAGTCAGGAAGACAATAGCGAATATTAATTCGCTATTGTCACACAACTGGGTGGGCTCAGCCCACCCTTTTTTAAAGTTAATTAGAGCCTCTAGCTCTAATAACGTGCTTCTACAAAAAAAAAGCCCAGATTGGAATCCATGCATCTGGTACCCTGCATATAGATTAGGGGCCGGCCGCATGGATTAGGGGGGCGTCGCCCCTGCATCCCTATTGGATGGGCCACCATTGCTACACAGTAATTAAAGGACACAGACTCAAGCAGGCAGAGCATGCACAGACACACTCACACACGCAAAGCTCACTTTATGCAGATGGAAGACTTATTTTTTTTACATCAGTATTCCCACATTTGTAATGCAACACAGAGCAGATAGTAATGCATGCGTTGGACGCTTTGTAACCCGGAACAGAAAGTTGTCTCGTCCCTTTGTCGAAAAGGGACAGGTTAGTTGTAAGAATATATGGACATGGGAGAATCAATCAGCAATTACACCACAAACCACATGTAAACCCATCATTACAAGGTAAGGCAAACAAATAGCAAAGGGAATATAGCTTCACTAAAACCAAGTTAAAGCGGTGTTTCACCTAAAAAAAAAAAAAATGTAAAAGTCAGCAGCTAAAAAAAAAGCAGCTGCTGACTTTTAATAAGTATACTTACCCTCCCAGGGCACCCGCGATGTCGGTCGTGGAGGCCGAGATGTCCCTCGGCGATCCGGTTCCAGCGCCGCCATCCTCAGTAAGGGACCCGTTTCCTACTGCGCATGCGCAAGTCGGCGCGTGGCCCACTGCGCATGCGCGAGTCGAATTTGTGAATGGGGAACGCGATGTGTTGTGGGACACGGTTCCCATAACACACCGCGCCCCATTCACTAGAAGACGGCGCTCGGAGCAGAGGAGAGAACATCACTGCGGAGCAGGAAGAGGCAGACTAGGACGATCTGCCTAGCAACAGCCATTTCTGGTAAGTAAAAATAATTTTTTATTTTTTTTTTCATTTTAAATTTTTATTAACATTTTTTTAAAGTTTTTTTTTTTCAGGGTGGCCCACCACTTTAAGTCCACAAAAAGATTTGAAAGTCTACAATGCCTTTAAATCTTAAATCAATGCAAACAGCTATACCACTATGAGCAATTTTACCTGCCACAGGATTTGTATCTCCAACCAATTATTGGATTAATACAACCCAACCACACTTAGTGACCTTACTTTTCTTTACTGTACCTACAACAATACAGCCTGGTCATCTCCATGCCCTCCAGCCTTTGATTGGACAATGATGAATCAGCAACAGACTGATGGGGTAATTTTTCTGTTCTCTCCTCCTCTTAGCATGTTCCTTGTCAGCACATGTGCATGCAGTAAATCTGATTGGCCACATGCACTGATACACTGATTGGATAGAATCAAGTCAAACTCAGGTATTTATATTAATTGTATCTATCAAACGTTCTGCAGTTGCCACTGTGCTGCAGAACTGTCACTCACTCTTCCAAATGTACTTGACAAAACATTTTATTTTTCACCTTCAAACTACATTATTAGTAAAATTAAGAAATGTTGCTTTTTTTATTAATACCTTAACACTTTAGAATAGAGATAGAGATGAGGCATTGGATGGCATTTCTGTTGTCATGGAAACAAGTCCTGGTCTGAATGATGTTGCCTGTGTGTGGGCCATGCAGTTGTAATTTAGGTAAATATTTCCTATTAGATACTGTACATGTTTAGCACAGGGAGGGAGCAGCAAAGGATAGTGCACTAAATCCAGTCTGCTTAAAAAATGCATAACTGTGGGTGTTCCTATATATATATATATATATATATATATATATATATATGTACATGATATAATGATCATTTAGTCCAGGTGGCCCTAATATAGGGTAAGGCTTACCTTACTTCTAGCTATAATCTTCTCTTCTCCCACCCTGGAATGTGGGCGTCATCACCTACACACTGGTCCTGCATTGTATATGATGACATAGGGGAGGGTGCGGGTGACACAACCAGTGATAAAGAGGGACATTGAGGAACTGGTTGTCACTACTGAAACCAGTAGAAAGGAAGCCTGTGGGTAAGCACCACTCTTTATTAGAGCCCTCCTAAACTAAACGAATACCCACCCACATAAAAAAAAATTGTCGTGATTTGAGCTTTATTGTAAAGTCTGCTGAAATGAACTTTCTGATATACATATGTAGCGGTAACACCTTTTCAAGGGGTCCGCTAGGTGTAAATTTAGTTATTTTAGTCTCTCAGAACAGTAAAGGGGTTCTGAGAGCTGATTGCATAGGGAAGCTTTGGCATCAGTTTGGCTGGGCTGTGTTGGGGTTCTGCCTGATTATGTGTGCGGTGAGGTGCACATGACAGGCTCAGAAACAGGCCTGGTTGGACGTTTGGGTACCTGCATTCCTCTGAGCCAATTAGTGGGTGCGTTTGGTCCCGCTGAGGAGTCTGGGGAAGGGTACTTAAGATGCTGAGTCACGTGTTTGGGGTTCGTTAGGCCATAGCTGCCTGTTCCTGATTCTGGACCGGGGTAGCCCCGCGAAGGGTCCCGGTCATGGAAGCGTCTGCTGTCCCGCAACATGGCCTGTTTGACTGACCCCATAGACCCGCTTGGTCTGGGGCAGGGATCCGTCTGTTCCCCAGTCTCGGAGCCGGCTGGTCCGAGGCTCAGTGAGTGAGGGAGGATTCAAGGTGTCCGGGTGCGCTCTCAACTTGGAGGGGCAATGCAGCTCGTGTAGGCGACCGGGGGAGGACTCTTTGGAGGAGGGCCAACGAGCTGGCATCCTGAGAAGTGCCTGGTTGCTGGGTTGTCAAGAACACTAAAGAATCCACATTTCCCCAATACTGTCAAGGAAACAGAGAACGTTCCAGGTACTGAGGAAAAGTTCCTGTTTGTTTCTGAGTGCTGCTTAAATTCAAGTTCAGAGACTTTGCAAATTCTGAAATTCAAGTGCTGACTGCCATAAACTCTGGCTAGAGATTTGTTCGGCTTTGAAGCGCCCAGCTGCGAGTGGCTACTCTCTGGGTTGGCAAATAGAGACTTTCATATACTTAGCAGTTCAAAGTGCCTGAGTTTTCGTTCACCCTTGCCCTCTGTTCCCACATGAGACTGTGTCTGTTGGATGTTACCCCTGCAAATAAAAACCTTTCAAAAGGACTTTTTATGGTGTCAGTGTGCAAAGTCGTTGGGTACTAACTCTGGGTACCCCTAGACCTGGAGGAACAAGCTGAGCAGAGGTAACCGGTAAGCCCAAAATTCAAGGCCGCCCCACCGAGGGTTATGGCCGCTACACATACTTGTATGATTCACATACAGCTGTTCCATATTCAAATCTGCACAATCCCTCTATCAGTTACAGTATCTGTTTTGGGCATTGGAGTGAGAACCATTGCTGACTGACCTGGTTTATCTTGTAACTGGTTTTATATCAGCAATATAAAACCAGTTACAAGATAAACCAGGTTGATGGGATTAGAGTGGCCATAGCCTGCCCAGTACAAGGGGTTGTGGTAAGTAGTGGAATACTTACCTTATTCTTGTACTCTTCTTCTATCCACTGCAGCCCTAGAATGTGGGTGAGCCCTCAACATCCTCATGTACAATCAGGGACCACTGCTTCTGCATTGACGAGAATTCAGCTTTTACGCAGTTGACTCGACAACATATTCACTGAAAATGTCCCCCAGATGTAGATCCATCATCAATCATGACGCCCACCACACCGCCGGACCTAAAAAACACAACACATCTATGAAATTCTCAAGTTAATCTTCTTCCATATTCACTGACTGTATGTGAATACTACACTATAAAAACCTTAGTTGAGTCAGGAACCTATAGATTTCTGGATAATTCTTTACTTGCTCTTATTTTCTCCCCTCTGCCCTATTAAGCAAACTCCTGGTTTCATTCTTTGGTAGCTAATCCTATACGAAATTATGGAGCAGACACAGCTGACTGTACATAATTATGGATTATGATTCAAAGTTGTATGAAAGCTTTTATAATTACACAAATAATTACTGGCAGAGCATTGCCTGTTCTGTTGATGTAAAATCCAATCCACTCCAAAATAAAGTCAAATTTTAAAATGTAATTTGCTGCCAATTAGCGCTGCTATAATTTAGCCGTAATTTCAAAAGTGCAGTAAAATTCCATTAACTTATTTTTTTGTAAAAAGCATTGAAGAACTCCAGTCTAATCAAAGAAATATGATGAGGAGCTATGAAACAACCTTGTATTGTCCTGCCAAATACCTACGGGGGAACTAATAATATGCAAATTAGAGGCTCTCTGGATTCTGACACCTTAAGTGTATACCTGTAGCCTTTCTCAGGCCCTGTCATAATTAGCAGACTCACAACTCATAACAAGAAAGTATAATCTGATAGGGTATTGTGCGTTAGGCTAAAAGGAGACAAAAGTCTTCCACTAAACTAGTGCAGAGCATTCTTAAACTTAACTACATGCATTTTTTTTTTTAAATAAGGGTCTCCATCCAGTTAAGAAAATAAAGAAAGCAGCTCAGGCCGCAATATTTGCCTTCAAATCTGAAGTTTTCTGCTGCAGTACTTCCTTTTTCTCCATAAGGTGTCCACATCCAGAATAAACATGTGCATTCATTTTCGTCCGAATGCATTTTTGTCCGAATTTTGGGTATTTTCGTTATCGTTTTTACAAACGATAACGAACGCGCAGAATCTGAAAACCGAAAGATCCGTCATAAACAAATGCTTTATTTTCGTTTTCGTTGCAACAGTTCGATATAGATAGGAGATTCGACATGACACTGACAATAGCAATCTGTGTCCATCGAACCTGTGGTCAAATGTGCCTAATCTTATCTCTATTAGTTCAAGATTATTCTACATAGAGAGAAAAGATTCGACATTATAGAGACAATAGCAAAAAAGGTTGAATGTGCCTAACCTAACTCTATTAGTCCAAGATTATTCAACATAGAGAGAAAAGATTTGACATGAAGATTCGACGAAGCAGTCGCCGCAATGGACATTTATGGTCAAATGCTCCGCCCATAGGCTATAGAAGAATTCTAATGTTGGTTGACTAGTAATAATATTTAATAAATATAATTATTACTAGTGTCATACAACATTAGAATTATACCATAGCTTGTAGGCGGAACATTCGACCAGAAATGTATGATTGCGGCATCGTACAGTTTAGCTGCTCCGTTGAATCTTCTTAAAACATTCAACAGACACCATAAGCCTTCAATGACAGATTCGACCTTAATTATTTCGGATTTTCGGACGAATGCATTTTTTAACAAAATTAAATAAATGAAAACGAATTTCGGGAGTAACTAAATAAATAAATTTTTCAGACGAAAACGAAATTCCGAAACAAAATATTTCAGTGTGCACATGTCTAATCCAGAGTCATTCAACCCAGAAGACTAAGGACATTCTGTTAATTGTGTCATGGCTTCATTCCTTTGAATGAGTGTCATTCTGGCTCCCTTCATAGTGTGTTTATTTTGTACAGAGAGCAGAGCAGATGTCATCAGCACCACTCTCTGTGTCTCAGAGAACTATACACTGCTGAAGAAGATCGAGGAAGAAAAGGAGCTTGTGTGTCACATGATTGGCCAGAAGGCATCAGAAAAAGGTATACTAGAAGAAAAAAAAAAAAAAGAAGCATAACATACAGTATGGGGAAGGCTCAGGGGTGGGGTACCTGTGGAGAAAGCTGTTCTTGAAAGCCCAAATATACAATTTTTCTTATGTTTTAGGTGCTGAAAAAAAGGAAGATTTCCAATTACTTTTTTCTCACTTTTTGGAGGGTGATAGAACAGCAAACTTCAGGCATTTAGGAGGCAATATTGCCACCCCCTGAATGCCTGTTTTTTTTTTTTTTTGTGTTTTTTTTTTTTGGAACATCGTTTTTGCATGGAACTAATGCACCACAATTGCAAGCCAAGCTTCTGGCTTATGGTTGTACTGTGGTCTCATTGACAACAGTGGGTAAAGTTGCTGCCTGTCAAACTCAGCAACTCCAGATGAATTTTCCCTGGCATGTTTGGGGGCATTAGAAATCCAGTCAAACCATTCACTTTTACTGCCTGTGTGAACAAGGCCTTATTGTGCTCATTGCCTTACTGTATCTTGTTAAGCTAGCTGATAGACCAGGGGTCTTCAAACTACGGCCCTCCAGTTGTTCAGGAACTACAATTCCCATCATGCCTAGTCATGTCTGTGAATGTCAGCGTTTTACAATGCCTCATGGGATGTGTAGTTCCACAACAGCTGGAGGACCGTAGTTTGAAGATCCCTGTGATAGACATTTGTACAGTGCCTGTGACAAGAATAAGATATTCGAATCCCCATAGTAAGTAACATGCACTCTAGATCATAATTAGTTAAATTGTGTGCAAGTACTATTTATCTGCATTCTCATATTTGAGTGGAAGCCTGCTGCTGGGTGAAAAGGATGACTGCTGACAGAACACTAAAAAAAAGGACTGCCTGTTTTTTTGGAGAACCCAGTAGGGGGCACCCTGTTGGTCAGGAACTGACCTGAGGTTTGTTAATTGTTAGGACATGCAGATGTTTTTTTTTTGTTTGTTTTTTAAGTTTTTTTTATATTATAGACTTGCTGTACAAATCTTTCTTGCAGTGAAGCTGTTTGTTTGCAGCCTTGCTGAATAATAGTGCAGGACAAACCTACTGCTGTAATTTGAGCATTACACTCTATAAGCTATTGCACCAAGATGAATGAGACCTTGCTCTCGTACATTCTACAGAGTTTTTAGCAAACAGGAAATGACACCCTGCCGATCCAGCCAGTGTGAGAGCAACTGTCAAGAACCATAAACCAGGCGGGGACAGAAAGTGCAATTAAAATCAAGCCTTTAATAAAATGGCAAAAATAACACAGTTCAGGGACGTAGTCAATAAACAGAAGCCAGGGTCTGAATGTCAGAGCGGACATTCAGATGAGCCGGGGTCAGGAAACCAGAAGTCAGTGTAGTCAGGAGCAAAAATCAGGAACAGAGATCGAAGGGAAGTCAGCCGGGCCAAGTCATACACAGGAGCACAGGAAGGGAGCACTCAGAGATCATGGACCATGCAAGGACAAAGAGGAAATATGCTAAGCTGCTTAAATAGCAAAAAGGGGCTGGCTATAGCCTGAACTAATGAGGCAGTTTAATGGTAACCAGGTGAGTCACTGTGGTAACAATGAGTGGCTAGTAATTAACCGACAGCTGAGCAGCTTCTGAGCACTGAAAGAAAATAGCTGCTCGTTAAGTTGCAGGAACCCAGCCCTGACAGCAACACAAACAAGCACGTGAGCACTCACTTGCACATTTTACACATTTTACTATTGCCAGCATCAGGATCACTAGTGTGACATCAGCCTTAGTTAAACATGCTACATCACAGCATCTTTTTTTATTTTCTATGGTACCTCTGCTGATAAAATCATTGTTCTGTCAAACACTGCTGGATCTGTGAATATATTTATACTTATTGAGCTTTAAATACACAATAGGGGCAATTCAATAAGGCATTTGTGACACATTTCTGGTGGCGTGAATTAGTCGGAAGCCTTGTGCTAAAATTTTTAAAGCCATGCTAAATTTTCATTATTATTCCTATGTGTGCGGCAAATACAGTCAGATACATATCCATCATGCCATACCATCATGGAGGCGTGTGCTTGGCCCCAAACTTATTCAGATGCAACATAAAGCCATTGTCATTAAGAACTATCTTCAGTGTAAAGAAGAACAAGAAGTCCTGATATCAACATCATCGAGTCTGTCTGGGATTACATGAAGAGACAGAAGGATTTGAGGCAGCCTACATCCACAAAAGATCTGTGATTAGTTCTCCAAAATGTTTGGAACAACCTACCTGCCAAGCAACTTCAAAAACTGTGTGCAAGTGTACCTAGAAGAAATGAAGAATTCATGCTGTTTTGAAGGCAAAGGGTGGTCACAACAAATATTGATTTGATTTGGATTTCTTTTCTGTTCCTTTACTTCCTATCTGGTTAATTGATACAAATAAACTATTAACAATTCTATTTCTTGAAGCATTCTTCATTTAAAGCATTTTTTCGCACCTGCCTAGAACTTTTGCCCAATACTTTACATGACTCTGTTGCAAATTCTACCATTTGCAGCTCTAGTGCAAGACAGATTTTTAAGAAATATCTATGACACTCTTTAGACATTTCACAGATTTGTACGACATGCAGGGAATCTTTAGTTCAGGAAACATGAAACCACCGATCTTTTGTTTGGTGGCCTATATGGTTGAAAAGCATATTGGCATATCAAAGGCCCCAATGTTGTCTCCAGTTATGCCGCGTACACACGATCGGAAATGCCGCCATCAAAACTCAGACGAGAGCTTTTTGTCGGAAATTCGACCGCGTGTATGCTCCATCGGTCTTTTGCTGGCGTAATTCCAGCCAGCAAAAGATTGAGCGCATGTTCTCTATTTTTGGGTCGGGAAAAGTTCCTATCCGAAAATGTGATCGTCTGTATGCAATTTGCATGTGCAAAAAATCACGCATTCTCGGAAACAATTTGACGCATGCTCGGAAGCATTGAACTTAATTTTCTCGGCTCGCCGTAGTGTTCTTGACGGTCGAAAGTTCAGAGAACTTTTGTGTGACTGTGTGTATGCAAGACAAGCTTGAGCGAAATTCCGTTGGAAAAACTATTCCAGATTTTTCAGACGGAAATTCCACTCGTGTGTACGCGTCATAAGGCATTCTAGCTAAATATTTTACTGACATTTTCACATGAAACAAAGGGTAGGGCTTACACAGAAGTACATAATCATTTAGAGCTAACTATAGGTGGATTTTCCTGACACACGCATGACAGCATACACATATGGGATAGGCTCCGCCTCTCACCCAATCAGGACCGGTTATACTATATTTAAATAAGTCACCTCCCCCTAGGCGGCATTCTCTTTTTTTCCCTCAAATGCTCAGAAGGTTATAACTACAGAAAGAAGATTTTTTATTTTTTACCCTCACCTTGCCGGATTCATTTGGCCAGCTGCACAGGTTCAGCCTCTTTCCTGTGGCAAAGCCCCTCTGTTCAGTTGTAAATCTTTCACGACCCCCCCGCATACATTCGAGCAGCATGGTTTCCCCTATTACTGGCACTGTCCAGGAGCACAGAGCATCCCACTTATGGTGTTTAGGGGCCTGGGACCCTCACCGAATGGCCAGGAGGCTAGCAGACAGCGGGGACACAAGATTCAAGGCAGCACCCTCTTCCAAAATGGTGGCGGAGGACTTCCAGTGGCCGGACTAAGGGTTATCTATCTGAAATTGCGTCCAATGGACTTCCAGCCATTGGAGGTGTACCAAGATGGCGTTGGGCTGAATTTTGGTTCACCGGGAATGGCCAAAGGATGCTGTAGCAATCAGTGGACACCTGAAAAGGGGCTAGGCCCCCCCTCCCATGCCCTTATAATGGAAAATTCACAGCAAAAGGGTGGACAAACAGTAGAGAGTGCACACAGCAGATGCCAGGTAAGAGGGGGAACCGAGAGCTGCAGGAGGGGGGGGGGGGTGGGAGACAGTGACACTGCATAGCAAACACTGAAATGTCCATATCTAAACAGATTGCCTGTTTGTGCTGTGCGGAGTCAATACGTCTACAAAGGTAAGACATACTCAGCAGTATTAGAAGCTATAGCACAAATGTCTATTCATTGCAGTTCCTCAAAACACCATGAGTTCTCCCAGAGACCAGCCACACAATATAAGGTGAGGGTTAGGTAAGTAGGTACTAAATGCATTAAAAGAGAGCATTGGGCTAATAAAATGTAAATCTTTACAGCCCTCACAGCCAATACCGTTCCTCAAAACGGCCAGACAGAAGCCACAGCTCAGCTGGAAGCAGCAACAGATAAAGAGGCAGAGAAAGCAGATATGATTGCATTAATCAAACAGACAGTGAAAGACTCCCTGAAGGAAGTGTTAGGTAAGACCACGCAGCTAGGGACAGTGTCCAGCCCACCATTTGCACAAATAAGTGCCCCAAGAGAACCATCACTAGCTTCAGGCTCAGAAGAGGAATCCCCAGCGGGAGAAGAATCATTTGCCGGGTTTGACTTTGCTCTATAGTAACCCCTAGTAAGCAGAAATGTCAGAAGAGGTTGGAGGAACCCTCAAACGTCAGTGACACGGGTGAACAAAGCTAAACAGGGGACAATGCAGAAACCCTCTTGAGGGTCTCTCCATCAAAAACTGGCCCAGTTGGTACCCATCTACGCCCATTTGCGCAAGTTTGGGCAGAGAAGATCAAAGACCCGTGGGCCATGAAGATAATCCAGGAGGGCCATCATTGGGAATTTCTGAACCCAGAGCTACCCCTATTTACCCGTGCAAAACTTCCCCGATGCCAACACAAAACAAGAATAATTCTCATATACGTCCAGTCACTCTTATGCTGCGTACACAAGGTCGGAATTCTCGTCGGAAAAAGCTCTGATGGTTTTCCCGTCGGAATTCGGACGGAATTTCGCTCAAACTGTCTTGCCTACACACGGTCACACCAAATTCCGACGGTCAGTAACACAGCGGCATAAAACACATTTGACAGCACTATAAAAGGGAAGTTTAATGCTTCCGAGCATGCGTCGAATTGTTTCCGAGCATGCGTCAGAATTTTGCGTGTCGGAATTGCATACACACGATCGGAAAATCCGATAGAAAGGTTTTCCATCGGAAAAATTGAGAACAGGTTCTCAATCCAAATTCCGTCGGAAATTCCGACAGAAAAAGACCGATGGGCATACACACGGTCGGAAAATCTGTTGAAAAGCTCCCATCGGACTGTTTCCATCAGAAATTCTGACCGCGTGTGCGCGGCATTACAGAAGAGAGCGAAAGAACCGCTCCTGAGTCAAGAAAGATATCAGGGATTCTATTCTCCTCTTTTCTTAATCAAGAAAAAGACAGATAATCTAAGACCGGTATTAGACCTCCGAGTTGAACCAGTACATAAAGGTACAGAAATTCTGAATGGAATCTCTACAATCGTCATACAAGCCATTGGACAGGAGGAGTGGAAGTTGTCCTTGGACTTTAAGGACATGTATCTACATGTCCCAGTCCATCAACAATTCCACTAATATTTGCGCTTTGCAATAATGGAATACCACTTTCAATTCGTATACTTACCATTCAACATCCCAGAGAACATTTTCCAAAGTATTACTCCCAGCCATAGCCAGGTTACTGCGTTCAGTGGGGTCAACCAGACCTCAACTTAATGGCATCTCCGGGCAACAGCAAATGCAGACGATTCCTGCCAAGGGCAAAGTTGTGTATGCACTCAGCTCCAAATGGAGCTGGCATATGTAATTCCACCAATAGCGATAATTCCCAGATTACTGAACAGTACACGCAACCATCCAGGAACAGTGATAACAATCATACCTATGTGGGTGCGCAGACCATGGTTCCCATTACTACAGGCCTTGGCAATGGAACCCCTGATCCCATTACCAGAAATACCAAATCTCCTTCAACAAGGTCAGGTGTGGCACAACAACCCTGCCAAACTCCATCTGGCAGCCTGGAAGTTGAGAGGCAAAGGCTAGGAGAAGCAGGCTATTTGGCCTTGGTCATCGAAACCTTACTAAAAGCAAGGGCATCAACTACTAACAAAATGTATTCTAAGATATAGGAAAGGATACTTTCTCAAAATCCAAAGGATTCGATCCTCTAGCACCACGGGAGGCCCAGGTGTTGGAATTCTTGCAAGCAGGCCTGGAGATGGGCCTACAAACAAATACACTGAGGGTGCAGATCTTGGCCCTGTCGACTCTGACAGGAGTGAGACGGGCTACCCACCAGTTAGTGCGACAATTTTTGAGGGCCTGCGGCAGAGTCCGACCTCTGAGAAGGTCATTTGTGCCCCCATGGGACTTACAAGTAGTGCTGGAAATGTTGTCCCAGTCATCTTTTTAAGGGACCCAAGCAACTTTGTTATGGAACATCACGATGAAAGCACTTTTTCTCACTGCCATTACATCAGGTAGAAGGGTATCATACATTCAAGCTTTAGGGTACAAACCCCCTTTACAGTTGTCACCTACCTGACAGAGTGGTATTGAGGACACTACCACAACACCGACCTAAAGTAAACAAGTAATTTCACAGAAAACAGGACATTGTCCTCCCAACAATGCAGAAGCAGGCATCTAGTCAAACACATGAGTTAGATGTTGAGGCCACTCTGAAGACATACATATAGAAGACGGCCTCTTTCAGAAGGGATAAGAATCTGTTCATTATTCCATCTGGGATAATAAAAGGGCTAGCAGCCTCCACAAGGACTCTGACAGTGTGGTTGGTCAGGATCATCAAGAGATTATGAAGTAAGAGGCCTGGAGCCTCCAACGAATGTAAGAACGCACTCGACAAGAAGCCTGCCGGCATCATGGACAGAGTTCAAGGGTGCATCCCCAGAAATTATTTGTAAAGCTACAACGTGGTCAACAAATGACACATCCCTGCCTGATTATAAAGTAGATCCGGCAGCATTAACAACCGTAGAGTTTGGTCATTCTGTACTAAGCGGAATGGATAACTAATAAAAAAAAATTAAATTCAGCATACTCTCACTTGTGGTTCTTTTTGGCATGCTATATCCCATACGTGTATGCTGTCATGCTTGTATCAGTAAAATGGGAACATTTTATACTTACCTGACAGTAATTTTCCTTTCCTGATGCAAAGCATGATAGCATACAGGTCCCTCCCTTTTGGGCCTCGAATTTGAGTATAGTTACGAGAATGCCGCCTAGAGGAAGGCGACTTATTTAAATATAGTATAACCAGTCCTGATTGGGCGAGAGGCAGAGCCTATCCCATATGTGTATGCTGTCATGCTTTGCATCAGGAAAGAAAAATTACTGTCAGGTAAGTATAAAATTTTCCGTTATATTTAAGTAAATTTGGAGGTAGGTGGGTGCTACTGACTTATGACAACCTGGTATACTTAGCAGTGACATGCTAACCAAAAACAGTAGGTTGCCAAAGAAAACAGAAATTTGGAAAATCACACACCATAGACTGTTACATAGAAACATAAAAATAGTACTTTTTCTTTTTTTTAATAGCACAGGTTGCAGTCTTCTAAATTACAAAAGGGTTCTGGTTCTGTGGCCAGTTCAGTTGCTGTTAATGCTCAGAACAGCAGCAGGTCAATACTTCAGAAATACCAATTTCGGTCTCTTCTTTGTTGACCACACGGCTCAGTGAACATGATTTTCCCATTGTAAATTGAAACAATTTCTTATCTGTTACAAGTGGAACTTTTAAAGGATTGAGATCAAATAGTTCTTTCTCATCCCAGATGTCCTTTTAAAAACACCATCATGACACCGATTCCAAGAAAAGTGTCCTCAAATCTTTTTTCACAGCATTTCTATGAAGCAAAAAGGCGACAGACTCATTTTGATTTGAAATGTTATACTTGCTCGTGACAATATTTTGCTTTATCCCATTAGGATTAAAGCTTTCTAGTGCTGCGAAGATATAACATCTTCCATTGTAGCATGACTATCATATTCAAAACATGTCAGCGCTTCTGATGCCATTGTCTTCTTTTAAATGTTCGCAAAATGATGGATGAAAAAAAAAATGCAGAACATGATGTTCATGTTTTAAGGTTACACTTTTTTTCAGTATTAAAAATGTCTAAAATACCATTTTGTACTTTTGAATATGTTTGTAAGGGGAAAAATATCTAAGAAATAATCATGTTACAAAGAGATCAAAAAATCATTGAGAAAATAAAAAAATAATGAATATAAATAAATATGAAATATAAAAAAGGTGAACCCTTTTTTTGCTGCTATAGTAACCTGTTGTATTCTAGATGCCTTTATTCCAGAGCGGGTTAGAAAATGAAACCAATTGTATTTGAATCCCATCTTCCCATCTTCATTAGAAATAGTCATCTCCTATAAGCTTGAACTTTTTCAAGGTTCTCAAACCATAAGGTGGCATCCACCTTGTCCACAACCTCAAGGCCCTAAAAGTATTTATCCAGCACACAATTTCAGGAATTTAGTCCCTGCACCAAGGAGATTTCTTGTATTTGGTGAACATCCAAGATGCATATCTCTACATATCCATCTTTCCTGTACACCAGTATTGCCTCTAGCTAGCCGTTGAAGCCTCTCACTATCAATTCATGGATTCAGTTCAGTCTTTCTTCTGCCTCTTGTATATTTACCAAGGTCCTAGCTCTTTACCATTCCCAGGGCATACCTGTGACAAAGTACCTGGACAACCTTCACCTGTGTTGTCTTATTAGACCAGCTATACCTGGCCTTAGAGAAAAACATGCAGAAAGAGAGGAATTAACCTCAGATCACCGGAACTGGAGACTGGAGTAGGGAGGTGTAAATGTGTCACAACAACAAAACTAAAGGGATATTAAAAATACAAAATATCTTTAATAGTACATAAAACGATTCTCAGATTAAAACTTAGTCCATAATCTACATAATGGATTTACATGAAAAACACAGGTATGGAGCCTGGTGGGTCGGCACGTTACGCATAAATCCAAAGCTCCTTCAGTGTTCACACATTCCCAGTATCAAGATATGGGCATAATGTCTAAAAGCATTAATCACTAAAAAGCCAACCAGTGCATCCAGGGTATAACAAGTTGTATATATCGATAAATGGCGAATATCTCAAACATTGGCCAGAATAGAAAAAGCCCTAATTTCCATATCCTGTGTTGAAAAATGCTCCCATGCGATAAAACCGTTATCCAGTGGCAGATCAAGATAAAATGTAAGGGAAACCACTGCAAATGAATAATGTGTCTCTTATCCTAAGGTGTGCAATTGCATTCCTTCAACGGACAAGATGACTGGCATGCACCGGCCGCTAATCAAGCCAAACAACTATCGATCCGCCATTTTTTTTTGCAGGTAAAAAAAAGTGCACTTTTTTAAACTGCAAAAATTTGCATTTATTTTATTTTTTTAACAAACTTAATATTCCTTTAATTTGCAAATACGTGCTGCTTTTTACTAAACGTCTGTTTTTTACTTCTTTACTTTTTTACAGGGAGACGAAACACACAGATCGTTCCCTATCTACTAAGCCCTCTGTGTTTGTCAACGCTGGGCTCTGGGCTGTGATTGGCCAATAAGCAGGTCTCAGCCATCAATCATTGGCTGTAACCTGTTGAAAAAATCCACCTATGTACAATCATCAGAAGTCAGCCGGAGGGGGGGCCTGTACGCACGCCTTAACCCGGAAATAGGGGCCAAAATACAGGTATGTGATTGTACCTGTATAAGGCACCCGCTCACAGTAAAAGTACTGCGAGTGGTCGGCAAGTGGTTGAAACACTAGGACCAGGAGATCTTTGTTGTAGTGGTTTCTTACCCTATTCTGGAAGATCCTGACCACAGGCAATATGATTTAGGGCTGTGAAAGAGCCATGGGCACCCTTTTGGTGCAGAGGTTTTAGTCAACGAAGGTGTCTTGACTTCCAGTCAATGTCAAGGGACTCTAGAATATCTGGCGGTCCCTTCAGGACTGGAATGAGTATCTCTCTGGACATATAGTTTAGATCAGATGGGACAAGCCACAGTCATATGGGCATATGCCAGCCATCATAGAGGAATAAGTAGTTTTGCTGTGGCAAGAGAGGTTGAATACATTTTTACATCAGAATGCCACAATCAGAATGCCACATTCCATCTCTCTTTGATTTGTACATCTGCTTGATTCCGAGCATGCGTGAACTTTTGTGCGTCGGACTTGTGTACACACGATCGGAAATTCCAACAACAACGTTTTGTTGGGGGAAAACTTGGGAACCTGCTATCAAACATTTGTTGGCGGAAAGTCCGACAGCAAATGTTCGATGAAGCATACACACGGTCGGGCTTTCAGCCAACAAGCTCACATCAAACATTTTTTGTCGGAAAATCTGATCGTGTGTACAGGGCATTAGAGTCTAAGATAGTGACATTTCCTCACAGGATTGACCATGAACATGAATTATGGTCCCAGCCTCATATTCCTTGGTATTTTTTTTTATTATACGTGAAGGAAAATGCATGCAAAAGCAGGGCTGGATAACCCACAATGTGACTTAGGTGGGTGCATTGGGCATGTTGTGTGCTTAGGGGGCCTGGTCTCTGTCATACGTAAGGGTCTGCTTTCTAAATTCAGTGATGCAGATTACTGTAGTGGTATGTGACCAAGCAACTCCCTTCTACCCCTCCCTAGCCCTAGTACTCATCTGTCTCCCCTGTGCATCCAAGAACAATCCAGGTCACTACAGGATGGATCCTTGCCATTTCCTGATCTCCTCTTTTTTCCGATTTGGATGTGCTCAGCTCTGAGCATTTCTAGATTCAGAGCTGTGAGCCCCAGCAGCTGGGTGAACAGCACATTGGGGACTGTCACTTATTTCCATAGGCTGGAGACATTATTGGTTGAATAGACCCCCATTGTCTCCAAATCAAGAGTACCTGTCTATTTCCAAAAACTCTAATGCGTAATCCGTACACACGGTCGGATTTTCCGACGGAAAATGTCCTATCGGACCATGTTGTCGGAAATTCCGACCGTGTGTGGGCTCAATCTGACTTTATCCGTCGGAATTTCCAACGGAAAAAATTTGAGACCCTGCTCTCAAATTTTCCGACAACAAAGTCCTATCGGACTTTTTACGATCGTGTGTAGCGAATTCCGACTGACAAAGTGCCACGCATGCTCAGATAACATTACAAGACCAAAGCTATTGGCTATTGGCTACTAGCCTCTACGTAGTCCCGTCGTACGCAAAGAACGTCACCACGTTCAGGATGATCGGATTTTCCGACAACTTTGTCCGACCGTGTGTATGCAACACCAGTGTCGGACAAAATCCGTCTGAAAAAATCAGACGGATTTTGTGGTCGGAATTTCCGACCGTGTGTACGGGGCATAAAGAAAAGTCCCTTCTTTATACTCCCAATGGGGCAGAACAGTGTACAATATTTTATAAATATATTATATGCAAAAGCAGTAACCCAATTCTAAACATCACATTGCATGAAGATGATATATAAAATGTCAGCTTTGTTAATAATATGCATTAAAATCCTTTATAATTAGCTTAATTTTTTTTTTTAAATCTGTGTTTATAGTTTTTTTTTTTTTTTTTGTAGTATTAATTAAGTTGATATTTTATGTAACAGGTGTGATATTTAGAATTGGGCTTTGTTTTGTTCAGCATAAAATATAGATTTCATATACATTCGGGCAAGCATTGTGCAAAATATACAGTACAATGAACAATATCTCATCTGCTTTCAGAAAACTATGTTGTTTTGGTTGGTTGGTTAGGGGCCATAGCAAATTTGGATCTTTTTTTCTTTATACCCGCTATATACCGTATATACTCGAGTATAAGCCAAGTTTTTCAGCACATTTTTTTGTGCTGAAAGTGCCCCCCTTGGCTTATACTCGAGTCAAGCACTTTTCTGCAGCAGAAAATGACATTTTTCGACCTGACTTTGGGGCCCCGTAACCCTGGTGGGGTTCCTAGCACCAAGTGACCCCAAGGTACGGGGCCCCAAAGTTGGTTTGGAAAATGTCATTCTCTGCTGCAGAAAAGTGCTTGACATTTTCCGACCCGACTTTGGGGCCCTGTATCTCGTGCCACCTGGTGCTATTTAAACCCAGTGGAACTAGCACTACAACATATCCAAAGATGGGGTTTCTAGCACCAAGTGACCCCGAGATACAGGGCCAAAAATTCGGTCAACTGTGTCCATCTGCAGCAATGTCATTTCGGGATCCTTTGGGTCCAGAGACCCCACATTTTGGCTGCAGATAAGAGGCATTTAGGAACCCTTAACTACCAAGTTTGAAGTTTGACCTATGGGGGACCTATGGCTGCAAATGGGCACAGTGAGGCTGCAAATGGGCATTGTTGACCCTCTTTTCCACTTACAGTAGCTGCGCATTTCTCACCCTAGGCTTATACTCGAGTCAATACGTTTTCCAGTTGTTTGTGGTAAAATTAGGTGCCTTGGCTTATACTCGAGTATATGCGGTAATATCTTAAATTGAACAAATGATTCTATTATTACATACTGCTTTGTCTCAGCATAACAATGGCAGATTAAATTACCTTATTGACAATTTTTTTCCTGAAAAAGTGATTGTTATTTCTACAGAACTTTATATTTCATGTACATGATGTGTTGCATAAGCTGTATTGTAATTGTTTTATACACCTAATAAAAACACAGTATAAAAAAAATGTAAAAAATGTGTAAAAACCTACAATGGCATTTTTCTTTTATTATTAGATTATGCACTGCTCCAAAAAATTAAAGGAATCATTTTTAATCAGAGTATAGCATCAAGCCAATTAAAATCCTGGGATATTGATCTGGTTAGTTAAGTAACAGAGTGGGTTGTTAATCAGTTTCCACTGCTTCAGTGTTTAACCTCCAGAAATCCGCGCTATAGCCGAATGACGGCTGCAGGGCGGACCTGCTTTGCCGGGACGATGTCTATTAATGTAGTCCCGTGCACGAGCGGCCTGCACGCCCCCTGAAGGGCGCACGCGGCGCGCTCTGTGATCAGCGAATCTGTGAGACTCGCTGGATCACAGATCCGAGTAAGGGGTCCATCCCGACCCCTTACCATGTTATCAGCTGTCAGCCAATGACAGCTGATCATGTAATGACAACAGAGCCGGTAATCGGCTATTTTTCCTCCTCTTGCTGATAGCGCGAGGAGGAAATCAGTGCCCACAGTGCCACCCATCAGTGCCCATAGTGCCACCCATCAGTGCCCACAGTGCCACCTATCAGTGCCCACAATCTGCCTCAACAACAGTGCTGCACCTCAGTGCCACATATCAGTGCCGCCCATCAGTGTTCATCAGTGCCACCTATCAGTGCCCATCAGTGCCACCCATCAGTGCCACCCATCCGTGCCCATCCGTGCCACTCATCCGTGCTGCCTTATCTGTGCCCAGCAGTACTGCCTTATTTGTCCCCATCAGTGCCACCTTATCTGTGCCTATCAGTGCCGCCTTCACTATGCATATCAGTGCCCATCAGTGCAGCCTATCTGTGCCCACCAGTGCAGCCTATCAGTGCCCACCAGTGCCGCCTCATCAGCGTATATCAATGAAGGAGAAAAATGACCTGTTTTGCAAAATTTTATAACAAACTATTAAACATGATTTTTTCTTTTTTCAAAATTTTCTTTTCTTTCAAAAATCTTTTTTTGTTTGTTTAGCAAAAAATAAAAACCCCAGCTGTGATTAAATACCACCAAAAGAAAGCTCTATTTGTGGGAAAAAAATGATAAAAATTACATTTTGGTACAGTGTGCACTAGATGGGCAACAATGAGACAAACTCAAAAACAGGAATGGTTTTACAGGTGGAGGCCACTGACATTTTTTCCCTACTCATCTTTTCTGACTGTTTTTCACAAATTTTGCATTTGGCTAGGGTCAGTGTCACTACTAGAAGCATGAGGCGATACCTGGACCCTAGAGAGCAGGGATATGCAATTAGGGGACCTCCAGCTGTTGCAGAACTAAAAGTCCCATTGGGCATAGCAAGGTTGACAGCCACAAGCATGACACCCAGAGGCAGAGGCATGATGGGACTTGTAGTTTTGCAACAGCCGAAGGTCCGCTAATTGCATATGCCTGCTGTAGAGCTTGAACAGACAGTCCAAATCCTCTAGGATGGCACATCAATACGTGCCATTGCCAGGGTTGCTGTGTCTCCCAGCACAGTTTCAAGAGCATGGAGGAGATTCCAGGAGACAGGCAGTTACTCTAGGAAGGTCCTTAACCCATCAGTAGGACAGTTATCTGCTCCTTTGTGCAAGAAGAATAGGATGAGCACTGCCAGAGTCCTACAAAATTACAGCGGGCCACTGGTGTCAATGTCTTCGACTAAACAATCAGAAACAGACTTCTTGAGGGTGGCCTGAGGGCCCGACGTCCCCTAGTTGGCCCTGTGCTCACTTCCCAGAACCGTGGAGCTCAATTTCCATTTACTATTGAATACCAGAATTGGCAGGTCTGCCACTGGCACCCTGTGCTTTTCACAGATGAGAGCAGGTTTACCCTGAGCACATGTGACAGACGTGAAAGGGTCTGGAGAAGCCGTGGAGATTGTTATGCTGCCTGTAACATCGTTCGGCATGACCAGTTTGGTGGTGGGTCAGTGATGGTCTGGGGAGGCATATCCATGGAGGGATGCACAGACCTCTACAGACTAGACAGCAGCACCCTGACTGCCATTAGGTATAGGGATGAAATCCTTGGACCAATTGTCAGATCCTACCCTGCTGCAGTGGGTTCTGGGTTTCTCCTGGTGTACAACAATACCCGGCCTCATGAATGCAGCCAGTTCTTGGAGGATGAAGGAATTGATACCATTGAATGGCCCCAACGCTCGCCTGATCTTAATCCAATTAAACACCTCTGGGACATTATGTTTTGGTTCATCCGATGCCTGCAAGGTTGCACCTCAGTCTGTTCAGGAGCTCAGTGATGCCCTGGTCTAGGTCTGGAAGGAAATACTCCAGGACACCATCCATCGCCTCATTAGGAGCATACCCGTCATTGTCAGGCATGCATACAAGCACGTGGGGGCCATACAAACTACTGAGTACCAATTTGAGTTGCTGTAATGAAATTTGAGCAAAATGGACTAGCCTGCTGCATAATTGTTTCACTTTGATTTTCAGGGTGTCTTTGGCATCAGCCCTCTGTAGGTTGATAATTTTAATTTCCATCAAACGATGCAGCATCCATTCTTTCCTAACACATTACCCAGTCCATAAATAGTGTCTCTGAAGTTGATGTGTTGAAAGCAGAAAAAATGGGCATTGCAGATTGTTGTGTATGGGGCTGTGTAGCTGCAGTCCGGTTAAGGTGCCCATGCTGACCTCTGTCCACAGCCAAAAGTGCCTACAATGAGCATGTGAGCATCAGAACTGGACAACAGAGCAATGGAAGAAGTTGACCTGATGCTGATGAATGAAGAGATGGAACCAGGATGCAGTATGGGAAGAAAGCAAACCGACAGAGGCAGTGTGATAGTAGTAAGATGATCCGGCAACACTGTAATCCGTGAAGTGTCGTTTATTGGTACATCAGAGTGACAATAAAACAATAAAGCTAAAGCTAGAGGCAGTGTGATGCTTTGAGCAATGTTCTCCTGGGAAACCTTGGGCCCTGCCATTCATGTGAATGTTACTTCTACAAGCACCAAATACCTAAACATTGTTGCTGACCAATACACCCCTTTATTGAAGCGGTATTTCCTGATGGTGGTGCCGCTTTCAGCAGGATAATGTACCTTGCCACACTGTCTCAGGCTCCAAAGAGTACATGTACTATATGTACACTCTACAAGGGAAATACCTATAAAGTTCTCTATTTTTGGTATTTAACATCTGAGCTTCTATATGCTATTCATCCAACAGCTAGTGATCGCTGCTGGAGATGCTTTAATATTCCTTGCTGCACATATATTACCAATGTCGGTCTCTTGAACCATACTGGCAGTTGGTCCATCATCAGCTTCAACGTTTATTTGATTTGAGATTTCCCTTTCTCCCCAAAGTATTCCTACCAAGCTTGCTCCCCCCTACTCTCTCTAAAACCGCTAAAAAGCAGTGGGGCACGTCATATTCTTACTGCGCCTGAGTGCTTGGAAAAAGAGAGAACCTCCCTCCTCTGTTGAGTTGTATGCCAGAATTAAAGATGTTGAACTCATGTAATTCCTTACAGCATGCCTAACTAATACTCTTGATAAACACAATAAGGTCTGGGAGCTCTAGCATCTTACTGAAGACCCACCATGGAGGGACCTCCTAGATAGCTATCAGTTCCTCCTTCCCAGAGAGTGGTTGGTGTTCTGGAGGGTTCTTCATTTTCTTTTGCCTTTATTTTTATTTCTTCTCTTTCTTACTATGTTTACTCTGTTTTTGATTTACTTTGTAACACGTTAGGTGGTACACCTGGAGTCGTTCACATGGAGTCGTCTTTGAACAATTATACTCTTATGCCCCGTACACACAGTCGGAATTTCCGACGGAAAATGTCTGATCGGACCATGTTGTGGGAAAATCCACCCGTGTGTGGGCTCCATTGGACTTTTTCCGTTGGAAATTCCGACGGAAAAAGTCTGATGGAGTCCACACATGGGTGGATTTTCTGCTCTCAAATTTTTCCGACAACAAAATCCGATCTGACTTTTTCCAATCGTGTGTAGAGAATTCCGACGGATAAAGTGCCACGCATGTTTAGATCAAACGAGATCTCAAATGAGACCAAAGCTATTGGCTACTAGCCTCTACGTAGTTCCGTCGTACGCAACGAACGTCACCGCATTTGGAATGATCAGATTTTCCGACAACTTTGTCCGACCGTGTGTATGCAACACCAGTTTCGGACAAAATCCGTCGGAAAAAATCAGACGGATTTTGTGGTCGGAATTTCCGACCATGTGTACGGGGACTTATTGTTCTATGTTCTATCTTTCTGGTTGAATATGTTATGCCACAATAATCTCTCTAGTACGGAACGCGCTGCTTCGTAAGTTGCTTTGAATGTTCTGGCTGCTGGTTTATTGACTTTCAGATATTGTTCTGAATGTAAGCTACCTGTGTGGTATATTTCTTTATTGTTTCATGTAGAACCCTGTACAAAGTGCTTTCTATTTGAAAAAGCCAATAAAAATTGCTAATTCCAAAATAAATAAATAAATATTGCTCTCTATTTTTGAGCAATCTGATCTTGAAATACTTTTTGGTCAGGAAATGTTTAAATAACACATGTCCCCCCAGAGTGCAGCCGGCCGTATGAAATAATTACCTCTCTCAACTCCAACAGTATATTTTAATGTGTAGTCCTGTCTTTGATCAGAAAACATCCCTGCTAGGTCCTCTTCTTACTGCACATGTGCACCAGGACCCTATTCATTCCTAGGGGCAAGCTGTTCTCCTCTAGATGGCTGAAGGCTGCCATGAATACGACTTACTCATAGGAATGGGGCTGATGCACACATCCACAGATAAAAGAGGGCCTGGCTATGCAAAGACTGTATGTCGGTGGGCAGGACAGGAGAGAGGAAGGAAGGTCAATTATTTTGGGGGGTTTGTTAACCTCTTGGCGGGTGAGCCTTGGTGCTGAGCAGCCACATATTTACCTGCAATATTGCAAAAACCGGTGTGCCGAGAGCATGCGCCCTACGCGCTCCCCAGCACAGTTACCAGCAGCTAACAGAAAGCTGACGATTTCTGCTTGCGATTGGGAGCTTTCCGATCATGTGACAGCCAATCACGGCGGTCACATGATTATAACCCCTGCCTCCCAGCATCTGAAACCCCTTAAAGGGCCAGGAGGTGCTGGCAGCAAGGGGTTACAGGACAACCGAACTAAAAGTACCTATGTCTCTTAACCACTTGCCGACCAGCCGCCATCATACTGCGGCAGTTCGGCTTGTTCCCGCAAATTGGCGTAACGGTACGGTGGTCCCTTTAGGAGCTATAGCAGTCGCGTCGCTGCATGGCGAGAGAGCTGATGCGAGTGGCCGGCGGCCACGATATCCACCAGCCACCCGCGATCGCTCCTCAGAGAGCCAGAATGGGGATCTGTCAATGTAAACAGACAGATCCCCATTCTGAAATGGAAGTAGAGAGAGATCTGCTGTTCCTAGTATTCAGGAACAGCGATCTTCCTCTACTCCCACACAGTCCCCCCCACAGTTAGAAACACCTCTCTAGGGAACACTTAACCCCTTGATCGCCCCCTAGAGATAAACCCTTCTCTGCCAGTATAACTTATACAGTAATCAGTGCATTTTTATAGCACTGATCGCTGTATAAATGTCACTGGTCCCAAAAAAAGTGTCAAAAGTGTCCGATCTCCTCTGCCGCAATGTCGCAGTAAATCGTTGATCACCGCCATTACTTTTGAAAAATATAAAACAAAATTGACGTCCTTTTTTCCCCATAAATAGAGCTTTCTTTTGGTGGTATTTTCTCACCTCCGCAGTTTTTTTTTTTGCGCTATAAATAAATTTTAAAAAAAAAGCAATATTTTTTACTTTTTGCTATAATAAATATCCCCCAAAAATATACAAGTTCTTTCTCAGTTTAGGCCGATATGTATTCTTCTACATATGTTTGGTAAAAAAAATAGCAATAAGCGTATATTGA
This sequence comes from Lithobates sylvaticus, assembly GCA_028564925.1. Lineage (NCBI taxonomy): Eukaryota > Metazoa > Chordata > Amphibia > Anura > Ranidae > Lithobates > Lithobates sylvaticus. The sequence continues at coordinate 573,670,683 of CM053027.1, forward strand.
TTGGTTTGCGCAAAAGTTTTAGCGTCTACAAAATAGGGGATAGATTTATGGCATTTTATTATTATTTTTTTTTATTAGTAATGGCAGCGATGTGCGATTTATATTATCACTGCGACATTATGGCGGACACATCGGACACTTTTAACACTATTTTGGGACCATTGTCATTTATACAGCGATCAGTGCTATAAAAAGGCACTGATTACTGTGTAAATTACACTGGCAGGGAAGGGGTTAAACACCACGGGGCGATCAAGGGGTTAAGTGTGTCCTAGGGAGTGATTCTAACTGTGGGGGGTATTGTCTCACTACAACATGACAGAGATCACTGCCCCCGATGACAGGGAGCAGTAGATCTCTGTCACGTTGCTAGGCAGAACAGGAAAATGCCTTGTTTACTTCGGCATCTCCCCGTTCTGCCGCTCCGTGACGCGATCGTGGGCCCCCGGGAGACATCAAGTCCACGGGATCCACGGTCACGGAGTACGCGGCATGCTCACAATGCCACAATTTAAAGGGGACGTACCTGTACTCCCATTTGCCCAGCCGTGCCATTGTGCCGACGTACATCGTCATGCGCTGGTCGGCAAGGGGTTGACTGACAATTGCGCGGTTGTGCGACACTGTACCTAAATAAAATGTATGTCCTTTTTGTCCCACAAATAGAGCTTTCTTTTGCTGGTATTTGATCACCTTTTTTTGGTTTTTATTTTTTGCGCTATAAACAAAACAAAATTTGAAAAAAAAAAAAACAATATTTTTTACTTTCTGCTATAAAACATACCCAATTAAATTTTTTTAAAAAAAATCTAATTTCGTCATCAATTTAGGCCAATATGTATTCTGCTACATATTTTTGGTAACAAAAATCCCAATAAGCGTATATTGATTGGTATGCACAAAAGTTATCACGTCTACAAACTATGGGATATTTTTCATTTATTTTTTTACTAGTAATGGCGGCGATCAGTGACTTATAGTGAGACTGCGATATTGTGGCAGACAAATCGGACACCTAACTGACACTTTTTGGGGACCAGTGACACTAATACAGGGATCAGTGCTAAAAATGTGCACTGTCAATGTACTAATGACACTGGCAGGGAATGGGTTAACATCAGGGGCTATCAAAGGTTTATGTGTGTTCCTAGGGAGTGCTTGCTAACTGTGGGGGAGGTGCTTTGACTGGGGGAAGGTAAAGACCCATGTTCCTGTTTAGCAGAAACACAGGATCAGTACATCCATCTCTCACAGAATGATGGTCTGCCTTGTTTACATAGGCAGACCGCTGTTCTGCCTGTCTCCCAATCGATTGTCAGGTCCCGGCGGACATCACGTCTGCCGGACCCGCTGATTGGCTCCTGTTGTGTCCAATCCCAGCGGGGGCTGGTCACCATTGGTGTGTGTGTGCGCGCCCCAGACCTGGAAGTGTCAGATCACGTACTAGGTATGTGATCTGGTACAGAGCACCACCCTGCCGCAGTATATGTCTGCAAGCGGTTAATATCCATTTAAAACTACATGTCCATCTAGAGGCCCATACACACGATCAGACTTTTTGACAACAAACATGCAAATTAACTGTTTTAAGGCAACATCCGACCATGTGTACACTCCATCGGACAAACTTTTTCGGTTTCCATCAGACTTTTGTTGGCTGTGCGAACGGACAAACTTTTCGGCAACAAAAGTCTGATGGAGCAAAGTCTGATCGTGTGTACAGAAAACCATAGGACTTTTGTACAAAGTACAAACACGCATGCTCAGAACCAATGCAAAAGATCAGACAACAATACAGAAGTTGACCAAAGGTGGCGGTAAAGAGCAGAAAAAACACGTGATTTGGTGAAAGTTGGTTGAAAGAGTCCTGCTGTGTGTATGCAATACAAGTTCACGGCCAACGCCCGTACAAAAATCCACAGGAAAGTTTGTACAAAGTCTGATCGTGTGTATGGGCCTTAAGACTACCCTGACTACAGGGTGACAATGTTGCTGTGTGATCTAATTTAGAACAAAAAGCATTGTCACACCATTTCATAAAGGGAAAGAAAAAACTGTTAGCAATAGGCTATATTATGTATATGGATATTTGATTTTGCCAATAGTTACAGTGAGTTAAGTACGCATTTATGTTTTTTTGTTTAGATTATGTATATGGATATTTGATTTTGCCAATAGTTACAGTGAGTTAAGTACGCATTTATGTTTTTACATACACCAGCTTGTTTTTTTTATGATTCGCTGCCCCTTTAAAAATAGTGTCACCTATAGCAATGTGTAAACAGAACCTCAATCCTGGGTAAAGTTCCAAGAGGCTCCAGTTCCTTCGTCGCTGACATTTTTAAATCAATCTTCTCTGTAGAATCTTGCTGGGAAATGTCACTGAACCCATCACAAAATCTGCACTGAATTATGAATGATTCCATCCAATACTTGACAAGACACAGGGTAGAAGTCAATAAAAAGAGAATTATTTATTAAAAAGACCTAATGATACAAGAACAGTACACAGGAACTAGTCATCGACTGTGTCTTCCACTTAGTATACAATTATATATATATTATATACACTCTGTATACAATAATTCTAATATATCACATTGATCATTACAGAACCACCGTCCAAGCTACAACCAAATCATCATTTGCAAAGGTTTGTTTAAAAAGAACTATACTCTTCTGCTAATGGTTTTCAGTGAGGCACTGATGCTACATAGGAATGGTGTGATTTATTAAGTCCATTCAAAACCTATTTTCTTCATTTTGGATAAAGTGGGGAAGGGCTGAAATCACTGTCAGGTCTTTTTTTTTTTTTGCTAGTCGGGGCCCCATTAGGGAGACTTACTTCCACTTCCTGTCCTGCTGACAATGTTTTACCAGACAGGAAGTAAAGGGAACTCTTCAAAAGCAACAGAAAATAATTATTCTTCACTAGAGTCGAGGAAGTCTGAAACCATTGTGTCTCATTTGCAGGTCTTCCCTCAGTTTATGTGACCGTTGTCCACAGAACAGGAAATTAAGATAAATTTCTCTAATTGAGCCGCGGGGCTCAGTTCTAATCCTTCCCCACTGCATCCAAATCTAGAAAAAAAAAAGTTTTTGGTTTGACTTTAAGGCTCCATGTACATTGGGCCTTTAGACGTAGTGCATAGAGCTCTGTCCGGTGCAGACGGAGGGCAGAGGTGCAGACTTCTTGCATTAAGGGCATACTGCACTCAAACTTGCTACCGCTAGGTGTACTATCCAACCCCATTCAGCCACAGTAGCTGTCAGCCTCTCATAGAGTCTGACAGGGTATTGGCACCAGTCTGGATGGGACACCCGTGCCTTCTGCCCACACCTGAATGTCAGAACTCAATGCACCGGGACTAAAAGCCCAGTGTACATGGGGCCTAAAGCCTAAACCAAAGAACTAATGTTTCAGTTTTGGATGAACTCCATTGACATTAATTACTCCCTGACTCCTTATATTTATCAGGGACTCCAGCAGTGATTTGTCCTCCAGTGATGTACCCTTTAGGCAAAAAAGTCAAATGTCTCCCACATTTATTGTTATGCACGTTAAATGGACAGATAGGTTGCCTTGCAATGGTCATGCTAAGGTGGTAGGCTGAAGAACCCAAATCAAAATGATCGTACTTGCTGGAGTTCCTCAGAAATATCAGAAAGAGGTAATTTCGTAATTAAACTTTAATATCAGGTTATGGTAAATTGACCATCTAGACCACACAAAAATATCTATGACTTCAGTACAAAAGGCAAACATAAAGCACTTATCTATCTTTAAAGGGATTTTCCAGTTTTTAGCAGAAGTCGTCATTGCAGTTAAACCATAACGAGAAAATGGAGCCATGCAGAGGCATTTCTCTTTGCATAAATGTACAGAACCTGGTTTAAGTATTTCATCCACCACCACCACCACCACCTTGTTATGTTATAATCTGAATTTAAAATGCATTTTATTGGGGGTCTTGATCCTCATAAGCGAAAATCATGATCGTTTTTGCAAATATTTTACAAATAACAAAAATTAAATGTCTTGATTTTGTAAGCATTTATTTCTTTTGAGGGAAAACCAATAACTTAAGTAGTTAAATGGAGTCCAATCACCTGTGCAGTTAAATAATATACGTAACTAATACACCTGCTATGAAAGGATCTTAGAGTTTCTTAGCGAACTAACAGCAAACTGCATCATGAAGACCAAAGAGCTTTTGTAACAAATCTACGAAAAATGCTGGGAGCACCGATCAGGGTTTGGTATCAATATTTCAATTCAGCCTTAAGTGTATCTAAACTTAAAAACAAAAACGTAAACTATTGCAGCTGTTCAGTACTTGATGTGGTGCCTGCATTACATAGCAGAATGACGGCAGAAAAAAAATAAAATTTTCAGCAAGTACAGAAATATCTGTTGATGTTGCTAGAAATGCAGTGTCCTTCCATAGACACAGTGGATACGTGAGCATAACCACCCAGGGACAGGAAGTTTGTTAGTTGCATGATTACCATGTGAGTATAAATAAAATAAAAATATGGAAAAGAAAACAAATCTAGCCACTACATCTAAGGATGGGAAAGCTGCAATATTAAAATTTTTAGTTTTTGAGATTAGATACGCTTTAAATCCATTATTACGAAATTGAAAGAATGTGGCTCGGCCACTTTGTGACCTAAAGAAAGCTATCCGCCAAATTCAGTTTCAGGTAAGAAGGACGTTAGGCATGGATTCAACCAAGAAGCCAATTGTAACTCTGAAGGATCTGCAGAGATCCAAGATCAGGGATGGCAAAGGTGTCCATGGAGAAGCCATGAAAGAGTTCGGAAAAAAAGACATTGCTGAAAACATCTGAATCAAATTTTGTTTGGAGTTTGCCAAATGTGCCTGGGAAACACAGCCAAGAAGTGAGTCTCATGAGACCGAAATGTAACGTTAAGGTGTTCTGGCAAACACAACGTTGGTTCTACCAAGTATTGACTTGGTGTGTAACCAACACAGTTGTAATTTTCTTTATTTTACTTTTGTATCACACTTAAAATTAAAAAAAACATATAACATTTATTTAATGTAAATTAAATTGAAGAAAACCTAATTAAATTAATTTTCATTCTGGCTTGTAACACTACAGAATTTGGGGACGTACAAGGTTGTTGAATGATTATACAAAGTATGTGAGTGTTGTCATTTGGCAAATGGTAGGTCTGGAAAGAGCTGGAATATATATCCATTTAGTCGGAAATCTCTATCTCTACCTTCCTCTGTTGGAAAACAGGTAGCTACTTCTGAATGAGGGCAATCATATAAGGGAAAGAGAACTCCAGATGTCGGAGGGCATGCCCAGAATTTAAGGGAGTTTCCACTTTCTTTGTACAGTGGATTGTAGGATAGACAAGAAAGAAAAAGTTTAGTAATTAAATTACTCAAAAGTGGGATTTTAACAGTGCATGGATGGAAGGAGGGGGGTTTTAAAACAGATTTATCTTTTAGTTCCCAAATTTAAAAAAATGTAATTACTTCACTTGCCTTTAAAGCACACCTCTACTTCTAAAACAGAGGCCCAGTGCATCAAGAGTAAAATCACCCCCAGTACTAATTGTTAGCCCTATAGAAGTTTACAAAGAAATCTGTTGCTGAGCTGGGCTAACACAGCTATGGGATACAGGTCTCTAAAAGCAACGACTAAAGGATCAGTTACAGTAAGGTGCGTTTCTTTATATGCTGCAGTCACATTCCTCTATGGCAGACTGAAACTAATATTCAAACTCCTGCATGTGTGCATTTTATTTACAGACATAGGCATTTCATCCTAGGCTTTCTTTACCCTGTATCAAGTTGTCTTTATCCTACTACAATACTGGGGTTATGGGGCCTTAAATAGTTTTAACGTTGTTATACAGATGACTAAAATGCCCTGTCTCTGGAACATTGCATGCTAAATAGCAGTGATGATACATTAGAATGCTTAACCGCTTCCCGACCGCCTCATGCATATATACATCAGCAGAATGGCACGGCCAGGCAAAACCACATACAGGTACGTGGCCCTTTAATTGCCTGGCCCTGGGTCGCGCGCACGCTGTCAGCACCACGCTCGCAACCCGGTCGGGAGCTCCATGACCCCGGCCACGGGACCAGCGGACCGGATCGCCGCTGGTGTCCCGCGATCGGGTCACAGAGCTGAAGAACGGGGAGAGGTCTGTGTAAACAAACCTCTCCCCGCGCTTCCTACACTGCCTGTCACTGATCAGCTGTTCCCTGTCATCGGGAAAGCCGATCAGTGATGTCAGACGTCAGCCCCGATCCCTAATGTAAAAAAAAAACACACACACACGTCACAGCCCATAACCCCTCCCCTCCCCCTAGTGGTTAACTCTTTCACTGCATGTGTCATTTATACAGGAATCAATGCATTTAAATAGCATTGATTGCTGTATAAATGACAATGGTCCCAAAAATGTGTCAAAAATTTCCGATGTGTCCGCCATAATGTCGCAGTCACAATAAAAATCGCTGATCGCCGCCATTACTAGTAAAAAAAAAAATATTAATAAAAATGCTATAAAACTATCCCCTATTTTGTAAACGCTATAACTTTTGCGCAAACCAATCAATAATCGCTAATTGGATTTTTTTTTACCAAAGATATGTAGAAGAATACGTATCGGCCTAAACTGAGGTAAAAAAAAGTTTTTTTATATATTTTTTGGGGATATTTATTATAGCAAAAAGCAAAAAATATTGCATTTTTTTTCAAAATTGTCACCCTATTTTTGTTTATAGCGCAAAAAATAAAAACCGCAGGGGCGATCAAATACCACCAAAATTTGTGGGGAAAAAAGGACGCCAATTTTTGTTTGGGAGCCACGTCGCATGGCCACGCAATTGTCAGTTAAAGCGACACAGTGCCGAATCGCAAAAAGGGGCCTGGTCCTTTGGCTGCCAATTGGTCCGGGGCTGAAGTGGTTAATGAGAAGTAACATGCTAGAGAATTTAGCTCTAGCTGTAAAGGTTCTTGTGCAACCATATTTGTCTCTTCGAAACAGAATCATCACCCTGCTCCTGCACTGTAGTACAAACATATTCATGCATTTCTCTGCATAGCCCATCTGATAATGCAGCAAACATGGGCTAGTATGGGACTTTTCAAAATCAAATACATTTTGCTAACAGGGCCCTCTGATTCCTACTGTATTAAAGTGTATTGTATTTGCACTGTCTAACCTCAAGTTGTAAAGCGCTACGTAAACTGTTGGTGCTATACAAATCCTGTATAATAATAAGTGCTGCATCCCCTGTGGGTCCTGCTTTCCATTTATGTCAATAAAGTCATGTACTTCATAGCGCTGCATTGCCCAGGATGATGTACACACATCAAATTCATCTGTGTGTAAGGGCCTATAGTTTATGTGATTGCTAATACAATGCATTATTTATTACATCTGCATCCTCAGTTAACTGATCTTACAGTCACCGTGCAGTATTTTCATATTTTGGTTAGTCATTTACCACAATTTTTGCAATGTTTAGTTACAAGCTGCATTATTATAGAAATACACATTTAAAATGGAGCCTGAACTGTTTACTGTGTGATTCCACTTGTGGTTCAAGCACCAATTTGCTTAAGATGACAGATAAGATTTTGTTATTTTGTTGGTTTCTAGATGGTATTATTTCTCCTTTCCTATTGATCTTTTTAAGGGAGATTATCCTGTTGACATTCTGTCCATTAAATAAGTGCTCTGTGTACCAAGTTATGTTTTATTTTTGCAAAAGTCAATTAAAATGAATCACTTGATCAATTCAAATTGAGCACACAATGAGGAAAATGGTAAGCAGAGGTTATATTCACTGAAAGCTGTAGATCAAACGGTAGATCCAAATATATCAGCAGTTAAAATGAAATACAACTCTAGACTTTGTCTTTAGTGAGTATGGTCCCTTCCCCTCCTATTTTCTATGAGTCCGAGAGGCCAACCATAACATTTAAAGAGACACTGCCATGCAGGGCTAGCATTTGTCTTTCCAGTGCTCCCCCGGCACCCCTGTTCCCTTTTCATTTACGGTATATACTCTAGTATAAGCCGAGTTTTTCAGCACATTTTTCTGAAAATAATATTAAGGGTAATTTAACACATGGACTAATTTACTTGCCAGATTAGTAGACTTCAAATATCAAAAGTTTTAAACTTGAAGCAAGCAACTACATTTGGCTAACATTGACTTATTTCTGTATGAATCCATAGCAATGCCTCCAAAGAAACCTGTGAAGACTGGCCTGGCATATGAATGTATTTATTTTTATTTTTATCATTTCATTTTTTAAATGTTTAAGACTAAAATTTGGGGAAAATCAAAAGTTACCCTTTTGTTTAGAGTACCATTAAAATCAGTTTACTTACCTTATCCCTCACTCCTGCAGACTTCTTCCCCTCCATTGGACAGATCCCCTGAAACCAGTTTTGGTGCTCTTTTGGTTGCAGGGTCACCCACAACCCGGAGCACCAGAAGAAAGAGGAGAAGGGGAGGATACTGTAAGTCATAGATGAGGTAAGTAAAACTGCTGTTTTTTGGTATCCTGGACAAAAATGAGAATGCAAGTAGTGCCCTGTACAAGCGTAACTTTGAAATTGGCGCCGGTACCCCCTTTCTGCATTTTTACGTAACTTTGAAATTTCCCTGGAGTTCAATTTTATTTACAGTTAAGAAGGGTATGCCTGACTTACAGGACTGAAGAGTTTAGTATTAAACCTTACTGGAGACTAGAGGATAATACTCTATAGCAGGAGTCTCCAAACTATGGCCCTCCAGTTGTTCAGGAATTACAATTCCCATCATGCCCAGTCATGTCTGTGAATGTCAGAGTTTTACAATACCTCGTTGGACACGTAGTTCCACAACAGCTGGAGGGCCGTAGTTTGGAGATCCCTGCTCTATAGGTATTCTATAGAGCAGTGATGGTGAACCTCGGCACCCCAGATGTTCATAGGATAGCCTGATATACTCAAAAGATGCCAGAATGAAATGCAAAGACCTCAGGCAGGTTAGCTATGTACTTGGTCTGTATTTCCATAACAACACCTCCTTTGGTGGAACTGAACTATAAAGATAGAAGATCTGCTATCTTATAGGGAACATCAGAACTGGTCATTGTGCTAAGTGGTATCCTAAAATATCTACTTACTGTGCTTAGGCAATCCTGTGCCTTAAACCACATAGCTGTACATCTGCTGTGTGAGGATAATGAAAGGCACTGCTGCCTCTGACTGCTAATCTTATGAGGTTTGGTGGAGAGGAATCGGCACCTGAGCACTTGAAGTACAAGGATCTCACTGCACCTGCTTCATCCATTCTATGGATCTGGGGTTTCTCCACCTCTCATGCTGCTTCCTAAATAGTCATCCACCACTTATAAGATTACCAGTCCTGCCCTTACCAATATGGCCACTTCCACACAAGCACAGTGCGGAGCCAGGCATGGTAAGTCAACAATTAGAAAGCAATCATCTGCAGAGAGCCTACATGCAATACTGTTGCCTAGCTTTTTGCTCTCTGCATGCACTTTTTGGCACAGCTTCCACAGGTCAGATCTTCTCATAATGCTTTTTGGTTTTACTCCTTTTACATTATTGCCCCGTAGAATGTCAAGAACAACATAACTGTCCTGGAAACCAGCAGTATTGTTTGCTATTATAGGGCTGTCTGTGGCCACACCTATTCTTTAAAGTAAACCGCACCAATAATCATGTGCACAGAGTTCTGTTTAAACTACCTATAATATAATATAAATATAATATAACATAAATTAATATGATTCTAAAGCCGAAACATTGTTTACTTTAATGCATTCCTTGCATTAAAGTGATTGTAAAGCTTTGTTTTTCTTTTTTTTTTTTAAATAACAAACATGTCATACTTACCTCCTCTGTGCAGTTAGTTTTGCACAGAGTGGCCCCGATCACCCTCTTCTGGGGTCCCCCCCGCAGTGCTATCAGCTCCTCCCCATATCGCATAACCCTCTAGGACAGGGATATGCAATTAGCGGACCTCCAGCTGTTGCAGAACTTCAAGTCCCAGCCACAAGCATGACAACCAGAGGCAGAGGCATGATGGTACTTGTAGTTTTACAACAGCTGGAGGTCCGCTAATTGCATATCCCTGCTCTAGGAGAAGCACTCTCCCGGGGGGTTACCTTGCGGACGCACTCCCGAGTCCAGAATTTGCATCCATAGAAAGTAGGACTCGGCCCAGCCCCCGCCCCCTGACATCCGCGTCATTGGATTTGATTGTCAGCAGCGGGAGCCAATGGCTGCGCTGCTATCAATCTATCCAATCAAGAGCCGAAAACCCCAGGCAGAGAGGTCCAGCGCGTCTCCACCGAGGGAACGAAGGGGGGGTGGGCTAGGGGGGCGGTCGCTGTCAGAAGAGTTCACCTTAATGCATAGGATGCATTAAGGTGAAAAAACACGAGGGTTTACAACCCCTTTAAAGTGTTTCTAAAGGCAGACATTTTTTTTATATTAATGCAGTCTATGCATTAAGATAAAAAAACTTCTGTGTGCAACAGCCCCCCTCAGCCCTCCTAATACATTACTAAGCCCCATCCCAATCCAGCGATGTTGCACAAGAGCCTCAGCTTTCTGGGACTCTCCCTCTTCATTGGCTGAGACAGCAGTGGGCGCCATTGGCTCCAGCTGCTGTCAATCAAAGTCAGTGAGCCAATGAGGAGAGAGATGGGGTGAGGCAGAGCCACAGCTCTGTGTCTGAATAGACACACAGTGCAGCAGCTCAGCTCAGGTGCCCCCATAGCAAGCTGCTTGCTGTGGGGGCACTGAACAGGAGGAAGGGGGTCAGAAACGCCAGCGAGGGAACCGAGAAGAGGAGGATCTGGGCTGCTTTGTGCAAAACCACTGCACAGAGCAGGTAAATATAATCCTGTTATTTAAAAAAATAAAATAAAATGTTGAGTTTACAATCACTTTTAGTAGAATTATTTAAGCAAATATTATACACCTTTTGTCCTTAAAATTTAAAATGTATTTTATTGATTTTATTTATTGATGATTTATTATCATTAATAGTCTTTTATAAGATACTAATTTGATTATTTTTCTTTTTAACTGAAGATCTAACTTATTATAAATTAATGTATTATTTGTATTATAACTAAGTAATCACACTAGGGACATAAACATGTGGTCATCAAAAAAGAAAGAAATCCAATCTACCTGAATATCGTTTAATCAAAGAGCTATAAAAATCTTTAAATATAAACAAGAATGCTGTTCCATAATTAATACCCAAAGAACTATACTTCCATATTCTCTCAATTGTATTACTACATCTCATGCTTGGGCAAAGCAAGGAAATCTCCAAGTTCATTGTTAGGATTTTTTTTTATCTTACTTGAAACATGCTCAGCCACAAGATTTGAAGGAGGGGTGACCACATAAAGGAACAAGAATTCAAATACGTGCACATGTACCTGACATGGGTACACCATAAAAGTATGCTTCCCATCAAAAAGCTTCTAGAATAGATGATTTAGATGTATAATGGGATTTTGTTATATGTTCCTTTTCTTTAAAGTATAAATCCAGCCTATTAGTTTGGATAGATAAAAAGTGGACGGGAATTTTGGACTTCTAGTCTACAAAAAACCTAACGGTTCTAGTTCTTTCTTACTGTATGGAAAACTCAAAATAAAGTTTGGGCTTAGCATACTATTAAGCATACATCTGCGATTCTCAATGGGCGGTGCGTAAATCTCCAGGGGCACATCAAAGGGGAACAAGGGGTATTTATTATGTCTGTTTAGGGAAATGTTAACTGTTTTGTGAACTGATAAAAGGACTGTTTAAACACCTGTATTGGTTCACAATTGTTGCCCCCCGTAATCTTGTTCCTACATCCAAGAAGGTAGACCTTCTATTCCTTCTGGTCCACAAGATTCCCCACCCTTTTACTGGAGTAGGGTTTGTAGTAGTATGCATGTCTAGAATTTTGAAATTATTTGTAATTAACATTTAGGAGTTCTTATCATGTACAACATAAAGTAAAGAAACCCCTATATATATATATATATATATATATATATATATATATATACATACATACACACACACACCCATATTGTCAAAATTATTGGGGCACCTGCCTTTACACGCACATTAACTTTAATGGCATGCCAGTCTTAAGCCCCATACACACGGTCGGACAATCCGCGGACCAGGTCGGTCGGATCCTGTCCGTCATACTTTGTCTGATGTTGGTTTTGCGTACACACGGTCGGACAAAGTTGTCGGAAAATCCGATCATTCTGAACGTGGTGACGTTTGTTGCCTACGACGGGACTACGTAGAGGCTAGTAGCCAATAGCTTTGGTCTTGTAATGTGATCTGAGCATGCGTAGCACTTTGTCCGGTCGGACAACCGTACACACGATCGGATTTGGTGTGATCGGACCGGGTTGTCGGCAAATCTATCCAGCAGGAGATAAGACTTTGTCCGTCGGACAATCCGACGTACACTGTCCGATGGTGCATACACACGGTCTGATTTTTCAACAACATTGTCCGATCGGACAGAATCCATGAAAAAGTCCGACCGTGTGTATGGGGCTTTAGTCTGTAGGGTTCAATATTGAGTTGAGAATATTGAGAAAAAAAACCTTTGCAGCTATAACAGCTTTAACTCTTCTGGAAAGGCTGTCCACAAGGTTTAGGAGTGTGTCTATGTTTGACCATTCTTCCAGAAGTGCATTTATGAGGTCAAGCACTGATGTGGATGAGAAGGCCTGGCTCGCAGTCTCCGCTCTAATTCATCCCAAAGGTGTTCTATCGGGTTGAGATCAGGACTCTGTGCAGGTCACCCCAAACTTACTCATCCATGTCTTTATGGACCTTGCTATGTGCACTGGTCTAAATCCTTTGGTGGAGGGGGGTTTATGGTGTGGGGGTTGTTTTTAAGGGGTTGGGCTTGGCCCCCTTAGTTCCAGTGAAGGGAACTCCTAAGGCGTCAGCATACCAAGAAATTTTAGACAGTTTCATGCTCCCAACTTTGTGGGAAAAGTTTGGAGATGGCCCCTTCCTGTTCCAACATGACTGTGCACAAAGCAAGGTCCATAAAGACACGGATGAGCGAATTTGGGGGGAAGGAACTTGACTGGCAAGCACAGGTCCTGACCTCAACCCGATAGAACACCTTTGGGATGAATTAGAGCGGAGACTGCGAGCCAGGCCTTCTCGTCCATATAGTTCCATAGTTACATAGTAGGTGAGGTGGAAAAAAGACACAAGTCCTTTAAGTCCAACCTATGTGTGTGATTATATGTCAGTATTACCTTGTATATCCCTGTATGTTGTGGTCGTTCAGGTGCTTATCTAATATTTTTTTGAAACTATCAATGCTCCCCATTGAGACCACCGCCTGTGGAAGGGAATTCCACATCCTTGCCACTCTTATGCCCTGTAAACACGATCAGAATTTCTGACGGAAAATTTGCGATCGGATCGTGTTGTCGGAAAATCCGATCGTATGTGGGCTCCATCAGACTTTTTTCAGTCGGAATCTCTGACACACAAAGTTTGAGAGCAGGATCTAAAATATTCCGACAACAAAATCCAATCGTTTAAATTCCGATTGTGTGTAGACAATTCCGACGGACAAAGTGCCACGCATGCTCAGAATAAATTACGAGATGAAAGATATTGGCTACTGGCCTCTTTATAGTCCCGTTGTACGTGTTGTACGCCACCTCGTTCTGAACGATCGGATTTTCCGACAACTTTGTCCGACCGTGTGTATGCAACATAAGTTTGGGCCAAAGATTTTTATGTCGGAATGTCCGGAAAGTCCGACCGTGTGTACATTACAGTAAAGGACCATCTACGTAGTTGAAGGGTAAACCTCTTTTCTTCTAATTTTAATGAGTGGCCAAGTGTCTCCCTTCTACGAAAAAGTTTTATCCCTATTGTGGGGTCACCAGTACGGTATTTGTAAAAATGTGCCTGACCTCACAAATGAGCTACTGGAAGAATGATCAAACATTCCCATAGACACACTCCTAAACCTTGTGGACGGCCTTCCCAGAAGAGTTGAAGCTGTTATAGCTGCAAAGGGTGGGCCAACTCAATATTGATCCCTACGGACTAAGACGGGGATGCCATTAAAGTTCACGTGCGTGTAAAGACAATACTTTTGACAATATAGTGTATGTGTATATATATATATATATATATATATATATAAAACATAAGAGGACAAGACTGCCACACAATCCTTACATAAGAACACTGTAGCACAAACAGTCACACCGGGAAAATGTGTCTGTTTACTCCCTGAGCAGACGCTCCTATCGTTGGTCTTACCTTGATAGAACAATAGTGATTGGTCAGGAAAAAAAACATCCTGGACAGCAGATTGCTTCCCTGTGCTTAGCTGGTTTGGTGTACCTGCACGGGCCAATGGTGACTAACAGACAAAACTATATTTCCCCATACAATTGCTATTGGCCAGCTCAGACAATTACCGCATGACTATGCTCAATAACTGACGGTATTAAGGCTGATTCATTTTAGTCTTATTTACAAATCATGTTCTTCAAAAAAAACAAAATATCATTTATTTTGAAAACCAAACCTTCTAAGTGCTTTAATCAAGAGAACGCGTCTCCTAAGTTACAGTGAAACTAGCTTCATGAATGCAGCTGATAATTAACATGTCATACATGATCTGTTATTTTTTTTTGCCGTTTACATCTGTATTTTATCAGAACATAACAAGAGTGTACATAACACCAGATCTATACCTGTAAATCATAGCATATCATTCAATTCCACATATGCATTTCACACCACTGCTTCAACAAGGTCAAGGTATATGCTCCAGTAATTTGCTAAGAAATTATTTAAAAAAAAAACAAAAACAAAATCCAGAGCATTTACAGTTACTGTACCATTTTCTTTACAGAAGCTCATAAAGGCTATTTGCAAAGTCTATTTATACATATATATATATATAATTTTTTTATAAAAAAAGAAACCACAAATTTGCGATATATCTCCAGTTCTTTTTTTGTTGCTGTTTTCGTTTTTGACGTAGTCTTTGGGTGTTTCAGTTAGGTCCAGGCTTCCAATGTTTTCACAGAGCCAGTAACTATGATCATGTCATCAATACAAAACCAATAAAAAAGAATCCATCTTCACCATGATGTCGTTGGAACAACCAGTATCAACAGAAAAGTTAAAGAAGACGAAGAGGCTGAAATATTGTGTAGCGTAGACTGCGCATTTGTTATACCTGAAAAAAAAAAAAAAGGCAATGTTACATATAGTCAACAGATAAAAATAAATATCCGAAAGAATTATGGAACAGAACAGCTGGAGGTGAGGCAAAAGAAAATCACTATCTATAAAGCTGAACATTAGGCATATATAAACAAGACAAAAATGAATAAAGATAGACAAGAAAAGAATAAATGAAATGCTCCTTATCTTCAACCACCCAAATACTTATGTCAGGGGTGTCCAATCTTTTGACCTTCCTGGGCCACATTGGAAAGAAGGGGAATTGTCTTGGGCCACACATAAAATACACTAGGGCAACATAAAACTAGTGCGATATTCGACGCAGTTTTTTAACGCATCGATATCTGGTTCGATGGATTTAGTAGCAATTCTCAATGAATTTTCAAGCTGCTCATCAGATATTTTGGTTCTAATTTTGCCCTTTGCGTTCTTCATCCTTGAAAATAGCTTCTCACAAATATAGGTGCTACCGAAAACTGATGACATGAACAAGGTGTGATTGTGAAGAGCTGGATATTTTTCTTTGGGAAGATAAAACTTATAAAAGTCCAGTAAAGAGACACTGTCAAATGCATTTTTAAGACAAATCCCCCCCCCCCCCCAAATTTTACATTTTTAAGTAAGTTTAATATTTTGTGTTGGGCCGCATTCATAGCCATCTTGGACTGCATGCGGCCTATGGGCCACAGGTTGGACACCTCTGACTTATGTAAAAAAATATTAGTTAGCCTTATTTTTTTATGTTTTCAGAAGCTAAAGCAACCCTGTATTCATTATTGCATCATTAAGTATATTTGTTTAAAAGCAAGCGGTATAAAAACCTAAATTTTATATCTACAAAAGTGTAGTAGTATATATAGTATATATATATACTATATATATATATATATATATATATATATATATTGTAGTACTATAATCATTGTTCACTGTAATAAATTCAAAAATAAATATTTGAACCTCCCATGTATACTCAACCACTCCTATAAAATATTTTATATATATATATATATATATATATATATATATAATATATATATATATATATGCTTTGTACAGCAATAAACATTCCGACCAAAATGTGCTTTTTCACACATACCGTAGGTATTTAAGTATTTTGGGCGGCACAGTGGTGTAGTGGTTAGCACTCTCGCCTAGCAGTAAACAGGGTCGCTGGTTCAAATCCTCAACCACGACACTACCTGCCTGGAGTTTGCATGTTCTCTCTGTGC
Source organism: Lithobates sylvaticus (assembly GCA_028564925.1). Classification (NCBI taxonomy): domain Eukaryota; kingdom Metazoa; phylum Chordata; class Amphibia; order Anura; family Ranidae; genus Lithobates; species Lithobates sylvaticus. The sequence goes on from CM053027.1 coordinate 573,687,221, forward strand.
CTGCGTGGGTTTCTCCTGGGTATTCCGGTTTCCTTCCGCACTCCAAAGACATGCTGGTGGGTTAATTGGCTTTTGTCCAAAATTGGCCATAGTATATGAATGTGAGTAGGGGACCTTGGATTGTGGGCTCCTTGAGGGTAGGGACCGATGTGACTGTGCAATGTATGTGTGGAGCGCTGTCTAAATTGACGGCGCTGTATGGGTACCTTAAATGAAATAATATATAATAGAGGAGCATCTTAATGAGACACAATGTACAGGGATAGGGTCAATTGTAGACACTCACTCAGGTTGAACTGGATGGACTGGTGTCTTTACTAACTATGTAGCTATGGTAGAGAGGAGAATATTTTTGGTTTTATTTTAGTGGGATTACCTATATTAGACTTGGTATCATCCTTTTTCAGACTGTGAGAGAAAGAATCAACACAATGAGCCAATAAGTTATGCTGCAATGCTCATGAGCTACCCTGTTTCCCCGAAAATAAGACCTAGCGTGATTGTCGGTGTGGCTGCAATATAAGCCCTACCCCCCAAATAAGCCCTAGTAAAAGTCCTTGTAGGTCTTGTTTTCATGGTAGGGCTTATTTTCGGGGAAACAGGGTAGGGCTTATTTGGTGGGTAGGGCTTATATTGCAGCCATTACCGACAATCACGCTAGGTCTTATTTTAGGGGAAACAGGGTAAGCTCAGCAGTCTGCTGCTTCCTTTCACTTTCCAGTGATAGACTGGGGAGATAAAAGACCTGTAACAAGCTGTTAACAGCAGCAGCGAAAAATCAGATCCCCTGCCCTGGGAAACAGGACTGTGCTGTGTACCAGAGTTGTGAAGGCCTGGAGAATGTATATAACCAAACATGGTGGAGTTTCTCCCTGTTACAGGTGTGTGCATACCATATCTTGTCCCTCAGCAGGAGTGGCCTCTGGCCATGATAAATCAGGGTTGCCAACACATTTTTATTAAAATACAGGAATTCTTAGTACGTCTAAAATAGTGTTTCTCAACCTTTTTTCAGACAGATCAGGGTTGTTTTGGTGGCAAAAGGGGGACCTACTCAATATTAGGTAAGTGGTCATGTTATGGTGTTTATGTATTTAAACAATTATTTGGAAGCTGTAAACGAGGTTCCAATAGTGAAAAAAGTACCAAGAGTGAGGGAGCTAAAGACCACAATGCACAGAGCTCTGGTCTGGGTATTGTGCTGTCAGGTGGATATTATTCTGATCAGGGCTATTAAACAATATCTCAAAGGCTTCATTCATCAGCTGGACTAAATGATACAAGAAACACAGACTCATTTACATGTGTAGAACAAAATGATCTATTAGAGCACTTTGCCATGTTTACTGAGAAATTTCTGATCAGACATAATGCAAATTCAAAGCCGACACCTCTCTACTCATTACAGGACATTCATGGCTCATTGTGTATTCATCACGCACTTTTACAGTGCTCTGGAATAGGCATGTAATAGGTAATGTCTCATTTGATTCATCAAGTCACAATAATGGAGCAGCTTTGTAAATGGAATCCTGTGTAATGGAGCACGTTTAAAACCAGGTGAATGAACTTTATTTCATTTAGAGGTGTGCATCACTGTTTTTAGGTTCCATTTGGTCCCTGTGTTCAAATCATTCTAATATGTGTTGTGGCGCTGTCATAGTCGACAACTTATCAAAAAAAAAATGTGTATAATAAAAAACACATACACCATATATATATATATATATATATATATATATATATATATATATATATATATATACTGTACATGTATGTATGTATATATATATGTATATATATATATATATATATATATATATATATATATGTATATATATATATATATATATATATATATATAAAATATACACACACACATATACATGACATATACACACATATACACATATACACACATATACATAGAAGTCTTTGAAAAAGGTAAGCATGTATAAAAAGAAAATTGCGCTTTTTACAATGGCATCTTGCACTTGGACTGCCTAGTTATTTATTTTACATCATGAAGAATAAATAATTGGCGTCTGACACCATATTTTTGCTTTGTGTTGGCTGCTTTGTAAAAGCCCCATCAGTTGGGTATTATAGAAGTTTTGGTGGAAAGCTTGCCAAGAGACCACAGGAAGCAAAAACATCAACATGTCACTTAGATTGCCAGCAATCTAAGTGAAATTAAAATATCAGTTTGGCTGGACGTAGCCTTTAACCACTTGCCGACCACTCGCCGCAGTTGTACTGCGGCAAGGTGGCACGGCTGCAGGAAACGTACCCGTACGTCGTTCCGTGCAATAGCGACTGGGTGGCGCGTGCGCCCATTGGCAACAGGGGGAGCAAATCAGCCGGTCTGGCGGACGTGATGTCCGCCGGAACCCGCTGATTGTTCCCCAGAAAAATAGAACGGCCGTCTGCTGATGTAAACAAGGCAGACAGCCGTTCTGTCAGAGATGAACACTGTGATCTAGTGTTCCTGCTAATCAGGAACATGGATCACTGTGTCCATGCAGTGAGCCCATCCCACCCACAGTAAGAAAGCACAAACAGGGAACTCACTTAACCCTTTGATCACCCCTGATGTTAACCCCTTCCCAGGCAGTGTCATTTATACAGTGTCAGTGCATATCTTTAGCACCGATCACTGTTATAATGTCACTGGTTCCCAAAAAAAAGTGTAAAAATTGTCAGTTTGGTGTCCGATCTGTCCGCTGCAATGTCGCAGTCCGGCTAAAAATCGCTGATCACCACCATTACTAGTAAAAAATATTAAAAAAAATATAAAAATGCCATAAATCTGTCCCCTATTTTGTAGATGCTATAACTTTTGTGCAAACCAATCAATATGCACTTATTGGGATTTTTTTTTTTTACCAAAAATATGTAGCTGAATACATATTGGCCTAAATTGATTAAGAAATTAGATTTTTTTTTTTTTTTTTTATTGGATATGTGTTATAGTTGAAAGTAAAAAATATTGTTTTTTTGTTTCAAAATTGTCGGTCATTTTTTGTTTCTAGCCCAAAAAATAAAAACCACACAGGTGATCAAATACCACCAAAAGAAAGCCCTATTGTGGGGGGGGGGGGGGGGGGAACGACATACATTTTATTTGGGTACAGCGTCACACGAACGCACAATTGTCAGTTAAAATAACGCAGTGCAGTATCACAAAAAATGGCCTGGTCATTAAGGGGGGTGAAACCTTCTAGTCCTTAAGTAGTTAAAAGCTGCATAAAACAAACTAAAATGTCTTTTATGTTTAAGCTCTTAGTGTTACAGTACACAGGAGGGGAGTGGAATTTGCCTGACATTCCCATCCCGTACAGAAGAAATCTCTGGAGGAATCTGATTCTTTGGAAGCTCATGTTAAAGTGGAGTTCCACTCAAATAAAAAAAAAAAAAAAATCTTTAATGTGCATGAAATAAATAATAAAAAAAAAATATTTGGAGAAAATTATTTATATACTTACCTTTTCATGCCTGTTGCTATGTGGTCCCTACAAAATCTGCCTCCTTCATCACCTCGGCTCCTGACGTCACTTTCCTCGGCGCCTCCTGTTGCTACTGCTCCTGGGAGATGTGTGTCATCATTTCCCAGGAGTCAATGGGCTACGCCGAGGGTTAGGTTGCCATAACAACGGGGCGGGCACTTCCGACAACGCCAGCCATTGTTATGGCAACCTATATACTTTACAGCGCCGATACGGCGCATTACTGCGCATGCGCGAGAACGGGGCGTGAGAATGGGGCGCGAGAACGGGGCGGTGCATGCTGGTCCAGCAGCACCACCATAACCAGGAAGATAGTGCTTGTGGGCTTCGCATGGAACATGCCAGGGATAAAAAAATCAAAGACATCGCTTGATCTAAATCGGCAATCGAGCGGACGTCGGAATCATCTAAATAATAGCATTTTAAATAATATATTTGTACAAAAAAAAAAATTTACATAGTTGGAATTCCGCTTTAAGTTTCAGTAAATAAGTACAAATCTAAAATACAGAGTATTCTGACTCGGAACTTACCTGAATAAGACGGCACTCTGATTTGAGAGCTGGCTGTCCCATCTCCGCCTTCACTAACGGCTCGTACCTCTATGATATAAAAGCCGGAGTCAGGCAGCAGAACCACTGCCGATGTTGTCTGTGTTTGGATGACTTGGCTGTTGCTGTGACCTTCTTGTCTCAACATGACCTGCGGATTAAGAAATAGAAAAATTGCCTGTTATGCCTTAATACAAAGGTAGAACACCAGATTGGAGATTTAGACAGAGGCCACGGATCTGTGACCTTTCACAGACTCACTATACGTTTCAATCTAAAAACAGGGAGAAAAATACCAAATATATCATGCAGAGAACGGCAATTCTGTTGTGTTTAGGCCTGAAACCTGCTAGAAAACCACATTGCTTTACCAATGGATAGAGACAGGACAATTACCCCTCTATTATATCCAGTCTTAAATACAAATTCCAGTCCACACCAAGGTTCTTTTCAGTGATATTATTACAAACTAATAATGTTAACCAACTAACAGTCAGTGTGCTGAGGTATACTATGTGGGTAGCAATTATTAGGCTTACAGGGACTTTTTCTTTTTCTGAATGTGGTTATTATCTTAAAGCGGAAGTAAACCCATCGATTTAACAGTCTAAAAAAAAAGGCATGCCGTGAATGCTAACTGCACATTGGCTGTGCTCTCAACCAAACAGTCAAACCATCCAATGGCTGGTGTCATAACGGATCACATGTGCAGCACTGTGGCAGTTGAAGATTAAACAGAGGCAAAGATGGCAGCTTCCTTGGCTGAAAACGAAAGGGGGGTTTACTTCCACTTTAAAGTTGAACTGGGCAGTTGGTAAATCATAACAATTATGCCCCCACCCCCCGTTTTGTCAGGGTGATGATCTAAAAGAGTAAGCTTACAGCAGCTTACTCCACAGTCCCAAAGCAGCCAGCGCTCTGGTCCTCCTCTATACCACACTGGAATGTGGGTGGACACTCCTACATCACCATATGCAATGCAGACCACTGGTGGCTGCCGGTCCTTCACTGTGCATGATGAAGTTGGCAAGAAGTTGCAAAAAGTATACTCACCTATGTGGATGCAGTATCAGTCCCCCACCAGCTCTAAGATTGAGAACTCAGTGATCAAACACTTCTGATCGCTCAGCTCTTGGTCTTCAGCCCGCAGAGAGCCAGTGATTGTCAGTCACCGACTCTCTGCTCTGCCCCTTCAGAGCTCACTGGAGCAGCTGGCTTAGGCTCCCAGTGGCTCACTGAGGGGTTGAGCCAGCTGCCAGTCCAGGCATCTGGGTGGATCCCAATCATATGGTCGGGATGTTTTCAGAGCCTGGACCGACTCTCAGGGCCGTCTTTAATATTGATTGGACCCTGGGCAAAACTTTTCTTGGCCCCCCCCCCCCCCCATGCAGTTTTGCTCTCCACCTGCTCTGAGACATACAATAAATAGCAGCTAGACTCAAAATCAGTTTACTGAATCAGATCAGGCAGCTATTTTTCAATTGGTTGCCAGAGGTTACAGTGTATCATTACGGCTCACTGACTGGTTGCTAGAGGTTACAGCACATATTACTGCTCACTGATTAGTTGCTAGAGGTTACAGCACATGATTTCTGCTTGTTTATTGGTTGCTAGAGATTACTGTGGATATGACCTCAGGGGGGCATGATATACATATCAATGCCGCCGGCCGCCGATATTTACATATGAATGCTGCCGCTATGTACATATGAATGACGGTAATTTACATGTAAACAGGGTCTGCTGGTGAGTCTTCTGTACACAACAATAGGGCAGAGCTGGGCAGCATTAGGAGCAGCACTTCACACTGAGATATTGGAACACAGCACAGGACTAAAACCTCAAGGGATGAGGGAATTTAACCCAGAATAGTTAGCAAGTATGAGGCAGCTGCTTTGGGCCCCACAACAATGACAGGGCCCAGGGCAGCTGCCCCTTTTGCCCTGCCTTAAAAACGGCCCTGCCGACTCTGTGACATCAGCCAACAGCGGGCTTCAGCCTGCTGTCAGCTGAAAACGGTTAACAGGAGAGCAGAACAAACTGCACCCCTGTGATCCATAGGAGAAGTACAGCCCAACAATCTGGTTATACTTCCCCTTTAATCTTCCATACCTGAGCTTGAAGGAGTTTATTACTCATTGAAAAGAAACCTTTTCTGAGAGAAATGCATAGGCTGCTATTATTGACTCGTCATTCTGTAATTGCTAGTCCTCTGTCTTTCATGCTGATCCCCTGGCTTCAGTAATTGAACCCAGAACAAGAATGTAATAAAAAGTTATACATTTTTTGACATACCGGGCCTGTATCAGGAGCAACGAAAATACTGAATCCACTGGCTCAGCATACCAACCAGCCAACTAGGAGCTCAGCAATGACAGCCTTCATTCCAGGAAATGTTTTAATTTTAAGGAAACGTGCCAGGAGAGAAATATGGAGACTTTCATTTCTATCCTCTTCTTTTGAAGTGTCTAGCTGCCTGACCATGCTTGCTCCAAGTCAATGACTCAACTGACCTGCAGAACCTGCAATTTTCAAAAGCAGACCAACAAGGAGAGTTCCCGCATTTCTCTCATGAGAGGTGTACTTTAAGTGTGGTAGGTGCAGACATTCAAATCCTCCATTTAGGACCCCTTCACATTTGTCTGTTCCCTAACCCATACCTCCCAACTTCTTGAGATGGGAATGAGGGACACCTATCAGCAAAAACATGCAGGCATAGGACACACCCCATTGCCACGCTCCCCTTAAAGGAGAATTGTACAAAAAAACAAGATTGGTTAAGCCCACAAGTGCTTTTTTTACCACTATCATTCCTTTATATTGGCTTTTGGAATTTATAAATGCAGCAATTTAGAAATCAGATGAAATGTTTAGTGCTGGAAAACACTTTTTGATAGATAAAAGGTGCATTTTATATACATCTATATGATCAGACCAAAACGAGGGACAAATGAGGAGGAATGAGGGACAGAGGGGCATTGCTCCAAATCAGGGACAGTCCCTCGAAATCGGGGACAGTTGGGAGCTATACATAACTGCATGAATGTTAATGCACAGCTGTATTTTGTATTAACTTGTGTTGCATTAACCACTTCACGACCGTCCACTGCATATATACGTCAGCAGAAAGGCACAGCCAGGCAAAACCACATACAGGTAGGTGGCCCTTTAATTGCCTGGCCGTGGGCCGCGAGCTCCGTGACCCCGGCCGCGGGACCAGCGGACCCGATCGCCGATGAAGTCCCGCGATCGGGTCACAGAGCTGAAGAACGGGGGGAGGTCTGTGTAAACAAACCTCTCCCCGCGCTTCCTACTCTGCCTGTCATTGATCGACTGTTCCCTGTCATCGGGAAAGCCGATCAATGATGTCAGATGTCAGCCCCGGCCCCTAATGTAAAAAACACACACACACGTCACAGCCCATAACCCCTCCCCTCCCCCTAGTGGTTAACTCTTTCACTGCATGTGTAATTTATACAGGAATCAATGCATTTAAATAGCATTGATTGCTGTATAAATGACAATGGTCCCAAAAATGTGTCAAAAATGTCTGATGTGTCCGCCATAATGTCGCAGTCACAATAAAAATCGCTGTTTGCCGCCAAAAAAAAATATTAATAAAAATGCTATAAAACTATCCCCTATTTTGTAAACGCTCTAACTTTTGCGCAAACCAATCAATAATCGATAAGTGCGATTTTTTTTACCAAAAATATGTAGAAGAATACGTATCGGCCTAAACTGAGGAAAAAAAATGTTTTTTTTTTATATATTTTTTGGGGGATATTTATTATAGCAAAAAGCAAATATTGCATTTTTTTCAAAATTGTCGATCTATTTTTGTTTATAGCGCAAAAAATAAAAACCGCAGGGGAGGGTAAATACCACCAAAAGAAAGCTCTATTTGTGGGAAAAAAAGGACGCCAGTTTTGTTTGGGAGCGCAATTGTCAGTTAAAGCGACGCAGTGCCGAATTGCAAAAAGGGGCCTGGTCCTTTGGCTGCCAATTGGTCAGGGGCTGAAGTGGTTAATGGGCTTCTAACACTCAGAAATGGAACAAAAAACAGACTTACAACGCTCATTATTGCAGTGCACCATGGTATGTTTCATTGACATCTACTGTATAGTTCCAAGTGAATGGCCCTGCAATGCACTGCAACAGTACTGTATATCATAAACATAAAGCCATCTATCCAGATTGCATACAGCTTATTAGTGCAAGATATGGCAAGATATGGCAACCGTGGGTATATTAGAAAGGATTATTATTCAGGTTTAGTAGGTCAAAAGGAACCATAAACTGCTCCATTAGCACCTTCTAAAATATAGTACTACCTTCCTAAAATAGAAACTATTAATATATAAGGACTTCAATACACAGTCCAATCATACAATCCAAAATGTATTCATGATCAATTCTCTAGACATTTATAATATGTGCCATGGCTCTTTATCATTCATCTCTACTAATCTCAACAGTGTGAATCTACTGGGGATAACAGCAATTTGCAACTACTGAAACCCCAAAGTACATAAAGGAAATAAAATCTGTGTTTTAATGGAAAAGGAGAACCAGCAAAGCCTGCTGTCACCGGTGAAGATTTTAATTATACTATGGCACTCCTGTCTATGGTGCCGACGTAATTCCAGGCCAAAGCATATATATTACATTTGCTTTTATTGTTTACTGGCTTCTACTAATTTATCCTCTTCTAATACAAATTTGATTATGCTTGTACGTGCTTTCAAACAATGTATCCCATCTGCTATTATTTCTTATTTACCCACGCTTACAGTATATTCCCTGGCGCAGCTGAAAGCATGATTAATGATCAATAAACAAAAAAATCCAGCCACTTATTTTACACACTAGATCAAACCACACAGAATTGAAAAGGATCTGTCCCCCAGATATGATAATTAATTTATAATTAAAGTTCAGCTTATTGTAATTCTTACATAGTTACATAGTAGGTGAGGTTGAAAAAAAAAAAAGTCCACCAAGTGCAACCTATGTGTGTGATTATATGTCAGTATTACATTGTATATCCCTGTATGTTGTGGTCGTTCAGGTGTTTAGCTAATAGTTTCTTGAAACTATCAATGCCCCCCGCTGAGACCACCACCTGTGGAAGGGAATTCCACATCCTTACTGCTCTTACAGTAAAGAACCCTCTACATAATTCTTGATGATCTCACTATTATAGTTTCTAACTCTGTTGTTACTCACCTTTGGGTTCTGTATCTTCTTTTGGTGATCCCCTTCAACTGTATTTTCTAACATGTAAATTAAAATCTAATAGGGAGCGAGGGGCCCCTTCTAGTCTGACAATACATATGAGCTAGGATACTAAATGCAAATATCCAATCACAGGGCTTTCATAATAGAATCATGGGCCCCTGGGCAAAGTAATGTACTGGGCCCCCTACCACCGTGCCCCAACTTATGCACCTACCCTCAAAAATGTATTCCCGGACTGGGCATGATGCTGAGCCAAGGACACAGGAGATCCGGCTCTGTCTATTTCAGCAAGGCTGCAGATGGGCACTGAGTAGGCTGCAGTGAGGAGCAAGGCTGCAGATGGGCACAGATCAGGCTGCACTGAAGCTGCAGATGGGCACTAATCAGGCTGCATTGATGCTCACTGACCGTTATTTTGCTTCAAAGTGGTTTGTTTAACCCGCTTCAGCACCGGGCCATTTTTCACCCTTCCTTACCAGAGCACTTTTTGCGATTCGGCACTGTGTCGCTTTAACTGACAATTGCGCGGTCGTGCGACGTTACACCCAAACAAAATTGACGTCCTTTTTTTCCCACAAATAGAGCTTTCTTTTGGTGGTATTTGATCGTCCCTGCGGTTTTTATTTTTTGCGCTATAAACAAAAGAAGAGCGACAATTTTGAAAAAAAAACACAATATTTTTTACTTTTTGCTATAATAAATATCCCATTTTTTTTTAAAAAAAAAACTATTTTTTTACTCAGTTTAGGCCGATACGTATTCTTCTACATATTTTTGGTAAAAAAAATCGCAATAAGCGTATATTGATCGGTTTGCGCAAAAGTTATAGCGTCTACAAAATAGGGGATAGATTTATTGCATTTTTTTTTTTTTTTACTAGTAATGGCGGCGATCTGCGATTTTTTTTTTCGTGACTGCGACATTGCGGCGGACACTTCGACACTTTTGACACATTTTTTGGGACCATTCACATTTACACAGCGATCGTTGCTATAAAATTGCATTGATTACTGTGTAAATGTGACTGGCAGGGAAGGGGTTAACACTAGGGGGCGGGCAGGGGTTAATGTTTTCCCTAAATGAGTGATTCTAACTGTGGGGGAGGGGACTCACAAGGGGAGGAGACCGATCATCTGTTCCTCCGTGCTGGGATCACATGATCGGTCTCCTGCTCGCTGACAGGGCGTGGAGCTGTGTGTTTACACACACAGCTCCACGGTCCCGCATGGTCCCGTTGTTTTAACGGGCAATCCGGGTGCCCGGCGGACATCGAGGCCGCCGGGCACCCGCACCGGGTCCCGAGCGACACTGCGCGCGCGCGCCCCCCCCAGGCGGCCGGGAATGGGAGGACGTCATATGACGCCCACCCAGGATGGTAGATCCACCTTGTGGGCGTCATATGACTATGGGCGGGTATTGAAGGGGTTAAAAAAAATACTTTTTTTCCCTGAAACTTCCCTCTTAAATTAGGGTGCGTGTGATACGCCGGCACGTTATACGCCAATAAATACAGTATGTATTAGTATCAGATTATTAGAAAACAATTCAGGATTTATATAATGCAGTATAGGGGTGAACCTATAAGGTATCACCCCCTCCTCTGTCCATTCATAACCAAGGCATAGTAAACAGTGTTTACTATGCTTCAGTTTGTGAATGATTGAGAAGCTTTGTATACAGCTATTCCTGTCCATTCATTCTGTGCAGCTGAGACTGTGATATTTTGAGACAAGGCTGGTGATGTAGCTTGGGGAAGAATTGTGGAGGGGTTTGTTGTTCTTAGCATGTTGAATTTATTTGTGTAGAGATACTTCAAAAAAGAGGACATTGCAATTGTCGAGGTGAGAAATAAAAAGGTAGTAAAACTTTAGCTGGATAGTGTCATTGGTAAAAAATGTCCTATTTTGGAAATGTTACAGAGGTGAAGGATGCGAGGTATGGACAATGATTGGATATGGGGCTATGGAACCAGAAGGGCAGTTTAAAGTCAAGGATCACACCTAGCACCCTGGCATAAGGGACAGGACTGATAGTTGTGCTATTGATCTCAATGGAAATGTTAGAAAAAGAGGGTGGCAGAGAAATATTATCAGCTTGTTTATGGAAATATTATGTTTTAGAAAGTGGTGTTATATCCCTACTGATATGTCAGTTGGTAAATTAGTAATATGTAAGATGAATGAAGGGGTGTGCTTAGGAGTAGGGAGATAGATTAACCTCCTGCCCACCAGCCCTGGCAGTTATACTGGGGCAGGTTGGCTCGGCTGTGCAAATCGCCGTAGGTGTACGTCGGTTCGTGCACATGGTTCTGTGGGTGCGCCGACGTAGGGGAGCCAATCATTGTGTCCGGCGGACTCGATGTCCGCCGGCCGCCCGCGATCCTTTTTCCGCAGAGACAGAATGGGGATCTGTAAACAAGGCAGATCTCCGTTCTGACGGGATGACACAGGATCTTGTCTTTCTGCTATGCATATGTGTGTTGTCCCAGCCAGCCCATCCCCCCACAAAGTTAGAAAGACACTGAGGGAACACATTTAATCCTTTGATCACCTCTGATGTTAACCCCTTCTCTGCCGGTGTCATTAGTACAATGTCAGTGCATATTTTTTAGCACTGATCACTGTAATAATGTCACTGGTTCCCCAAAAAGTGTAAAAAATGTCAGCTAGGTGTCCGATCTTTCCACCGCAATGTCAGAGTCCCGCTAAAAATCATTGATCACCGCCATTACATATACTATTATAAATTAATAAATAGTAAAAACTCTTTCCCCTATTTTGTAGATGCTATAACTTTGGCACAAACCAATCAATATACGCTTATTGTTTTGTGTTTTTTTTTACCAAAAAATATGTAGCAGAATACATATTGTCCTAAATTTAAGAAGAAATTCGATTTTTTTAAAAAATTTTTTTTTATTGGGTATGTTTTATAGCAGAATGTAAAAAATATTGTTTTTGTTTTAAAAATTGACAGTCTTTTTTTGTTTATTGCAAAAAAAATAAAACCTGCAGTGGTGATCAAATACCACCAAAGGAAAGCTCTATTTGTGGGGAAAAGGGGACACAAATTATATTTAGGTACAGCGTTGCACGACCGCGCAATTGTCAGTTTAAAGTAACAGTGCCGTATCGCAAAAAATGGCGGTCAAGGAAGGGGGTAAATCCTTACGGGGCTGAAGTGGTTAAGGTGTCATAGAGAGGTGTTGGAAGCAATGCAAGACTATAAATTGGTCAAGAGAGGAGGCGTTTGATAAAGAAGACCATATAGAAAGAGAAAGGGGAGAAGAGGAGATGGAATTGTAGGTGACATTGAAGGTGTGCTGAGATAGGTGGGAGAAGAACCAAAAAAGAGCAGAGTCTTGGAGGACAAGGGAGTGAAGTTTTATGAGGAGGAGCAGGTGGTCTACTATATCACAAGCAGCATAAAGGTCTAATAGTATGAGTATGGAGTAGTGGCCATTGATTTTAGTAGTTAGTAAGTCATTAGTGAGTTTTAGAAGAGCAGTTTCTGTGGAATGTTGCAGTCTGTAAGATATTGAGAAGGTTGTTATCTGAACACAGGGAAAGTTTGTGCACAGAAACAAACTTTTCCACCGACTGCTTTTCCCATTGCTGAGCAAACCTACAAACCTCGAAATCCGGTCAGGTCACAAAGATTTTGATTACTCCTGGACATTAAATGGTTAAGCAAAGCACTGTAGAAGTAACTTTGAAAAATCTTTTAATTGGAGGTTTTATACAAATATAATGAGTGATGTACTTATTTTTCTACAATAGTAGTCTTATGTCGCGTACACATGATCGGAATTCTCGTCGGAAAAAACTCTGATGGTTGCCTACAGCTGTGTTGCCTACACACGATCACACCAAATTCCGACGGTCAATAACACAGCGGCATAAAACACGTTCGACTGCACTATAAAAGGTAATTTTGCGTGTCGGAATTGCATACACACGATCGGAAAATCCGATAGAAAGGTCTTCCGTCGGAAAAATTGAGAACAGGTTCTCAATTCAAAGTCCGTCGGAAATTCCGACAGAAAAAGACCGTTGGGCATACACACGGTCGGAAAATCCGATGAAAAGCTCCCTTCAGACTGTTTCCATCGGAAATTTTGACCGTGTGTACGCCGCATTATACCGCGTACACACGGTCGAACTTTCCGGCAGAAAAAGTCAGACGGAATCTTTTCATCGGATATTCCGATCGTGTGTGGGCCTCATCGGACTTTATTTTTTCGAAAATTCTGACGGACCTAGAAATAGAACATGTTCTAAATATTTCCGATGGAACCAATTCCTATAGGGTAAACCGCTCGTCTGTATGCTGTTCCCACGGACCAAAAACGACGCATGCTCTGAAGCAAGTACGAGACAGAAGATATTGGCTACTGGCTATTGAACTTCCTTTTTCTAGTCCCGTCGTACGCGTTGTAAGTCACCGGGGTTTGGTGTGATCGTGTGTAGGCAAGACAGTGGAACTCCGTCGGAACTCCGTCGGAACTCCATTGGAACTCCGTCGGAAAAACCTTCAGAGTTTATTACGACGGGAAAACCGGTTGTTTGTACGCGGCATTAGTTGTATTCTATATTGCCACAGTGTTTTATGATATGTGTCTACAGCAGTCTACTGCTACTATTACTATTTTATTTTAAAAAATATTCTACTATTATCTACTCATTGAATCTACTATAATGTACTATTGATTTCACTGGATGCTTTTTTTAAATCGATATAGACTAAAAATATAAAAGAAACAAAACACATATAGCTGTATAGGCAGTCTTTGATTGTAGGTGATCTTTTTGTATATACTGCTGACAAAAACCATTAGAAGTAGATAAAGAGAACACAAAGGAAAGAGAAATCTGACAGTGTGTAAGCTAGTCTAGACAGTAAAAACAAAACACCATCAATGTGTTCAGACTAGTGCATGTACCCAGAGCAAAATAATGTTTCAAAGGCTTTTTTGTTTAAGCATCACTAAAGGTTCTCTTGACCTGAAGGGCTGTCGAACACCGTGCATTCCTTCATTCTTTGTCTCGACTGCTTTGACCATTAAACTTGAAGTAAACCTGCACCTCCTAGGGTTCCACGGAATTTTCCCAGAGACTGACATTCTTCTCATTGACCGCCAATGTTGGGAGCCCCTTTTTCCACTGACCGCTGATTTTTTCTTTTACGGACATTATTATTACTTTTCGTTTTATTTTTATTATTACTGAAAATTATTATTTTTATTTATAGCATTTTCATGTTAAGTATTATACATCATGTCAAATACACTAGGTATGCCATCGTCTTTATTCTTATTATTTTTTTATTATTGTATTATATTTATTATATCTTTAATATTCTATATTTATATTTATATTTTACAGATATTAATGACATAATGTGAGCTGTAGATATAATTTTTTCAGGGGATCCCTGAGACCAGAAAATTATTTTATAGGTTCCTTTGGGAAAAAAGATTGAGAAAGGCTGCCCAAAAGTTTAATAAACTAACCGTCAAGCATTTCCAGTGGGCAACCTATGATGTCTGCCCTTTCTTTACTATTACTCCTTCTTTCCCAACAAAAAATAAGTACTTCTGGGTGGCGAACACATGAAACATCTTCAACCTCCTACTATTCAACTCCTGGTGCACAAGCAGTCAATCATCAGGTCTGAATGCTATCACAGGGCTACATGGGGGTGAGTGACGGATGTTTCTTGCCCAATGAAAATCCTGTATGCATGGGATCTGCCAGGCTCATATATATATATATATATGAGCCTGGCAGATCCCATATATAATCTCATGAAAGTGAGTACACCCCTCACATTTTTGTAAATATTTTATTCTATCTTTTCACGTGACAACACTGAAGAAATTTGACTTTGCTACAATGTAAAGTAGTGAGTGTACAGCTTGTACAACACTGTAAATTTGCTGTCCCCTCAAAATAACTCAACACACAGCCATTATTGTCTAAACCGCTGGCAACAAAAGTGAGTACAGCCCTAATTGAAAATGTCCAAATTGGGCAAAATTAGCCATTTTCCCTCCTCTGTGTCATGTGACTCGTTAGTGTTACAAGGTCTCAGGTGTGAATGGGGAGAAGGTGTGATAAATTTGGTGTTATCGCTCTCACTCTCTCATACTGGTCACTGGAAGTTCAACATGGCACCTCATGGCAAATAACGCTCTGAGGATCTGAAAAAAAAAATGTTGCTCTACATAGAGATGGCCTAGGCTATAAGAAGATTGCCAAGACCCTGAAACTGAGCTGCAGCTCGGTGGCCAAGACCATACAGTGGTTTAACAGGACAGATTCCACTCAGAACAGGCCTTGCCATGGTCGACCAAAGAAGTTGAGTGCATGTGTTCAGCGTCATATCCAGAGGCTGTCTTTGGGAAATAGACGTATGAGTGCTACCTGTGTTGCTGGACAGGTTGAGGGGGTGGGGGTCAGCCTGTCAGTGCTCAGACCATATGCCACACACTGCATCAAATTGGTCTGCATGGCTGTCTTCCCAGAAGGAAGCCTCTTCTAAAGATGATGCACAAGAAAGCCTGCAAACAGTTTGCTGAAGACATGCAAGCTAAGGACATGGATTACTGGAACCATGTCCTGTGGTCTGATGAGACCAAGATAAACTTATTTGGGTCAGATGGTGTCAAGTGTGTGTGGCGGCAACCAGGTGAGGAGTACAAAGACAAGTGTGTCTTGCCTAAAGTCAAGCATTGTGGTGGGAGTGTCATGGTCTGGGGCTGCATGAGTGCTGCCGGAACTGGGGAGCTACAGTTCATTGAGTGAACCATGAATGCCAACATGTACTGTGACATACTGAAGCAGAGCATGGTCCCCCCCCCCCCTGCAGACTGGGCCGCAGGGCAGTATTTAAACATGATAACGATCCCAAACACACCTCCAAGATGACCACTGCCTTGCTAAAGCAGCTGAGGGTAAAGGTGATGGACTGGCCAAGCATGTCTCCTCCGGACCTAAACCCTATTGAGCATCTGTGGGATATCCTCAAACGTAAGGCGGAGGAGCGCAAGGTCTCTAACATCCACCAGCTCCAAGATGTTGTCATGGAGGAGTGGAAGAGGACTTCAATGTCAACCTGAAGCTCTGGTGAACTCCAAACCAGAGAGGGTTAAGGCAGTGCTGGGAAATAATGGTGGCCACACAATATATTCTTTGGGCCCAATTTGGACATTTTCACTTAGGGGTGTACTCACTTTTGTTGCCTGTGGTTTAGACATTAATGGCTGTGTGTTGAGATATTTTGAGGGGACAGAAAATTTACACTGTTATACAAGCTGTACACTCACTACTTTACATTGTAAAAGTGTAATTTCTTCAGTGTTGTCACATGAAAAGATAGAATAAAATATTTACAAAAATTTGAGGGATGTACTTACTTTAGCGCGAGATACTGTATATATATATATATATATATATATATATATATATATTTTTTTTTTTATCTATCTATCTATCTATCTATCTATCTATCACATACACACACACACATACACACTGCTGTATATACCTATAGGTTACTATAAATATATAGTTTATATAGCTATTTAAAGCTATTTGTAACAGGTTTTAAAAACTTTATCCAATATTAGAATCTGTCAAATGTATTCAAATTAAATGCGTTTATTAGTAACACTGTTGTGACAGGCTACTGTCAGTTTTCACAACATTTTCAATTTGAAATAAAAATGCTCCCTGTGAAACATAATGAGTAGTGTCAAGCTCAAATTATTGTAAAAGCTTTGATTGTTATTCTGACTTTTGACCCTTTATAGAGAATCAGCAAACCAAATGAAGTGTTTAAAGCTGAACTCCAAACAGCTAAATATGCTAATAAAATACACATGGCAACTGTTTTACCTGCCAAAAGAGTTATATGTCTGTCCATTCAGTTCTGAGATTTACACGGCTCTGCTCCAGAACGGATGGGACATTGGGACCTGATTTTTTTTTTTTGCGGTGGTTTTACTTTTACTTACAGTTCTGCTCTCCATGCCCATCCTGGGAGTGTCAATGGAAAGAGAAGCAGCACAGTGATCAGCAGGGGCGGACTGACAAATCATGGGGCCCCCGGGCAATAGGAGATTATGGAACCCCCGGGCAATCAGAGATTATGGGGCCACACAGTATACACACACACAGTATACAATCACACAGTATGCTCACACTGTGACTGTCCGCAACAAGGTAACTCATTGGTAGCGTTGAGTTCCACACCTGGTGGGGCATGTCCTCAAGCCGAGCATTTAAAGATCGGCGGAAAGCTAATGCCCAAGAACGCTGCACCACCCAGGTTGCTGAGGTCTTGAGCCATGCAGGGCACATGGGTGCTGACGCTGCCCCTTCGCAGGGCCGAGAGGAGGTTGGTTTAGCCATAGTCAAGTCAAAACCGCTGGTTCCAAGGACAGAGCACTGGGAGGAAAGAAGAAGAGAGGGGGTGGAGGAGAGAGGAAGGTTGCCCATGCATGTTGTAGAGAAGAAAGCAATTTGCAGGGCATCTGAGCAATAGCAGTGGGTGCGATCTGCTGCACTCGTCTCAAAAAAGGCCCACACCCAAAAGAACTTTCTGATACGTGCAGAGGCAGCGCCCTACCAAAAAATGTCATCCGAAGGGAGGGTGGCGGATGATGCCACTGTCAGTACCCTGAGCCTGGGTGTGAGAGTACACATACATGTACACACAGTATACACAGACATGTTTCTATTGGCTGAGAAGGTACTATAGGAGCTCTGTGTGAAGCCACGAACACCCTAGAAGTCCTGTGGGTGCTGCTGAGAAGACTAGCTATAATAGAAGTCCTTGGGATACATGTACACAATGTATACACAGACATGTTTCTATTGGCTGAGAAGGATGTCGGTAACGGACATTTCAGAGACAGATGTAAAAAAAAACACAGATTTTTACATACTGTCCCTGGTTTTACTGAGGCTGGCAACCCTGATGGGGCCCCCTAGTGGCCCGGGACCTGGCCGAATGGTCAGTCCGCCCCTGGTGATCAGTATGTTCTTTGCAATGCAGCACACTTGACTGGCTCCTTGTACTGCTTCTCACTTCCCATCTCTGAGCTCTGTTGTACATATTGTGGTAGCCCTGCAAGAAGCTAATATCAAGTCAAAAGGAAGGTGCCCATGCATGTTGTAGAGAAGAAAAGGGCATCTGAGCCTACCAGAAAAAGGAATAAGGTATTCCTCTACCCGAGCGGGGGGGGGGGGGGGAGGGAGGGTTTGTCGCCCAGTGCAAGGGTATTTTATTTAATTTCCTGGATTTCAGCTTTAATGATGCATTGATGATTACAGAGCTGCTTTAACTTGTTTCATTTCATTTTCATATACAGTATCTGCCTAGAGTTCAACTTTAAAGTAAACTAATATAGAATATAAATTACTATACAGATTTACTTCAAGATTGCAGCTTGATTAAAACCTCCCCCCCAAAAAACGTAAAAAAATGATAACTTTATGGCAAGAAAATATAATGAGAGTACTCAGTATATTACATTTTGTAGAATCTTTACTTTAAGAAGGTTTAAATGAAGTGAATACAAGTTAACTGTTGTAAGCGCCACAGGCAGTTACCAGCTTTGTCCCAACTCCTGTCAGTCGATGGACAGCTTGGTCTGCATGTTAACATGTAGAACAATATAAATAAAGATATACCGTATGATATAAAAAAAGGATTTAGCCCTTCCCAACTTAGGGTAGAAAAAAAATGTTACTGCCTAAGCACCATTTTGCAACTTTGACATGTGGTAGCAAAACTGTAAATATCGTCACCACTACTTTGTGTATCTAGGTGGATTGTATGGACCAATTGGGCTTTCTTTTGATGATAAATGGTAATGGATATCTCCAGTTTTTTTGTTTTGTTTTTATTTACCAATGGAAAACTTGCCCAAAATATATATATATATATATAAAAAAAAAAAACTGTAAATTTAGCTGTATATTTATTACCATAATTTACCACTAAAGAACAACCCAAAATAAATTCTGCTGCTCCTGACGATTGCAGTGATACCACATATGTGTGTGTTAGGTGTTGTTTGTACCCGTAGTATGGCCCAGAAACAATAATGCACATTTTTCTTTTTTTTTATTCTTCATAAAACACACCAACAATAAATTACACTGATACTAATTCAATTTTTTTTTTCTCCAATTCTACCCAAAATATGCTGACGGTGACCATTGACCCTGACCTTGACCATTGACTTTGACCTTGACCCTGGCAAAATTTGATCTTGTTATTTTTTTCTTAATTTTTTTTATTCTTTATTTTTTTTTTATTATTACCGTATACACTCGAGTATAAGCCGAGTTTTTAAGCACATTTTTTTGTGCTGAAAATGCCCCCCTCGGCTTATACTGGAGTCAAGCACTTTTCTACAGCAGAGAATGAGATTTTCCGACCCGACTTTGGGGCCCCATATCTCGGGGCCACTTGGTGCTAGGGACCCCAAATATGGTATGCAAACCCAGTGGAACCAACACTACAACATATCCAATTTGGGGTTCCTAGCACCAAGTGGCCCCGAGATACGGGGCCCCAAAGTCGGTCAACTGTGTCCATCTGCAGCAATGTCATTTCGGGATCCTTTGGGTCCAGAGACCCCCAATTTTGTCTGCAGCTAGGGGGCATCTAGGAACCCTTAACTAACAAGTTTGAAGTTCAGGAAAACTATGGCTGCAAATGGGCACAGTGAGGCATCAAATGGGCACAGTGAGGCATCAAATGGGCATAGTGAGGCTGCAAATGGGCATTGTTGACCCTCTTTTCCACTCACAGTAGCTGCGCATTTCTCACCCTAGGGTGGCCCTTAAGCGCGAAATCACGTACCTGTACGCAATTTTTTTTTCTTCCTGCTCTAGGGGTGAGCACGCACGCTGCTGGAGCCCCGCTCCCACTGTGATTGGAAACAGCGGGAGCCAATCGGTGGGTCCGGAGGCCCCGATTGCCACCTGGACCTGCCGATCGTTCACAGGAGAGGCAGAACGGCGGTCTGCCTATATAAACAAGGCAGATCGCCATTCTGCCAGGGAGGAAAATTGAGATCTTGTGTTTCACGGATCTGTTTTCCTCCAGTCACAGCATTCCCCACACAGTTAGAGAGCACTTCTTTGGAACACACTTAACCCTTTGATTGCCCCTGATGTTAACCCCTTCCTTGCCAGTGTCATTTATACAGAGACAGTACATTTTTTTTAGCACTGATCACTATATTAGTGTCACTGGTCCCCAAAAAGTGTCAGTTAGGTGTCCGATTTGTCCGCCACAATGTCGCAGTCCCACTAAACATTGCTGATCACCGCCATTACTAGTAAAAACAATAAAAATAAATAAAAAAGTCCATAAATATATCCCATAGATTGTAGACGCTATAACTTTTGTGCAAACCAATCAATATACGCTTATTGGGATTTTTTTTTACCAGAAATATGTAGCATAATACATATTGGCCTAAACTGATGAAAAAATTGGATTTATTTTTTATTTTTTTATTGGATATGTTTTATAGCAGAAAGTAAAAAATATATATATATATATATTTTTTTTTAAATACTGTCAGACTTTTTTTGTTTATAGTGCAAAAATTTACAATGCAGAGGTGATAAAATACCACCAAAAGAAAGCTCTATTTATGGGGGAAAAAATGACGTAACTTTTACTTAATTACAGCATTGCATGTCTGCGCAATTGTCAGTTAAAATAACGCAGTGCCGTAATGCAAAAAAATGGCCTGGTCATGAAGGGGGGTACATTTTCGGGAGGTCAAATGGTTAATTTGCACTATATAGGTGCCTGAATCTTTGTTATAGTGTTACTAAACCCACAACAGTAAAATCAGTCTGTATACAGTTATGCTGAAAGGTTTGCATACCCTGGCAGAAACTGTGAAATTTTGGCATTAATATTGAAAATATGACTGATCATGCCAAAAAATGTGTCTTTTATTCAGGGATAGTGATCACATGAAGCCATTTATTATCACATAGATTTTGACTTCTTATAATGATAACAGAAATCACCCAAATTGCCCTGATGAAAAGTTTACATACCCTGGAATGTTTGGCCTTGGCACAGAAGGTGGCACACACAGGTTAAAATGGCTATTCATCTCCCACATTTGTGGCTTTTTAAATTGCAATTAGTGTCTTTGTATAAATAGTCAATGAGTTTGTTAGCTCTCACATGGATGCACTAAGCAGGCTAGATACTCAGCCATGGGGAGCAGAAAAGAACAGTCAAAAGACCTGCGTATCAAGGTAATGAAACTTTACAAAGATGGAAAAGAATATAAAAAGATATCCAAAGCCTGGAATATGCCAGTCAGTACTGTTCAATCACTTAAGAAGTGGAAAATTTGGGGATCTCTTGACACCAAGCCAAGGTCAGGTAGATTAAGAAAGATTTCAGCCACAACTGCCACAGGAATTGTTTGGGATACAAAGAAAAACCCACAGGTAACCTCAGGAGAAATACAGGCTGTTCTGGAAAAATATGGTGTGGTTGTTTTTAAGGAGCACAATACGATGATACTTGAACAAAAAAGAGCTGCATGGTCAAGTTGCCAGAAAGAAGCCTTTACTGTCCATTTCCACAAAAAAGCCTGGTTACAATATGCCCAACAACACCTTGACATGCCTCATTGGCTTTTTTGTGCATTGGTGCAGTAAAGTCTTCCTTCTGGCAGCTCGACCATGCAGCTCTTTATTGTTCAAGTGCTCCTTAAAAACAACCACACCATCTTTTTGGAGAACAGCCTGTATTTCTCCTGCGGTTACCTGTGGGTTTTTCTTTGTATCCTGAGCTATTCTTCCACCAGTTGTGGCTGCAATCTATAACAACTGTATGTTTGTTATACTCACTGTGGAACCTAAGCGGTTAATCCTCTGCATTGTATAAAAAGGCTGTTTGATCCTGTCTTCTCTGATCTTCCTCTTCTTCCACTGTCCTCAATAGATCTCCAGGTAGTACAGAGCTAGGGGACAAGCTGCACATGCTCAGTTTGGTGTGTATTGCTAGAGATTTTTTTTTTTTTGGGAGAGTGCATGTAATCGGCACAGAGCCAATCAGCGTTGTCCAGACAGAAGGTCAGGGGTCTTGTTGCCTCAAAGGACAGACATAGGAGAATGTAAACTCCTCCTAAAAGCTTTAACCAGACACTGATAGAAGTCACAAGACTCCTATATACTGCTGATGAGAAAAGGTATTTATCAGTTATAATTGCATTTCCATGTTGTGTGTACTGTGGGAGACCAGATGTAGTGAATGCAGGGTCCTGGGTTTAGTAACACTTTAATTTGTCTGATAAATCTGCCTCTGTGTGCTACATCACTTTCCTCTGCTTTTTAACCCCAAATTCCTAGGAATACCCTAAATACCAACCAAGCCGCTCTTTTCGGTCCACCCAAGACCTCCTGCTCTCTAGCTCTCTCGTCACCTCCTGCCATGCTCGCCTCCAGGATTTCTCCAGAGTTTCTCCCATCCTTTAGAACTCCCTACCACGATCTGTCCGACTGTCCCCTAATGTATCCATCTTTAGACGATCCCTGAAAACCCTTCTCTTTAACTGCTTGCTGCCCGCCCATCGTCAAATGATGGCAGGGCGGTGCAGCTCTCATTCTGGGATGCCGTCATATGACGGCGTCCCAGAAAGGTCACTCTAGTGCCCCCACGGGGGCGTGCATCGCGGCGATCGTGGCCATGCCGTGTTGCTAGGACACGGCGCGACCCACATCTCTGTAAAGAGCCGTGTCCGCGGCTTTTTAGCCATGTGATCAGCTGTGTCCAATCACAGTCGATCACATGTAAACAAGGAAGTGCCGGTAATCGTCTCTTCTCGCCTCACACTGACAGAGTGTGAGAAGAGGAGAGCCGATAAGTGGCATCTCCTCACAGGGGGACATGTAGGGATGTAATCAGGGCATTGATCATCAGTGCCCTGATTACAATAGCGCAATACAGTGTCACAAAACAGTGCCCACCATTGCCCATCAATGCCAGCTATCAGTGCCCACCAGTGGCAGCAATCAGTGCCCACCACTGCCCCCAAGTGCCACCAATCAGTGCCCATTAGCGATGCCAGTCAGTGCTGGCAATTAGTGCTACCTATCAGTGCTGCCCATCAATGCCCATCACTGCTGTCCATCAATGTCACCCATCAGTGCCACCCATCAATGCCCATCAGTACTGCCTATCCGTGCCGCCTATCAGTGCCGCCTATCAGTGCCCACCAGTGCCCCCTAACAGTGCCCATCAGTGCCGCCTATCAGTGCTCATCAGTGCCACATATCAGTGCCCATAAGTGCGGCATATTAGTGCCTCCTCATCAGTGCCACTTAATCAGTGCCACCTCATCAGTGCCCATAAGTGCCACCTCATCAATGCCCACCAGTTCAGCCTATCAGTGCCCATCAGTGCCGCCTCATCAGCGCACATCAGTGAAGGCAAAAAATTACTTGTAGCTGTCGTGTGACGTGGCTCCCAAACAAAATTGATGTCCTTTTTTTCCCCACAAATAGAGCTTTCTTTTGGTGGTATTTGATCGCCCCTGCGGTTTTTATTTTTTGCGCTATAAACAAAAAAAGAGCGACAATTTTGAAAAAAAACACATTATTTTTGACTTTTTGCTATAATAAATATGCCCCAAAAATGTATAAAACATTTTTTTTTCCCCAGTTTAGGCTTATACATATTCTTCTACATATTTTTGGTAAACAAAATTGCAATAAGCGATTATTGATTGGTTTGCGCAAAAGTTATAGCGTTTACAAAATAGGGGATAGTTTGATGGCATTTTTATTAATATTTTTTTTTAACTAGTAATGGCGGCGATCAGCGATTTTTATTGTGACTGCGACATTATGGCGGACACATCGGACATTTTTGACACATTTTTGGGACCATTATCATTTAAACAGCAATCAGTGCTATACAAATGCACCGATTCCTGTGTAAATGACACTGGCAGTGAAGGGATTAACCAGGAGGTGGCAGTGTAGGGGTTAACTGTGTCCTAGGGGCGTGTTTCACTCTGGGGGGGCGTGGCTGTGTTTTACACATCACTGATCTCTGCTCCAATCACAGGGAGCAGAGATCAGTGACACTGATGCTAGGCAGAACAGGGAGATGCTTGTTTACTTTAGCATCTCCCCGTTCTTCCTCCCCGTGAGACGATCGCTGGTATCCCGTGGCAATCGAGTCCGCGGGAAAGCGCGATCGGACTCACGCGATGGCACGGTGACAAATTTAAAGGGACGTACCTGTACGCCCATTTGCCTGTCCGTGCCATTTTGCCTGTCCTGCTTCTAACTAACACTGTTTTACTTCCTCCATCAGCTCATCCCCTACAGCTATTACCTTTTGTATCACTTGACCCTTCCTTTTTAGATTGTAAGCTCTAATGAGCAGGGCCCTCTTGTACCAAATTGTAATGTAACTGTAATGTCTGCCTTTATTTTGTTAAGCGCTGCGCAAACTGTTGGCGCTATATAAAACCTGTATAATACTAATAATAATATGAACGGAAAATATAGACAGGTTGAGTAGAATGCAGCCTGAGAGGGAGCGTGCTCTGACCTTGTATCCCATGACATCTGACTCGTTGGCTAATGATCGGACTGCTTCCCAGCCTAAGGACACATGGGATCCGTTCCGTATCCACTTCACAATGCTCGGAGCCTGACTGGGAGCTGGATGGAGATAAAAAAAACAAAAAAATAAGAAAAAAAAAAAGTACTTTATAACCAAATGAAATGTAAATACATATTCCAATTCCTGCCCAGAGAATTGCTCTCTATCTGCTAGTCCTGCCAGCACAGCTGGAAGCTGATAAACCATTGCGTGCTCCAGCGGTGTCATTTTAATAGTGACTCTACTTGGCTGAACTTATACTTAGCTTATAAAGCGGAATCCTTTTATCTCTGGTGTGTGTCACCATTGCTTAGCCCTGTTTTGTAGGAATAAAATATCAATATGTTCTGAAGAGCGCATTTTGCACTCACAATTTTACAGTTCAGTACATGGGCTTCCGGTTAACACTCTGATTCATAAATCCGGCATGTTGAGTCAAAGCAGTCTGTGCTGTATTGTCTCAGAAAAGAATAAATCAGGTACAAAATAAAATATAGAAAAAAAAATAGAAAATTCAGAATGCCCATCTGCACTTAAAACCAGATCTTTCTATTAAAGTATAACTGCAGTGTCTTGCCGCGGACTCTATTTGCTAATTAGGTGAGTTCTGAAGGCAATTGGTTCCACTAGATTTTAGTTAGGGGTATCAGAGTAAAAGGTGGCTGAATACAAATGCACTCCACACTTTTCACATATTTATTTGTAAAAAAAATTGAAAACCGTTTATAATTTTCCTTCCTCTTCACAATTATGTGCCACTTTCTGTTGCTATAGCACATAAAATCCCAATAAAATACATTTACGGTTGTAACATGACAAAATGTGGAAAATTCCAAGGGGTATGAATACTTTTTTCAAGGCACTGTAAAGGCAATTATTTATTTTTTTAGTTTAAAAAGAGTGGAGAGGGATTAGAACACCCTTTATGTTTTTATTGCTGTCTGTGTCATATTGGGGAGATTCGTCCTCCCTACCATTATCACTGAAAGCAAAAGAAAATCCAAAATGTTGGGCTGTTCCCAGAAAAAAGGGGACATCTTCCAATGGGGAAACTAGTTCTAGTGACCAAGGCATTCCTTTAATTTGCAGGGATTTCCCCTCACTTCCTGTTTTGGATATGGGACAGGAAGTGAAGGGAAATCTCCCCAATGAAACACAGATGCAAAAAAAAAAACTGACAGGGGTTATAACGCAACACGTTGATGTGAAAAGCTTCATAGCATATAATGGTAACTAGTTTTCATTTGCCTTTAGCGCACTGTGATCCTGCATTTTAGCACACCTAAAACATGATGGTGTGAACAGGCCCCAGGACCCCAATATAAAGTGGAACTAAAAATCTGCTGCACTTACCTCACCTCTAGCGACTCAATATTCACAAGCTGTCATTGCTAATATCTTCATTCTATCATTTTTTGTTTGGTGTCTTTGGCCTGGGAGTATCTAATGCAATGCACACAGGTGAGTAAATTCCTCCTGGCTCCGAGTTATGGTGACATTGTACACTGAGATGCACATCTTTAGAAACTTGCTAGAAGACAGGTAAGAAACCTTTATTGCAGAAGAGATATGCAGACATACATAAGGTCTCTTCTGCAATTAAAGCCTCCTCTCCTTCTACAGATACTCCTTAGAAACATCCCTTAGCAATGGCTCTAGGAAGGAGAAGCACTGGGACACCAATAGCAATGTACCAGGCCGGGCCTACCTCAGCCTTTGTGTAACAGGGGGTTAACACCAGTGCATTCACACAGATCCTGTTCTCAGATCTACTCACAAATCCCTGGGTACTTGGATGCCTATATCAAAAATCAGGCAGACAGTAGCTTAGTGGACTTGTTAGACCGGATCCTAGGTGAAAGCCCCCTTTCTTAGTTTGAATATGGCCCCTGGTGGTAGGGTAGCTAGGGCCTTGATGAGCTCTTGATAGAGGTGCTGGGCTGCCTGGGAGGGCTGTAGCCCTTTAGGCTGGGTGCTTCTCCTACAAGACAAGAGCCCTGACTGATCCAGCCCCAGACTCTTTATGTTCTCTCCTTTCACCTTCTGAGCACGACCTCATAAATATTTAGACTGCTCACTTAGTGCCAGTTCAGACTTATGCGCTGCAAACTGCAAATTTAAAGCAGTACATGGTGGGAATTCTCATTGCGATTTCTGCTTGCCATGTGCAATTTCAATGCAAATTTACTGCAAATATGTGAGGGGAGTGGTCACATTTGCAATTTTATTTCTATAAATCTAGGAAAAAACTTTTTTTTTGCAGTGATGTGAACCCGAATGTGATTTCAATCTGGTCCCATAGACGTCTACGGAGCTGAAATTCGCACCACACTAAACTCGCACAGGACCCTTTTTTGAGCTGGATCAAATATGTGAACAACCTTCATTGGAAATAATGCTTTTTTAGATGACATGCAAAAGACTTTTCAGATCGCATCTGATCCGTATAGAATTTGTATAAGTGTGAACCGGCACTTATGCCGCGTACACACGGTCGGAATTCTCGCCGGAAAAAGCTCTGATGGTTTTCTCGTCGGAATTCCGACGGAATTTCGCTCAAACTGTCAAATTCCGATGGTCAATAACACCGCGGCATACAACACGTTCAACGGCACTATAAAAGGGAAGTTTAATCCTTCTGAGCAAGCGTCAAATTGTTTCCGAGCATGTGTCGGAATTTCGCGTGTCGGAATTCCATACACATGATCGGAAAATCCGATAGAAAGGTTTTCCGTCTGAAAAATTAAGAACATGTTCTCAATCCAAAGTCTGATGAAAAGCTCTCATCGGACTGTTTCCATCGGAAATTCAGACCGCGTGTACGCGGCATTAGACTGCTCCACTGTTCTGAAGCTTTCCAGAAAGCAGGGAGAAGCAATCAAATGTGCAGCCTGTGGGACCCTGATCAGCCCAAAACAATCAGCAGCTAAAGCACAAAAATAACAAAATGTAACTAACAGCCTAGCACCTAACTAGGAGGGTGCTACACAAATGCAGTTGAATCAGAGCTTAGTAAATGAGGTGGAGGTTCACTTTACAAAGAATACCCAATCGCATTTTTGCTTGCACGTGATTGGATGATGGAAGTCATTAGCGCTCTAACTCATTTACTAAGCTCTGGAGCAACTGCACCTGCATTATGTAGTCTATTTGCCTTTTGTAAATCAACCCCATGGTGTCACTCACCCTCCATCCCCCCTTGCTGCCTACGAGCTGTGACTGACACCATAAGTGTCAAATACCAACTGCATATACAAAGTGGCACCAGGAATCAAACCTGAGTGCTCAGGAGATTGAAGATTTGGAGGAAGCGAAGAGCAATAGAGTGGACTTTTTTGGGCTAAGAATACATAGATGAATAGAATTTTTTTTTTTTTTAAACCAGGTATGATTGAAAGCCGGAACTATCATTTGGCAGAGAAATAGGTGCAGAGAGCGATGAAATGGAAACAACAGGGCACTTACGAGATTTCTTGGTGCTTCCACGTACGGCCGCGCTAGGAGGTCCGTATCCGGCTTTGTTGAACGCTCTCACGGTGATGTGATATAATGTATTTCCTTCCAGCTCTGTCAGGATGATAGAAGACTCATTTCCAGCTGTTTTCACTTTTTCTGCAGCCTCTTCCTGCTCCATATCATTCCAGTAACTAACCTGCCAACAGTGACCACACACAAGATTAATTTTGGCAGCCGTGAAGTTTTCACTTTATTTCTTTATTGGCTGTTTGAAGGCTCTGGCCTCCCTACGGTGAAGAGGAGCTCCTGTCAAAAAAAAATGGAGCGGGTTATTTCAAACATCAGGGATTTGTAGAATGAGTTTAACGCCTGAGTGTTATCGGCTCACCCGCCCAGCTGCCTGGGGTCAGTATGTCGCTGCGTTGCACACGGGTTCATTAGATATTCTGAGGCTCAGACTTGGCTGCTTAGACAAAACACGAAAACAAACTATGCTTAAGGCTCAATGGAATAGAGAAGGAAGGTGTTGATGACCCCAAGATTTTAATGCAAACCTGCCATGTCTAGTTGGAGCCATATGGTTTATGGTGAAAGGATACAAACTGACACTTAAAGGCATAAAAAAAGACATAAAAATGTATTAAAGTCCAACTAAAGGCAACTGGAAAATTAACCCTTGCAGTGGGGCTGTTCCGGCACTGCAAGGGTTATTAGCTCTTTTAGTTCTAGGGGAACAATAAGACTGCTTTCTAGACATGTGCAATTTTTTTTTCCGATGGAAACAGTCTGATGGTAGCTTTTCATCGGATTTTCCGACCGTGTGTATGCCCAACGGTCTTTTTCTGTCGGACTTTCCGACGGACTTTGAATTGAGAACCTGTTCTGTTCTGATTTTCCGATCGTGTGTATGCAATTCCGATTCCGTAACTTTTTTTTTTCGATTCGTAAAATTTATTTTTTTTCGATTTTTAATTTTCTGTGTCTCTATTGAACAATTCGACGCATGCTCGGAAGCATTAAACCTTTTATAGTGCTGTCGAACGTGTTTTATGCCGCAGTGTTATTGACCGTCGGAATTTGGTGTGATCGTGTGTAAGGCAACACAGCTTGAGCGAAATTCCGTTGGAAAAACCGTCAGAGTTTTTTCCGACGAGAATTCCGAATCGTGTGTACGCGGCATAAGGATTATTAGCTCTTTTAGTTCTAGGAGAACAATACGACTGCTTTCATACTGAAAGCGCATGGCGCTTTTAACCCCCTAAAAAGGGTTAAAAACTCCAGTTTTGCAGCACTTTCAAAGAGCTTTTCAGGCAATTTGAAAGCGCTGCCCATTCATTCCATAGGGCAGGGGCATTTGGGAGCACTAAATACAGCACTCTCAACCGGCCCCAAACATGCCGCTTGCAGGACTTTTCAGAACGTCCCGCAAGCGCACCGCCCCAGTGTGAAAAGTCACACTGGAATGAATGGGAGGCGGTTTTTCAAAGAGGTCTTAAGGCCCCATGCACACGAGACGCAGATGCAAACTCTGCTGAACGCATGTTTTAAAAAGCAGAAACCTGCGTTTAAAAACGTGCGTTTTGCCGCGTTTTAATGCCGCGCTTAGCCGCGTTTTACCGCGTTTGCGTCTATAAGCGTTTGTAAAGATAACATCATATAGACCCTCCCCAAGCTCAGAAAGCATGTATTATTAACTATTTCTGCCATTTTGATCAGAGTGAGCAGCAGCAGCAGAGAGAGCAGTTGTACACTTGCATTTGCTTCTCTTTGTGTGTTTTTTTTTTTTTTTTGGAAATGGATCCCATATTGAATATATGTCAGGAAATGCTCCTGATGTTGCTCTTGATGAGGCAGCAACGTCGTCGCAAATTGCGTGAGAGGTCCAGAGTCAGAGCTCGTCGATATTGGACCCATCCGTTGATGGTACAGCGAATGTCCGTTGGATATTTCACAAACATGGTGGGGGGTTGGGGCTGACTAGACATTGTTATGCAGGTTTTTCTTTGTGATAAAAAGACATTTCTATGCTTTGGTCAGACTAGGTGGAGTCACTGATTAGATTAGAAATTGGATGAAGGGTTGGGGCAAAGAAGTGCCCATCAGTGCCCATCAGTGCAGCCTCATCAGTGAAGGAGAAAAATTACCTGTTGGCAAACTTTTATAACAAACTATGAAATGATTCTTTTATGTTCACCTATAGGTTTCTGTTCAACTTTAACTAGTCCTGCTGACACAATGATCTGCAAGGCACAGCTTTATAACAAGCCCTTCACCAGTTTCACTATCCAGATAGAGAAGGAGCGGCGTCAATTGTGATGAATAAAATCTGACAGAACACCTAAGGATAAATTGTAGCGGGTTGATGTTTTACTGAAAGCATAAGCAAAACAGCCATGGAAGGAGACGATTCTCTTTCAGCTATTCAGACTAGGACAGGTGTCTGTCACATTCAGTTTAGAAAGAGGTCTGACAATGTCAAAATGACCTTTGCTGGGAAAACAGGGATAAATAGGTTGATGGATGTTCCTAGAATGCTCCATAAAATTCCCGAGCGCAGTTCTATTTAGTGCAGCCGAAATATAAGGATTGCTCCTGTAAATAAAGGCACTTTTTAATGTTTTTTACTATGTCATTTAACCTCTTCAGCTCCGGCACCTCTACACCCTTATCAACCACAGGGATTTCTACAATTCTGCTATAGGCCTGTTAATTAAATAGGGGCTTATTCACATTTGCATTAGCCCCTCGATCGACTGATGTTCAGAGGAGTTTGACAAGCAACGAGGAGGCATTAGATCACCTCCTCACCATGTGTTTTAACCCCTAATAGTCTGCACTGCCATGCCACAGCTGCATGCATTGCATGGGGGGCCCTTGTGGCGCAGCAGTATACACTTGACTGGGTCACAGGTACTGCCCATCAAAAGCGACAGCAGCCAATGAGCATTGACATACAAGTGCATGATCCCAGCAAAGTAAGCCTGCACTGTAGCCGTCATTTGGCTATAGCGCGGGTGGGAAGGGGTTAATAAAAAGGATCACTTCCTGACCTAGGCCCTTCTATTGGGACAGATTCACGGTAATTTGTTCAGAAGTTCTTGCAGTCAACCTCAACACCTTCTCCTAAGAAACATCTAAGGGCCCTTTGACACAGGCGCCTTCTGTTCTGATTAGCAGGGGATCTGTCCACTGATTCCGTGCTGATTGGAGCAGAGCGGGCGGATTGCATCATGCCACAACTGCATGCATTGCATGTGGGGCGCTTGTCGCGCAGCGGCATACGCTTGACTGGGTCACAGGTACTGCCCACCAAAAGCGATAGCAGGCAGTAGGCAATGAGCATTGCAGCTGCGGCATATGTATAACCCCATACAGCTGCCTTTGTAGCTTATAGAAAGCAGTTGGGGTGTGTGGAAAAATGTGGCTCAACTATGTGTCTTTACCCCCCACCCCAACCACAAGTGTACACCTACCTCAACTCCCATTTTATAAGATATTAAAGTACTACACATGCTGCACACCTTCTGGAACTGCCCTCACCTCCAACGCGTATGGAGCCAAGCCTCCGACAAGGTGGTGGCCATCACAGGTACCAACATTGAATTGACAGCTCTGATCTGCCTTTTATTTGCCCCTATCCCTGGTATCCCCCCCCCCCCTTAACCTAATCAATACATTGTTTAGTGTAATCCAGTGGATGGTGGCTCTCAACTGGAAATCTCAGTCGGTCCCATGGGCCCAAGTCTTAAAGAGAATGGAGGCCATCCGCCTTATGGAAAGATTACACCATGCTATAATGGACACAATGCATATTTATAACAATAAATGGTCTGACTGGCTCCTAGATCAATGGCTTCACCTACCAGATGCGTACTTACCCCCACAATAACCAAGGCCCTATAGCCCCCACGTGATATGGATGCTTATATGGATGCATATAGTCCCTTTCACACCATGATAACTTGGTAGATATTGTTATGGTTTTTTGTTGTATTTTATTGCTCTTTATGTTTCTTAATGTTGATAGTTTCAGAAGGAAAAATTTAGATGAGATTCCTTATCCCTTTCGTGTACTCTAAATACGAGGTACTTTCGGTTATCGGTCACATGCCTTTCTAAAGTCTATTCTTTATTCTTGACAGACTCCTTCATGTGATATTTGATTCTGTATTGCAATCTAATATGTTTCTGATGTTGTTATTGTAAAACTGATTGTCTATGATTCTATGTATCTGTCTTACCACTTTCTCATCAATAAGAAAAGTTTGTAGTAAAAAAAAAATAAAGTACTACACATATAGTTTTTTTTTTTTTTTTGGAAGGGGTGGGGGGGAGGTTGAATAAGGCTTTCTTTTGAAGATGGTGTCTTAAAAAAAAAAAATATATATACTCTATAAACAAAATGTAATAATAATAATAATAAAAAAAAAAACTAAACAAATTTTATCAATTATTTAAAACAGAAATTAAAAGTATATATTTTTATTGTATATTTTTTCTTATTTATAATGACACTAAAATTATATTTTTGGTACAAAGCAAAGTTATTTACAGATGAAATAAAGACATGTTTTAAAAGATGTAACACACAAACAAAACCAATAAACAAACGAGAAAAAAAAACATACATTAATGGTTTAAAAAATAGAAATATAAAGCCAGTAGCAGATAAATAATAACTAAAGGGAGAAGATAGGGAAGTTAATTAGGGCTGCTTAGGTACCTAGGGTAAATAAGGGGTTAGATAGGAACATATTAAAAAAAAAAGAAAAAACACTGTAAGGTCGCTTTAATTGACATATGCAGATCAATGGCCATCCCTTTAATCTCCATATGAATAAAATAGAGTAAATACAAAGGAAAAATAATGTCACTTTTGTAATTCTGAATCATGCTTCAGATTGTTTTTTGAAAGTAGCAATAGCCAGATGCTGTATTTTTGGGGTGTACATAGCATGCCTAATGTCTACAACTTATTAAATATGTATGTATTGGCAGTGTAAGATCCCCGTCAGGGTTTTTTCCACTGTTGCTGAGGAGATCTCCCTTTACTTCTTGTCCTAGAAACACAACAGGAAATGAGAAGAAATCTCCCCATAGAGATACAAAATCTTCTCTCTGTCCCTCTTTCCACCTCCTTTGTCCCTCATTTTGGTCTGATCTATAAAATTGTATATAAAACACACTATTTGTCTTTTGTGTTTCCCAGTGCTAAACCTTTCATCCAATTTCTAAATTGCAGCATTTGTAAATTTCAAAAGCCAATATAAAGGAATGGTGGTGGTAAAAAAAAAGGACTTGTGGGTTTAACTAATGGTGAACTCCATGCCCAAAAGGGTTAAGGCAGTGCTGGAAAATACTGGTGGCCACACAAAATATTGACACTTTGGGCCCAATTTGGACATTTTCACTAATGCCTCGTACACACGCTCGGACTTTCCCGCGGGAATTCCAAGGCCCCCTTTTCCCCAGGGCACCTAGTCCCGTCTACCTGCAGTCACGTTCTAAATGAACGGACTTTCCGATGATCGGCAAGCCCGTTCATTTCCAAAAGTCCGGCGGACTAGCATACTACCAGCGGGATTGTCCGCCAGACTGCCAAGTTCAGCGGACAATTTTAAAACAAAACTTAAAACCTAGTCCGCCGGACTTTTGGCGCCAAAAAGTCCGCCGGCGCCCATACACGGGCGGATTGTCCGGACTTCAGTCCGGCGGACATTCCCGCCGGAAAGTCCGCTCGTGTGTACGCGACATTAGTGGTGTACTCACTTTTGTTGCCAGCGGTTTAGACATTAATGGCTGTGTGTTGAGTTATTTTGAGGGAACAGCAAATTTACACTGTTATACAAGTTGTACACTCACTACTTTACATTGTAGAAAAGTGTAATTTCTTCAGTGTTGTCACATGAAAAGATATAATAAAATATTTACAAAAATGTGAGGGGTGTACTCACTTTTGTGAGATACTGTATACAGTATGTCTATGTAATGCACGCACATATTTTATCTCTTAAAAAAGGTGCAAAAAAAATACTTGGTCATATACCAGAAATCTAATGAGCCCCTAACCAGTAGTGAGCTGTCAATGCTGCTTCTGCTGCATAGTAATCCCAACCACCTATTCACCTCTGTCTATCCCCACCTAGTCACCAATGCTTTTTTTTTTAAAAAGCCCTCCAAATCAGTGTTTTACTCACCTGAATCAGCCATTATGGGACCCTTGCAGTTGCCTTTTCCATGTTGAAGGGCAAAGACTGGTGCTTCACCTCTGTATTACATTCCCACACCCGCTGGTCTTGTTGCTACCTCTCTTTGTGACATCTCCACGCCACTGGAGTCTTTAGGGCCCTGCTCATGTACAGCCAATAGGAAGTGTCCATTTCAAAGGACAGTGATGTCATCAGCTAAAGAAGAACTCTTTAACTCTGCAGTCCAGAATTCAGAATGGAGAAGACTCTGAGCGTGACATAACCATAGATTCAGGAAAGTAATTGGGGCTTTCAGTGTAACTCTTTAAAAATATATTTGGCCAACAAGCTGGGGGGGGGGGGGGGGGCGGCTTAATGGAGAGAATGGTGTTAATGATAATTTCCAATGGTAACCAATCATGCCTTAGTTATGAGGTCCATATCCTGAACCCCATGCTTCCTTTTTCCTGTTCAAGTTTTCTGGATTTCTCTAGGAACCTGAAGAAGTTGGGATTTCTGAACCCCAAAAATATATCATATATTGTACTGGTCTTCCCCCCTGCCCCTGACTCTACCAGTACACAAGACTTTGGGAAATACTTTCTGTAAAACAGACATAATGAGTAATATGCTGAAGGACGTGCGTGAGGATAGCACAACTGTGAAATTATTTATCTATTGTTTTGTGACATTGTATGGGCCATTTGTGGCCAGGATATTATGCATTTTATGGATCCAATGATCAATCTTTTAGGTCAATACAAATAAAAGTAAAACATGATGATAGAGTTAATGTCTTATTTATATGAAGGCATATTATTAGAGATGTTGGTTCCAAACGGAGAAACTGCAACAATTTATATTTAGGCTAGCTGGGGGTCAGCTATCTTTACCTGCAGTTAGGAGACAATGTGCAGCCTTAGACCACTTTCACACTGAGGGGCTTTTCAGGCACTTTTAGCGCTAAAAACAGCGCCTACAAAGCTCACGAAAACGTATTTCCATTAAAATCAATGAACGCTTTCACACTGGGGCAGTGGGCTGGCAGGGCTGTGAAAAACTCCCCTCCCCATTGAAATGAATGGAAAGCTCTTCAAAAGCGCCTGCAAAGCTCTTCAAAAGCGCCCAGTGTTTTTACTGGCAGTTTAGAAGCGCTTCAGTGTGAAAGTGGCCTTACTGTTGTGGAGCTGTTTCCTCCTAGTGTTTAGCCTGGACCCTGTGCTAGAGTGACTGAACGCTAAATGCAAAGCAAAGCATCTTGGGACATGTAATTCAGGAAACTGGGATTTCACTTCTAGCTGGACTGTCTTGAACTACCAAACGGCTGGGAGAGAAGAACAGACTGCTGGGGGAGCTTATAAAAAGGCTGTGCTAGGCCTAGATCGCTCTTTTTGGACCCTGGCCTGGAACTGCAAGCATGGACCCTGTGCCTGAGGGTGCTGTGGCTGGGTCACGGCCTGCGCAAGGACGAGTCATCGCGTGAGTGCTCGAGAGGCATCCAGTGCCAGCATCATCTAGTTGGTTGGCAGCAGCCTGGAGGCCGATCATGTGCCACACACATCAGATCCAGTTGGGCCGCGGTGTGGCATAATGCAACACAAGGTCGCAAGCCATCCCCTGAGCCAGGACCCTAAAGGAGGCGGTGTAAAGACCCACATTTTGTCACCAACACCACCAGTCACAGGGATTGGTGAGTGGGCACTTACCCATCTTCTCCTGATAGACACTGCAAGCAGGCAGCGTTGTCTTTGTCACTGCCTACATCTGAAACACTTTGTGTCACATTACACCTGGCCAAGCAGCTACGGTGTTCATCTTGTGTCAGAATATAATCCCAGGCATCCATTGCTTGCTAAAATACACCAGTTGCGCTGCTTTGAATTATTCTGTGCACAGAACATCCTCTAACATAAAATACCTAAAATGCTAGCTGAAGACCTAAGGACTCCACTTCTTTAAATGAACTACATCTAACCTCCCCTCTCTCTGTAGGAGAATTCAATTTCAGTGCCAAAAAGGCCTTGTTTACCTAGAACTCTACTCCTTATAAGAGCAGGTTAAAGTTTGCAAGTTAAATTGTTTGTATTGAACTTCATGTAATATTACACTTTGTCGGGGCCTGTGGGTTAACAACTTAAGGACCAAGCCTCTTTCTGAGATTTGTTGTTTATAAGTTAAAAACACTTAGAACCCCCAAACATTATACATTTTTTTTCTAACACCCTAGAGAATAAAATGGCGGTTGTTGCAATACCTTCTGTCAAACCGTATTTGTGCAGCAGTCTT
Organism: Lithobates sylvaticus; assembly: GCA_028564925.1. Classification (NCBI taxonomy): domain Eukaryota; kingdom Metazoa; phylum Chordata; class Amphibia; order Anura; family Ranidae; genus Lithobates; species Lithobates sylvaticus. The sequence continues at coordinate 573,724,124 of CM053027.1, forward strand.
ACAAGCGCACTTTTTTTGGAAAAAATAAAAAAAATGTAATTAAAAGATAAGACAACAGTAAAGTTAGCCCATTTTTTTTTAATATTGTGAAAGATAATGTTACGGTGAGTAAATTGATACCCAACATGTCACGTTTCAAATTTGCACCCGCTTGTGGAATGGCAACAAACTTTTACCCTTAAAAATGTCCATAGGCGACGTTTAAAAAATTCTACAGGTTGCATCTTTTCAGTTATAGAGGAGGTCTAGGGCTAGAATTATTGTTCTCACTCTACCGATCGCATCGATGCCTCACATGTGTGGTTTGAACACCATATGCAGGCGCTACTCGCGTATGCGTTCGCTTCTGCACATGAGCTCGTCAGGACAGAGCGCGTTTTTTTTCTTATTTCTTTTACCTTTTATTTTTTTTTTTACACAGTTTTTTTTTTTTTTTTTTAAATGTGTTACTTTTATTCCTATCACAAGGAATGTAAACGTCCCTTGTAATAGAAAAAAAGCATGACAGGACCTCTTAAATATGAGATCTGGGGTCAAAAAGACCTCAGATCTCAAATTTACACTAAAATGCAAAAAAAATTAAAAATTGTCAAATTTAAAAAAATAATTAAAAAAAATGTCCCTTTAAGAGCTATGGGCAGAAGTGACATTTTGACATCGCTTCCGCCCTGCATTGTTATGGAGATCGGTGAGGGCCATCTTCCCCTCACTCGTCTCCATGCCCAGCAAGGGTGAAGATCTGATCGCCTCCGCCGCTGCCGATGGCTCCGGTAAGCGGCGGAGGACACCGAAGCATGGCGGGAGGGGGGGGGCCCTCTCCCACCACTGATAAAAGTGATCTTGTGGCGAATCTGCTGCAGAGACCACTTTTATCTGAAACAGGACCGCTCACTGAAGAAGAGGATACCGGGGTTATGGCAGCTAGCTGCTGCCACAACAACGATAGTCCTCTCCAAACAGCCGACGTATAATGACGGTGGGCGGTCTGGAAATGGTTAAGGTACAGAAGGGAGTGATCTGACACTGTCAAAGGTCATTTCTCTGCCCTCCTCCTGCCTGTTCCCATAGGTTTCCTATTTCTAAGCAGGGGCTTGACTGTATCGAATTGTTCCTTTTATTCTGCCATCAGAAATAGTTTGTTACCATTATTGCATCTACCTTCAGAGGTGCTTTCGTAGGGTACTGCTGTATGATACAAGTTCATAACATTTACCCTTATTTCCTTTATTACATCAGTAAACACATACCTCCCAACTTTTTGAGATGGGAATGAGGGACACCTATCAGCAAAAGTATACAGGCATAGGACACACCCCTTGTCACGCCCCCTTAAAGGAGAATTGTACATAAAAACAAGATCGATTAAACACCCAAGTGCTTTTTTTTTACCACTATTATTCCTTTATATTGGCTTTTGGAATTTATAAATGCAGCAATTTAGACATCAGATGAAAGGTTTAGGGCTGGAAATCACTTTTTGATAGTTAAAAAGTGCATTTTTATATACATCTATATAGATCAGACCAAAATGAGGGACAAATGAGGAGGAATGAGGGACAGAGGGACATTGCTCCAAATCAGGGACAGTCCCTCGAAAAAACAGGGACAGTTGGGAGCTATTGTAAACAAAGCTTAATTGTTTTATCAGATTCGAGTGTGTCTTTCATTATCTTTGTCATTGATAAAAATGTCTGAACCCAGGGTGTCAGAGGTGGCAGAGGACTGGCAGGGTAAGGGCAACCAGTGGGGGTACCCATTCAACTAGCGGCCCCCACAGGGGTAGCATTACAGGTGTAATCCAGTGAACATGGCATGTGGACGCATAATACAATACAAAGAACATCAAAGGACATTTACTGTACAGATAAAATCACCTAACAGCTAGAAGAGTAGTCAAAAGTGCTCCTTCTCTTCCAGACTGGAAACTTTACACCTTTTTCTAGGTTACGGACATATCACTGTTGGTTACTAAGTGACCTGATTAGGGCACGGCACAGCGGTACTGTGGAGCGTGCCCTGTGGCAATTTCTGTGACGCCAAATGTTGGTTGACATTAGCAGATAGAGGACAATCCCAGACTTTAAAGTGATGCCTGTCATAGCTGGTCATTTACACATGGATAATTTGTCTGGAAGGCAAGCCAAAAGACTGCAATGAAAAATATTTATATATATATATATATATATATATATATATATATATATATATATATATATATATACACAGTATATAAATAAAAACTCAGTTAAATGGGTAAAACACACTCTTTGTCAATTATACAAGATAAAAATCATTAAAGTATAATTTTTACAGGGCCCTGGAAATTTTTTTATTTTTTTAGTAGGTAATAATGTTATTTGTTAATATTTGTTACTGTTATTGCAATATTTGTGGCAGAAAGGTTGCGATTTCTGCATTCTGTCACAGGTTTATGCAATCCATAACCTGTCTACACTCTGACTGTACAATCTTCTTTTGGTTTACCAATAACCATTTAGTGAGAGTGCCTCCATGGCTAGATATAAATTTACATTGACATCACTATACAATTTTGTTGGTAAATTTATATGGCATTGTTTGGTGATTGCAAGATTGGATAGTGTTTGTGGCAAGTTTTACATAGGGGTCTATTTATAAAATTGTGCCTGTAATTTCTGTAATAGATTATTTCTTATGATTGTCAGCTCCATCTAGTGGCCATAATACAATATAATTTTCTCAAATACACAAATGAGAAGATATACCACATTACTGCCACTAGATGGAGCTGACAATTACAGAAAGTCATCTATTACAAAAAGTACAGCCAAAATGTGCGCAGCCTGCATGAATGTGCGTGGAATTCATCTAACAAATGTTTTATAAATGAACCCCATAGTGTTGTGACTTTTTATTTTTTTTACCGTAATGGATTTCTTGCATTAAGGTAAAAAATGTTTAGGCATAAATATCCCTCCTCACTTGAGCCCTCATTCAATCCAGTGCTGTGTATGTCTGCAGCTCTTCTCTCCCCTCACTTCTGGGTCTCTCCAAACATTTTTTAATTTAACAATTAAAAAATGTAAAACATTTCAATTATCGATTAATTTTAACGCTGTAATGCTTTCTACTGTATTTATTTCTCTGTGCACAGAGAGTGCAGAATATTCTCTGACAAGTGTTTCGGAACATCAAACCAATTTAAACAATAGTCAAGGACAACACAAGTAAACACAAAATGCAATTTGTAAATGAAGGTGTTTATTATTAAAGGTGAAAAAAAATCCAAACCATCAGGGCCCTGTGTGAAAAAGTGATTGCCCCCTAAACCTAATTACTGGTTGGGCCACCCTTAGCAGCAACAACTGCAACCAAGCGTTTGCGATAACGTGCAATGAGGCTTTTACAGCGTCCTGGAGGAATTTTGGCCCACTCATCTTTGCAGAATTGTCCTAATTCAGTTACATTAGAGGGTTTTCGAGCATGAACGGCCTTTTTAAGGTCATACCACAACATCTCAATAGGATTCAGGTCAGGACTTTGGCTAGGCCACTCCAAAGTCTTCATTTTGTTTTTCTTCAGCCATTCGGTGGTGGACTTGCTGGTGTGTTTAGGATCATTGTCCTGCTGCAGAACCCAAGTTCGTTTCAGCTTGAGTACACGAACAGATGGTCGGACATTCTCCTTCAGGATCTCTTGGTAGACAGCAGAATTCATAGTTCCTTTTATCACGGCAAGTCTTCCAGGTCCTGAAGCAGCAAAACAGCCCCAGACCATCACACTACCACCACCATATTTTACTGTTGGTATAATGTTCTTTTTCTGAAATGCAGTGTTCCTTCTACGCCAGATATACTTGGACACACACCTTCCAAAGAGTTCCACTTTTGTCTCATCAGTCCACAGAATGTTGTCCCAAAAGTCTTGGGGATCATCAAGATGTGTTGTGGAGAAATTGGACGAGCTTTGATGTTCTTTTTGCTCAGCAGTGGTTTTCTCCTTGGAACTCTGCCATGCAGGCCATTTTTGCCCGTCTTTTCCTGATGGTGGAGGCATGAACGCTGACCTTAACTGAGGCAAGTGAGCCTGCAGTTCCTTGGACGTTGTTGTGGGGTCTTTTGTGACCTCTTGGATGAGTCGTCGCTGCGCTCTTGGGGTAATTTTGGGCGGCCAGCCACTCCTGGGAAGGTTCACCACTGTTCCATGTCTTCGCCATTTGTGGATAATGGCTCTCACTGTGGTTCGCTGGATTCCCAAAGCTTTGGAAATGGCTTTATAACCCTTTCCAGACTGATAGATCTCAATTACTTTCTTTCTCAATTGTTCCTGAATTTCTTTGGGTCTCAGCATGATGTGTAGCTTTTAAGGATCTTCTGGTGGACCTTACTGTGTCAAGCAGCTCCTATTTAAGTGATGCCTTGATTGTGAACAGGTGTGGCAATAATCAGGCCTGGGTGTGGCTAGAGAAATTGAACTCAGGTGTGGACAACCACAGTTATAGTATGTTTTAACACAGGGCCATGATGGTTTGGATTTTTTTTCACCTTTAATAATAAACACCTTCATTTACAAATTGCATTTTGTGTTTACTTGTGTTGTCCTTGACTATTGTTTAAATTGGTTTGATGTTCCGAAACACTTAAGTGTGACAAACATGCAAAGGAACAGGAAATGAGGAAGGGGGCAAACACTTTTTCACACCACTGTATCTTGCAGCTCTCCGCCACACTGCAGCTTGTGCTGACTACTCCTGAGCTCAAGGTATGTGGGGCACATGTTTCCTAAGCTGCACACTGATTGGCATGATTTGTTAAGGGCCACTCTGATGGCCATATTTTGTTAAGGGGCACACTGATAGGCATAATTTGTTGTGCCCACCAGAGTGCCCCTTAACATAGAATGTGCCCATCAGAGTGTCCCGTAACATAAAATGTGCCCATCAGCATGCTACTTATTTTCTCTGATGGGCATAATTTATTTTAAGAGCAACACTAATGGGCACATTTTATGCTAATGGGCACACAGATGGGCACATTTTGTTATGCCCATCAGAGTGCCCCTTAACATAAAATATGCCCATCAGCCTGACCCTTAACATAAAATAAGTAGCATGCTGATGGGCACATTTAATGTTAAGGGACACTCTGATGGGCACATTTTATGTTAAGGGGCACTCTGATGGACATATTTTATTTTAAGAGCAACACTGATGGGCACATTTTATGTAAAGGGGCACGCAGATGTGCATATTTTGTTGTGCCCATCGGAGTGCCCCATAACATAAAATGTGCCCATCAGCATGCAAGCTTATTTGATGTTAAGGATCACTCTGATGGGCATATTTTATGT